>CM050900.1:0-340000 GCA_027726005.1 Juncus effusus | reverse complement strand
TCATTTACAACATATACGAGACCAATTGCAAAATGCATGTATTGATTCAGAAACGTCATGAAGTCATGCTGGCAATGTTTCGGTTTTTATTGATATCCTTGAAGGATCATCAATTACGTATGTAGAAAATGAACCAAAAACACGCCTGAAGCGTTGTAGAATATTGGGGTCTAATGATAAATATTCCATAAAGAAAAATTGATTTAATAACAAAATTAGAGTTGTAAAATAACCATGCAAGTCCTGAAGAACTTCATGGCTCTAATTAATAATGCCAGCATTATGGAGAAATAACAAAATCTGGAAAAAGTTAAATGTTAATGAAATACATCATTAATTTCTAAACAAGATCCTCAAGCAAGTCAATATGAACTAGCAGTTCATGTCTTTACAACATATTGCAAATATATGTTTTATTGATGCAAACAATAATTATCTAATCATATGTCCAGCATTATATCTATTCATGCTTATATTTAAATACCTTTTGGATAATTCTAAGTATAATATATGCCAGAAGCATAGTCGGCCAATCGGTTGCAAGTACAAAAATCAAAAGAGTAAGAAAGAGCATGATATAGATGTTGACATCATGAAGTTGATTACTATCACTAAAGTTTATACCTTTAAATTTATAAATTATCCCGGAGATGATATTGAATGAAATAGTAGGAAGACATAAATGAGAAAATAACATTTGAAAAGATTCAGGTACTTAACAACATTGAGAATATTGAGACTTATGAGATCTCTAAATTATATCTCTACTAAAGAAAGAATGGAACCGAAATAAGAATCATGATTAATAGAAAGTTTGCATATGCAATTGCAATTAGTAAAGTTAATGAGATGAGGATCTAGAGTTAAATTTAATTGCGTAATGTCGACAGATAAAATATTGACCATAATAGAAAGATATGATTATGACATCATTTTATTACTAGTGAAATAAAAAGTTATGGACAAGTAGTCCAACCATATGCTTTGTACAACGATAACTTATAAGAGGGTGTTCATAAGAGAACTTAATGAGAAAAGTAAAGTTGTGAGATGCAATTACATTTCTAGTTTTATGGTCCTTGAAGAACTCAATAACGTAATAGCAAATTATTCATATAGCACATTTCATTGCAGTATATTAATGAAAATCCCTTAAGGATTTAAATACATGAAGCAACTCTCGAGAGATATATTATAATAAATTACAAAGATCTTTGTATGAATAAATGTAATATATGGGGTTATGTGGTAAATTGCTATAACAAATATTTGCTGAAATAATATTATGTAATTGATCAAAATTACATATATATTTTTATAAGTAACAATATTTAGTTGTTGCTACTTACTGATGATTTAAATATTATGTTATCTCCTGAAGAGTTCCAAAAGCATAATAGCTTATTAAAAGGAAAAATATTGTACTCTTTTTCCTTCACTAAGATTTTTATCCATAGGATTTTTACCTATGAAGGTTTTAATGAGGCATATTTTAACGATGGGAGAAATAATACGCTAGACACTCTTTTTTCCTTGGCCAAGATTTTATTCTACTGGGTTTTCCTAGCAAGATTTTTAATGAGATTGATTTTTAATACATATGAAACATAGACATTCAAGGGGAAGTGTTATGAACATAATAATGTGGATGTTTAAAAGTAAAATCTTTTGATCTTCAAATTCCCCATTATTCCACTAATAATGTTTTGTATTAATTATTACTTTGTAATTTGAAAGGTCTTGCCCTCCCTAAATAGAGCCATGTAATGTAAGAGAATAATATAGATGAATGAATATTTTTCCTCTCTCCAATTTCTCCCTTTACCTTAGCTCTTATTTTATTTAGTTTTATAACAAATAATACTAAGTGCTTATATTTTGATAAGGCCTTTCTCTTTATTAAGTAGATATTCAACGCCCATGCATGCAATAGTGGATTAAAGTCATGAGTTACTTCATTAGCCACGAAAATAAAAATTAAATACAAAAGTGGAACCGTGTAAGGCTCTAAATATACCAATCAACTCTAACCATTAAAAGATGAACTTAAAGAGAATTAAAAGAAAATTTGTGGAAAGTGAATATGATAAGATGTCTTTTAATTGACCATTCATATTTCTTAACATATAGGAAACAGATTTGGACCTTCTATTTTATTTAGCTCATATTGACTCCCAATAAAATTATAGCCCAAATAATTGGGAGCCCGACACATACACTTGAATATTTTTTATATTTCTTAGTGGCTCAAATATATTTCAGCCCAAAATTTCAACCGGCCCATATTATGGGCTCATGAACTCACATATTTTTCAGCCCAATGTTTCATAGTTTTATATTGGTTTCTATATCTTTGTATTTACAATAATATACCTTATATTCTAAATGTTATACATTTATATTCCAAAAATATACTTTACATTATAAACATTATATATTTATTATATTCACCGCAATATACCTTACATTTTAAACAAGAGAATGAGAATTATAAAATAGTTTATGGTACAAGTCTCATCATGCGGATCTAGATAATGGGACTAATGATGAAATATCTCCGCCAAAAATACACAATATATCTTTATATCATAACAATATATCTTACATGTGAAATTCTCTAGGAGCCATAAGGAACTACAAAACAAAAATAATTAGAGGTTGGATTTTGTGGGAATCATTTTGGAGCTCATAATCTTGTCAGTAAGATATGGGAGCTCAGGGGTGCATAGAATTGGAAGATCCGAAGGATTTCAAATGACTCCCAATTTTGTGGACACGTGACGACTTCTCCTTGGACGGGTGCCGGAGAGCCACAATTTATGGGATATATATATATATATATATATATATATATATATATATATATATATATATATATATATATATATATATATATATATATATATATATATATATATATATACACACACAATAGAGAATTGCTATCATACTTCTCTCGTGCCATATATATCAATGTTTCTCTTTTTCAATAATAAATGGGAATTGGCATTCTAAGTATTACAATACTAATTATTATTATAATCTTAAATTGGCATACTTATTTGTATGACTTAAAATAAGAATTCAAGCTATATGAAGCTTGATAAATTTAGCTCTTCATATTAATTTAAATTAAAGAATTTTGACAAATACATTTATTCAAAGAATTTCACTATAATTTGTGATCCTATATTTCTGCATAGATGATATTCTACTTTTGGAACATCTTGAGCACTTACAAATAAAGAAAAAAAAATATTCTGTCGACAAATATTAATATGAGTCTTTTTTTAATTAGGCTCAATTTTTTATATCAGCCCATATTATACAAAAACATATCCAATAAATATGCTTGCCTTCTATCTATAATTAAATAAATTAATTTTATCCTATATATGTATAAAAAATTTAAATTGACCAATATATTAATTCATCAAATTGTTTTAAAGTATATAAAAAATACGTGCACAATGTTTGCTACTTGTTGAAAATTTTGTATTGCTTCATATAAGCAAAATAAATAAATTATGTATGAAGTTTGATTAAATTATCTTCATATAAAATTTTGGATTCCACTAAATATTTTATGGTCCAATATATAATCTATGAAGTTTGATGAAATTATCTCTTCATATGGGTTTGAATTTCATTAATTATTTTTTATCCAATATGGATATATGTGATGTCCTAATTTTTTGAAAATATTTTGTATATTAATGACGTTAAGATATTTTATCAATAATTATTGATAAGAAAAAATATTGGTCAATCTCATATTATCTTTAATATAAAATAATATATGCCTGAAATTGGCTTATGAGTTAATTTTAAGAAATTCATGTTGTGCCTAAATTATGTCATGATTTTTGATGAATTATTGTTGAAAAGAGAATTATTGATCAATAGTAACCAGGGAGCAAGTTGCAATCCAAATGTACAGGGACTACCGGAGCTTATCCCTTTAATTTAAGTACAGAAACAATGTAAAACAGTTATGTGGAATAATGATAATATTATATTTATTATTTTCTAGTTTTGAAAAAGTCAACAAAATTCACTTGCCGAGTCCGACGAGACCAAGTAACAAATGCCCTCTTTTCCCACTAGTTTGCCAGCATTTGCAATCTGGCCTCATTAGATTAACACAAAATGTAAAAGCTTCATAATTCTTGCATCCACATAAATCCTAAGAATCTTCAATTGGCCTCTATCAAGTTAAATATAGCTTTGACAGGCACATGATATTTACAGACTTATAAAAAAAAAAAATTTCCTAGATAAACTTGAAAACTGTCAGCAAAACAAGAACAAACAACAACCAATCAATCTATTTTGAGCGTCTCATTTCCTCCAAAATGTCATTAAGGTTCTTCTCAATATCCTTAACCTCACCCCAATCAATCTATAAATAAAAAACAAAAAAGTAACATTAGATAGGTTTGACCAAAATAATTCACATCAAACACAAAGAAGAAGAATACATAAAAATACTAAACATACCCTTTCGGTTAGCATTGAGTTCTTGTAAATCTCGTGATCAAAATATCTAGTAGTCCTCCAATAATACTACCACCACGACCAAAAAGAACAATAATAATATATAAATAAATAAATAATAATAATAATAATAATAATAATAATAATAATAATAATAATAATAATAATAATAATAATAATAATAATAATAATAATAATAATAATAATAATACCTCTTCTAATGAGTGAAGTTGCCGCCGTATGGAGGAAGAAAACTCTTCATGATATCAACAACATATATTCTCATAATCAGAATATATTCTCGTAATCTTGATTGGATTTTTTAGATCAAAAATCAAGGAACCTTCTTAATCTGTTGCTTGAGAAGATCATACATTATCTTCACTCCTTCTAATGGAAAAGTATATATGTCCCCCTAACATCCCCTGAGATCCTTGATGACCTGGCAACAAGTGGTGAGCCAGACACACAACATGTTAAACCAGGCACACAACGTGGTGAATATGGGATGGCGACGGGGTAAACAAGGCCTATTCTCTCAAAATCATGATTAGCCTCCTCTCCTCTCTCTCAGAACCCTCCGTATTATTTTTCAAAACCGCCAATCTCTCTTTCAAAACCTTAGCTCTCAAACCCTAGAGCTCGCCTAATCCTCTCTACCGACCTCCTCTTCCCTCTCGCCTGCTCTATTTCAGCCTCGACCTCGTCACGTTATCCCTGAAGCCGACCGTTCTCCCTAGCCTTGAGACGTCAGTCGTTCAGGTGTTTGTTTCTTGCCTTTTCATCGCGTTAATGCTTCAGATCTGCTGGAGCTTTGACACTTTCTAATGTTGTTTGAATTTTTTCGAAGATTACCGAAGAACACGTCCGATAATAAGATTTTCCTCTCTAATGTTTGATTTTTTTTTTTCTGGTTTCTTCAAAATAGATTTTTTTCCCTTCTGATTTTGAATTTATTTTCAACTAATCGAGCCTATGCATACATGCTGTTTGAAAGACTCAGATGAGAAAATTTTGTTCAACCATCAAAATGCTTGCTGGTTTTATAATGATATGCGATCTGTGTAATATGTTTTCTTCAAATCATGCAGTACATGTGCTCGACAAAATGCCCAAGTTGAATTTTTTCTTCTTCATGTTCTTTATCGAATTTTTCTAGAGTGTTTGAATTTTTTTTTTATTCTGATTTTATGTATCACCATTCTTTGGGATTATTTGAATATTTTTTTTCCCAATTTTTTAGGACTTTGAAATTTATCAATTTAAAAGTTTATATGTAAATGATAAGTGAGATGTATTAATTCATGGTATATAAAAAATTTCCTTGTGTTGGTTTTTTGTTTGTTTTTGTTTCAATCGGGTGATGAATGAAATGAATTCGGGCAAAGAGAAAGCATCACGCTTGATTTTTATGATGATACTTGTTTTCAATTTGATAGGTGGTAGAACTGATAAATCCCCTACTTTAATGCTTTTTTTTTCCTTCTGATTTTGTTTTTTATCGAAATAGTGAATCGTATATGATGAGAAAACTTTAATAAGAACAAATTCCTGTCTTACCAACTTGAATGCTGATATTTGAAATAGTTTTTTTCTTTCGAATTTCATTCGAATTTTTTTTTTCGGATTTTCAGGTCCTGAGTTTTTCAATTTTGTATTTTTTTCTCCCGATTTTCAGGTCCCGATTTCGGTTTGGTTTTTTTCAATTTTGGATTTCCAGATTTCGAGTTATAAATTGCTAATTTTCAGGTCCTGATTTAGATATTTTCAGACATTAAGTTCTTTTCTTTTTTTACTTTTCTGAATTACAGATTTTCTATCTATGTTTTTGGTTGTTTTCGCCCCATTTATCAGTTATATAAATGATATTTTCCTTTTATTTCATTTTGATTTCACCCCATTTATCAGTATTTGCATTGTTTTCTTCCGCATGTTAAATAAGGCTGGACGAGTGTTAAACAGGACAACTAAGCTGTTAAACCGGGCTCAACTCTGTGAAACGTGTCCCGTTGCTGATATACCTGGGTTTGGAAGTGGGAAACCTGGCTATACTGTGTTGGACGTGTCCCGGTGCTAGTAAACCTGGCTATTGTAAATTAATTTTTTTTTTTATAATTTAGAAGATGTTCATTGCATTGTGTACCAGTGGAAGGTGCTAAATGATAAAATATTGAACATATGTGAATGTTAAATGAGGCCTGATTTATCATATCTAACTGGTAACAAAGTACAGATTAATTTAGATTTCTGTATTGTAACTCATATTCTCTCATTTAACACTTTATTAAGTTATAAGATGAATGGGTTATATTGTAATTTGATGATTTTATGGTAAATCTATTGTATATATGGTAAAAGTTATTATATGGTAAATCAAATAAATGGAAGGTATATATTTGTGGTATCTAATAAATGGAAAGATTAAGGGCGGGATTTTGGACTACACTGTTAAATAAAGCAAGTGGCTGGCGGCTGGCCTGTCAAAATATTCAGTGATGAATAAACTAATACAACATGATTTTCCATTAGAAAAATTTATAAGTATAAATAAACAAATATTATCACACACCACACCATATTGAATATATAAAGTAAACACCAAATATTAACCATATTTCGAAAATTATTAGCATATACAATTTCACTATTTAAACACCTATTTATCACATCTCTCAATTGATTATCTTCCAGTTTAAGACCTTCCTAATCAATCATAAACAAATACTAAAGAAGATATATACAATTATTATACATTCCTTATTTTATACCAAAAATAATTCATAAATTTCCATATTTATCACCCCTTCTTAATTGAATTCACAAATCTCGATATTTATCACTCCTTAATTGAATTCAAAAATCTCCATATTTATCACCATCCCAATTAGTTACCTGCCATTATAAAAAACAACAAATAAAATAAAATAAAATAATATCATTTTTATTAACATAATAGGCAAAATGTAACCTTCCTTTCAAAAATAACCTTAAACAAATAAATTGAGATCTAAAGAAATAAACTGAGATCTAAAAATAAATTGATAAAATTCAGATCTTCCATTGATAAATAACCATAAACAATCAGAAATGAAATCTCTAAACATCAGATCTGAATCATATTTGTACTTCCTTTATTTTCATAAAAAAACTCCAGAAAAAATGTATTACTAAAGTACTGTTATGGGAGAACTGAGTCGCACACCTCTTGTTGCAGAACAGGAGTCGATAACTCTGCCGTTTTTCAGCATGCTTTCGATTTGCCAGCAAGTCACACATCTCAACAGCCATGTGGTAAACGGGCAGCTGCGTGGGGTCAGTATATTTGTCTGAAATAGGCAAATAAATGAAAAAAAATAAAATTTAATTCTACTATACATATAAAAAATCAAATTCAGAACAATCAGAAAAAATATAAAAAACAGAAAAATTAAAAGTACATAAAGAAATTAAAACTCAATCAAAACACTAAGAAATTAAATAAAAGTAAATTAAAATAAACAACCACATTCAACATCATTTTCAGCATTCGAAAAATCTGAAAAAACAAAGTACTGCCTGAAAAAAATGAAACATTTATGAGTTTCAAAATTCATCTCCTAAAATCTGGATTTAAAACTTCACAAAATTATAAGCACATCATAAGCTCTTGGATACACAATCAAATCCTAATTTGTTTATAAAGAACTTTCAATAAATCGAACCATCAGTTAAAACAAGGAAAATTGAGACAAAATGAAAAAAAAGGGTAGTAATCACGAAAAGAAGAATAAATGAGATAAAAAGGCCTGCGTCGTTTACCTCTTTGCCATCATCGTTGCTCTGTTTGGAAACAGTGCACATCCTCTGTCGTCTCTCATAGCGAGCGGATCCAATCGTCGTCGACCGGTGGGAATCGAGGAGCAGCCGCCGTCGATTGGCTGGGAGCAGGTCGATTGACGCGGCTAGGGTTTGGGCGGATGTTTTGGGGTGAAAGGCTGGCGGATGGGTGTGGCAAATGATGTTTGGGGTTTAAATATGGGCCGACAATTATTTTTGAATTTTTTTGAAAATTTAGAGGCGGGATTCTGGCCTGTTAAATGAGGCATAGGCCTGGTAAACGGGATATGGGGCCTGTTAAATCGGACTTTTGGGCTGTTAAACGTGACTTATGGGTGTTAAACAATCCCGCTCGAGTCCATTAAGGGAGCAGCCAATTTCGGGCCGGTAAACAAGCCCACCTAATTTGTACAGAATATTCCCTGCCAGCGCATCATTTCTTCAGGGGGACATTCAAGTGGGGATGTGTATATAGACCCCCTTCTAATATACAAAGTTTATGATTTAAGAAATGTTAACAGTTAACATGTGCACTCCTCTAAATTGCTATGTGTCTTCAATTTGTACTCATATATATTTTATTTAATATGAGTTTCCAATTTGAACCAAATTATTGAAATATTAAAAATATATTTTTGAATTAAAAATATGGAAAGAAAATATTTTTAATAATTCTTTTAGAAAAGAAATATGTTCCCAAAAAATTCTGAAAACATTATTATCTGAAAGAAATATTCTCCCAAGAAAAATATTTCAAAAAAATATTTTTTATAAAAAAATATATTTTAAAAATTATTTTTATTAAAATTATTTTACAAAAAGTATTTTAGTGTATTGAAAAAAAAATTGGAAAAATAATTTTCTCAAACAAACACCTATTTAATTTTTTTAAAAAAAATTTAACTGATAAACTACTAAGACTAACGGTGTTAGCTTCAATTTAACTGTATGATTTTTTGCAATTGTAGCAATAATGCGGGAGTTTTTTTGCAATTTAAGCATAATATAGTGATGTTTTACAAATTTTCCTTTTTTTGTTTAAACTGGTGTGCCAATAATTATTTAGGAACCAAAATATAGTGGGCCGGCTGGGCAAAAATTCTATGAAAAACCCTATAAAATTTTATATTTAGTAATTAACATATAAGAAACATAGTAAAACTTGTATATCACAACATAATTTCTTTAAGGATGATTTTATCCATGCAAGATTTAGAAGTATAATGTATTGCAAGATATAGAATTATCATATTACTCCTACAAAATAATATATAAACTATATATTGCAATGGACAGTACAAAAAATGTAAATGAGCAAATTGGATCTCATCTCATATTTATTAGTACACTTATAAAGAAAATACAATTTTTACTTTCTATTTTGAATCAATTTATGTACATTTCTTAATTTTTATGTTACATCATTTTTTAATAATTTAATTATACGCAATTTTGGAAAAATATTTTGTTTCAAGGAGTACACTCAAAATCAATGCAACTATAAATTAACTAAGATATATTATTTTATTGGTATTATAAAAATTGTTTGTGTTTATTTAGTAATAATGTGATGTATTTCTTTTTTAAAGTACTAATATTTTATGACTGAATTTTATATGTTAAGATTAAATTTTAAAATTAACTCAAATTTAACTTGCCCCTTTTCATTATCATAAAGATTTACCCCATGATTGTTTGTTTATAGTGTGATACTGGCATCATAGTATATTATTATTCATAATTAGACTAAAATTATATTATAATAATAGCATAATAATAAGAAAATAAGTATGAGGTTATTTATTTTTGGTTATTAATTAAATGACATTAATATTCAAAAAATAATTATTTTGAAAAAAAATAGAAAAAATGGAGCAGTTTGGTTTTCCCTTGAATTGATGGATTATAGTTATATAATAGCAAAATGAGGAATTTTTTAAAGAAACAATAATATTTTAATTATTTCTAAGGGTGTATAATACGAACAGGTTTCCTCAGTGTCCCATAGGATTTTGATATGAGTATCAAGTTGTACCCCAATATATACTTTTACATGATATTAGTCCCCAATTTATATCCAATAATGATTTCTAACTTTTTAAAAAAAATTTAAATTCATGAACATTATTTTTTAAATTCAGGGAAACGAAGGAAACACAACCATTTTCTGGAAACATGGTCATTCTTGCCAAACTCGTTTCAATTCTTTTGGCAAGAAAAAAATCAGAACGGGAAATGAAAGTGATACCAAACGCGCTCTAAACTATAGAAAGAAAAAATTAATTAAGAAAATTTCTTAATATAATTCTCAGTATGATACTATTTCCTATTACAATCAATTATAGAAGAAAATAAATAATCTCATTTCTTAACATAATTAATTAAGAAAGAAATATTTTCTACTTTAAAGATGGAAATAAATATGAAAAAAGACTAGCATTATTAGAAACTTATTATTATTATTAGTTATTTTCAGTCGAACACCGTGCCCTCTCTCCACTAAGGAATTTTTTTGAACAGTAGCACTATTTCGAAGAATATTTAATCAGATAGCATGATTTTCAAAATATTTGGGTAGGTAGCACTTCCGCCAGACCTTCTGGCGGAACTGAAGTAGTTCCGCCAGAGGGTCTGGCGGAAGTAGGGAATTTTTTTTTTTTTGCTAATCTCGGCCATTTGGCACCCTTAAACAGCCTTAATTAATGAAAAAGCCTAGTTCCGCCAGACCCACTGGCGGAACTAGGTAAAATTTAGTTTTGGCCCAATTTAGACGGTGAAATTGGCCCAAAAATGACGAAAATAATGGTTCCGCCAGACCCTCTGGCGGAACTATCTAGTTCCGCCAGTGGGTCTGGCGGTACTACACATTTTCCCAACTTACAATCTGACCCAAAAAGTCCAAAAAAACGGTCTAGTTCCGCCAGACCCTCTGGCGGAACTAGCTATTTTCTAGCTAGTTCCGCCAGTGGGTCTGGCGGAACTAGACCATTTTCCCAACTTACAATCTGACCCAAAAAGTCCCAAAAAATGGTCTAGTTCCGCCAGACACACTGGCGGAACTAGCTATTTTCTAGCTAGTTCCGCCAGTGGATCTGGCGGAACTATACCATTTTCCCAACTTACAATCTGACCCAAAAAGTCCAAAAAAACGGTCTAGTTCCGCCAGACCCTTTGGCGGAACTAGCTAGTTCCGCCAATGGGTCTGGCGGAACTAGACCATTTTCCCAACTTACAACCTGACCCAAAAAGTCCCAAAAAATGGTCTAGTTCCGCCAGACCCTTTGGCGGAACTAGCTATTTTCTAGCTAGTTCCGCCAGACCCTCTGGCGGAACTACCTAGTTCCGCCAGTGGGTCTGGCGGAACTAGACCATTTTCCCAACTTACAATCTGACCCAAAAAGTCCCAAAAATGGTCTAGTTCCGCCAGACCCACTGGCAGAACTAGCTAGAAATAAGTAGTTCCGCCAGAGGGTCTGGCGGAACCTGTATCAGCGTGTCTTCCGGACAGGTCTGACCCCAAAAAATTGAGAAATAGCCTAGTTCCGCCAGACCCTATGGCGGATTTTGTTCAATCATTGGAGCCTGTTATAAAAGGAAAAGCTTTCTCTCTCTCCCCCAATCTAACCTAAAATCCGCCCCCAAAAAATAAAACTACTATTCAGGCGATTTTGAAGTGTATTTGAGGTGATTTTGACCCAAATAAATAGAGAAAATAGAAGAAAAGAAAGACGGAAATTAGGTATTGTATTATAGATTGTTTTTTCATTAAATAATTAATTGATTTTATTATATATTTGTTGTTAATTTGTTGAAATATTATTGCAATTAGTAAGAAGAAAATGGCACAAAACTCTCAAATTCTTGTATATTATGATGGTCTTATTGTAAATCTACCAAATGGATGCAATTACGACCCGGAGGAACCGGCTTATATTCCAGAAAGTACAACCACAAATAGGGATTATGACCAACTGTGTAACGAAATTTATGAGAATCTCGGTTGGTCGTATAATGATATTCTTTTAATCCAAGGTCGGCTTCCTTCCCTTAAGAAAGGCATTTGGCATTATAGGTTAGTGAAAATTATGAATAATACACAATTGATTAATTTTGCGGAGCGCGTCATAAGGGTTGGGATGGAGGAATTAGAAATATATGTTGATCGCGTCCAAAATAAAGAATATCAGATAGGAACTAGTAGTAGATCAAATGTAATTCCAAATGCAGATGAAAATGAGATATTAGAACCCGTTGAAAATAAAATAAATATTGAAAATGCGAATGAGGACCCGTTTGCGACCTTTGATATGGCACGTGTGAGCAATAATGTACTTCCCGAAATAGATGATGATGAAAATGAATTAGATGAGGAACCCGAAATGGAGTCAGAGGACGAGGAAGAAATTTATGGAGATGGCGATGAAGAAATGGAGAGAGTGAACCATCAGACTGGATTTATATATACGGAAGAGGGTGAAATGGTTAGTGTAGGTACTTTCGGTGATGCGCCGGCTGCTGAATTCGAAGATAGTTCAATGTGGGAATATGCGAGAAATGATGTCTTATCTGGCATGAATGTGAATGAAAATGATGATGAAATATTGTATAAGGGACGTACATTTGAAACGAAATCAGAACTACAATCAGCTGTAAGAGCATACAGTGTGAAGCATCACCGAGAAATAGAAGTAGACCACTCGAATAAAACGAGATATATTGTGATATGCAAGCTTAAAGATGAAGGTACTAGAGGATGTAGTTGGAGGATACACGCGTCGATTAATAAAAAAAATAATTTATGGGAGATTAAAACATTTAGACAACCACACGTATGTATTAACCAAACACCTAGAAAAGACCACAAACAGTTAACGAGTGCGCCTGTTGGCGGGCTAATTCTAGATATCGTAAGAGCGGATTTAGATGTTAAACCTGTAACCATAATAGAAGCCGTTAAATTGAAGGTTGAATATACCATATCGTATTGGAAGGCTTGGCACGCAAAACAACACGCGTTTCGATTCTTATTTGGGGGTTGGAGGGAGGCTTATAATTTGCTCCCTGAGTTGATGGCGGCAATAACCTCAACAAATCCTGGTACTTTGTATACATTTAAAACTGGTGCCCCAAATAGAGATGGTGAGTTGGAGTTCGAAGGTCTATTTTGGGCATTTCGCCCATCACTACATGGTTTTCAATTTTGCAAGCCCGTCATAACAGTAGATGGAACATTTCTAACCGGAAAATACCAAGGAACTTTACTGACGGCGATTGGTACCGACGCAAATGGTCAGTTATTTCCTTTAGCTTTTGCTTTAGTTGATAGGGAGAAGAATGAGACATGGGGGTGGTTTTTTAATTGTTTGCGTGATGTTCTCGGAGAAGAAAATATGTATTGCATTATTTCGGATAGGCATGTTGGCATAATTAGTGCAATGAGAGTGAGAAGGTGGCTGCCACCTTATGGTTATCATCGTTATTGTATGCGGCATCTTCAAGCAAATTTCAGTAATGCTGTAACAGACAAAACAGTGGTTCCAATGATTCAAGGATTAGTACGTGCGCACAACAAATATAAATTTAATAAGATATGGGAAAAAATGGAAAAAAAAGATAGTTCAGCGACCGATTGGTTACAAAAGATAAATAAATCAAATTGGGCGATTTCGTTCGATACTGAAGGTCGTCGGTGGGGCATACCAACTAGCAATAACGCCGAAGTGATGAATTATGTTTTCAAAGGTATCAGAAAACTACCTGTTACGGCAATTGTGGAGGCGACATTTTATAAGCTAAATTGTTATCACGTGAGATATCGGGCGGCTGCTGATATGAGGGAAAAGAATTGGTCGGATATAGTGATGTTAAAAATGGAACGTAGACGCATTAAGGCTGCTAGGCATGAAGTCACTTGCTACAACTTAGAGCAAGGTATTTATCAGGTGGTTACGCAAGCCCGGCGTTCGACGAGTGGTATCGGAATTCCGAGAAAGAAATGGCGAGTGGATATCAACGAAGGAAAATGCGAGTGTCAGAAACCTATGATATATCACTACCCGTGTTCGCACGTCATAGCAGTTTGTATACGCAAAGTTATATCTAGCGATGTTTTCATTCATCCGTGTTATTCTTTGGATAATTTGAAACGTACGTATGAAAAAAGTTTCTATCCTGTAAAGGAAAAATCACAATGGAGGCCACGCATAGAAATTTGTAATTACAATTTATTTCCTGGTGATAAACTTATAAGGACAAATGCTAACGGAAGGATGAAACGTGGAAGAAGGCAGGAGTTGCGAATCCAAAACAGTATGGACACCATGAACAAAGAAATGCGTGTAATGAATTACAGCGTCTGCAAATTACCAGGACACACTAAACGAAAGTGCACACAAATGGGTGGAGACCGTTACAATGGACCGTAGTTTGGTTTATTTAGTTTGTTTTCATTTTGTTTATTTTATTTAGTTTGTTTTATTTATTGTTGAGTAGTTGTAATACTTAAGTTAAAACAATCTCAATAAACCATAAACCCTAAAAAATCAAACAAACAATCCGCAACATAATCACATAAACCCCAAACACATAAACACATAAACCCCAAACACATAAACCCTAAAACACTAACATAAACCCTAAAACACATAAACACATAAACACATAAACCCCAAACACATAAACCCTAAAACACTAACATAAACCCTAAACATCTCCGCCGCGTGCAAATAGGAGATAAGATTAAATTATAAAATAAAATTGTACAAGTAGGATATATATAACCACCAACTCATTCTCTCATCATTCTCTCTCTCTCTCTCTCTCTCTCTCTCTATATATCTTGGTTTGATATCTATCTCCCACTCTATTCCTCTCTATCTCTCCAATTAAATTCATACAAGAAACAATCCAAATTCCAATAAGTAGAATATGAGATATTGGTATTGATGATGCGAGTTCATTCAAGAGGATAGTTCTGATCGAAAGTTTCGAAGCGTCGGTTAGTTATGTCGCATTCATTTCAAGTAAGGATTTATGCTTTCAAATACGTTTACGTTTTTTAATTATTTTAATAGATATTAATAATAAAAATTATATTTTTATTTGAGATTATATTGCTCATACCGAATATTTTATTATTTATAAAAATAGAATATTATGAGAATAATATATAATAGTTTTGAGAAAATATAAAATATTTTATGGATTATATAAAATATTTTGAGAAATAAATATTTTATGGGATAAGATATGATTTGGGAGAAAAGTGAAATATAGTTATGGCCACTACAACCGTACTTGGTAGGTGGAAGCCAAGGTCGCTGATTTGTGATAGATGATAGGCCGTACTTAATAGGTGGAAACTAGGGTCTTCGAATCACCCAATAAAGAGCTCGAAAAGACTAGTATCTGTGCGTGTACTCGATACCATGGAGCATGATCTAATGTGTGTGCGTGAAAGTGAATTGAGAAATCGATATCCCAATATAAAAGAATTTTAAATATATTTATATTTATTACGATTTATTCAAATATTTATTTTCTAAAATTAATATTGTTTTTAACGTATGCGAAACATACCCTTATAAGATATTTGTGGAGACAAATATACTTGCGAAGACAAATAAATATATATTTGTAGACAAGCTATAAATGTACGCCAGTATGCTAGTTCACTGATGATCGTGTTTTACTAACCATGGATAAAGAGTTATCAAGTCATTAACGTAGGTATATGTTAGAGACCATATACTGAACTGACCCGCCATAAGAATGCTACATATTTTACGTCATTAGCGATTCTTGTAACATAAAGTATTTATAGTCATTTGACCTGAGATTGTCTTGGTTCCCAACATAAGGAATTATATACTTTAACATAATCTAACACTGTCTTTAACCGGGTAGTCATAACGGTTATGATTAGGTATATAATGAATCATATAGAGGGATGAGTGCAATTAGGACGGGATTTGTTCCTCTCATAAATGAGAGAGATATCTTTAGGCCTCTTGATGAATCGAACTGAAGAAATTAATGTTCATGGTCAAATGAATTAATAAGAGGTATTAATATCATTTATTTTGTTCAGTTTAATTCGAGATCAAGAAATATTAATCGATTAATATAAGGATGACGTATTACATGTCTTATGATCAATATAGATATCGCGTGACAAAGAGACTAAATACGTGATTGTTGTTTAGGTAAATTGGGTCATCGATATTCACTTAATTTGGGTAGTCATGATGGCTTGCTAGAGTCCGCTTATGATTTATAGACTGTCAAGTCTATTGCCAACATTAAGTGAACTTACATGGTCACACACGGTAACGACGCGAAAACGTGTCGTGGATATAATCAGTGTTAACAAAACAATTTATATTTTCCCTAATTTCAATATTCAGTGTATATGTGGTATTGAGTTTTAGGGGTCGAACACAAGGAGACTAGCCCTAAGTAAAACAGATTCACAATTAATTCTCAAGGTTTTAGGGTCTTATTTGCAAAATTCTAAGGTTTAAACCGTAATTTAAGTTTTATTCAAAATTTCCAGCTCGACACACTTTTGTATTTTGACTCGTAACTAGAACAAACGAACTTCATATTCAGCAAATGAGTTATTGTTGGAAACTAGAAAGAGAGATCTTCACAGTGGTACTAGTATTAGGATTTTATTCAAGAATTTTCAGAATTGTGCAGTGTAGTCCAGAACTTTATCAGATTTACAATTTCAACATCAGTCAAATTCAGTAAATTCCAGAAAAATAAGAACAACTTCAAAAATCACCAAATTTGTACATTAATTCAATCACAGACTCAAAAAACTACCGTTATAATTTCATAAAATTGTGCAGAACAGATTAGAAGAAATAATTAAAATACAGACAACAGCTCAAAAATTTCAGCAGACAGACCAACAATTGAAAATGGTGCAATATCTCCAAATATATCTTAAATTCCAGAAATGGAATCTACACTTTCGAATCTTTCAGATATGACTATTTGTATATTTTTATTATTTATTTTTATATTTAAAAAATAGAAAGAAACTAAATAGAAAATTGAATAAGAAAAACAGAAACAGAAAAAAAATAACAAATTTGAAAAATTAATATATCACAGATTATGAACAGTAATTGGGCAAACTTTGGTTTGAAAATTATCTACTAAATAATAACTTTAAGAGAAAAGTATTTAGTTAAAGTTAGCTCTTACGTAATGGACTAAGCGATTCATTAATTTAGGACTAGCACGTGCAACACACGTGCCGAGGCTAGTAAACGATAAAAAAAAGTTGGAGGACTTTTACAAGTTTGAAGTCTTCGACATTCTATTTGGATTAGGACAATTACATGGCTGGCCCTATTTGGAGGCAGCCCCCCTTGTTTTTCATGCTCAATTTTTATGATGGAAGGGTAGAATGCATTAACTTTGAAGATTTTCTTCATTTCATGTATTCAGATTAGTCTCAGAATTCGAAGAGGCTATCGGTGATGATGGTGATAAACAAAATTCAATTACAATCTATCAGTATTTAGTTGTCGTCCAGAGGATCAATGGATTAATTAAACATACTTCCAAGTTGTATGATACCAGTTTTTTCATGACTAAATATTTCATATATACTCATCGAAAAACAAAATATCAATTATCAAAATTCTAGAAAAACTCAACACTGACGATCAATCCTCAACCAAAATACCAAAAAATTAACACAAACCAAGGAACAGAGTTCTCATCTTTCAACCAAAGTCTCTCCTATTAAGTTTTGTTACATTTTTTTTTCATTCGGATAAATATTTTACTTATTTTATTTTTTGATTTAATTTGTGAAAAATTTAGGTGGGGTGGGTGTTGTGTCCCAAATGCAAAGTCTACAAATGCATGACATTTCCTGATTTTTTTGATGAGGTATGATGAGTATATAACCATTCGTGGAAATAATATGATACAGAGATTGATTTTGTAAATTACATTATCATGTTTTTCCAAGATTACAAATAGCGTTGAGATCATTTTTGTAGCATATAGCTAGTAGCGAATGCTACAGCGTACGATATAGCGGATGTTATAGTATGTAGCGGATGATATCTTTAAGTATCACCTAGAAAAAATACATTCTTTTATAAAAGAAAAGTAATAATTTGGCTTTTTTTTATTCAAAAAATATCGTAATTATTCTATTTCTTCATTAAATAAGTCTTAAATTCAAATATCTTATTTTTATAGACCAAAAGATTCTATTTATAGTTAAAAAGATATAGCGTAAAAAAAATCCACAGCGTGCAGCGTTTTGCCGTTGACGTGAAACGTTTCGTGCTATAGCGAAGCTATAGCGCGTTATTTGCAACTATGTGTTTTTCTCAAATTTATTTTATGTTATTTTTCCATTTATTTTGAGCAAGTGATGTATTATTCAAGAGGGTTGATATTGTGTTCTGATTTTCCAATTACATGTATAACAAATTATTTTGAAAAATAGTATAAAGAATTATCTAAATAGAAGATGAGACGAAATACATGATTTTTTAAGAACCCATGATCCAATTCCAGATTTAGCGATGCATTAATATTTAATACTGTTATTATATCATCAAGGTCTCGGTTACACTTTTGCATATAGTTGTTCATTTTATTTTGACGCCAGTATGAATGAAAATAGTATGATGAGAATATCTACAACAAAATATGGTAAGTATTGTTGTGAGGATAAAATACAATTTGAATGTTCAAGTCTTTATATATAATGGTTTTCCATTTTATATGAAAAAAAAAAACAGTTTATGTCATATCTTCTCATTTATTAGAATATAAATATGAGCTTCCGTTGGCCGAATAGAAAACGGCACACGCCAAAACATCAAAAAACTTTTATTATATTAATTTCCTTCATTGATGTAAAATGGAACATTTGAGGAAATCAATGATGAACTTTACGACAATCTTTTTTACACCTCAAAGATCCGCAGTGTTAACTCTAATTTGGTTGTTTGAGTCCGATTAAGATCTGCAGACTTACTAAAGCGAAATTGTATTAAGATATCATTGTTTACTTCTAACTCGGCTAAAATCCGCAATTACTGATTTGGAATATCTAAATTCATTACTAAAATCCGCAATTACTAATTTAGACTCTAAATCTATTACTAGTACGGATATTACTAGTACGGGCGACTAAGATTTGTCCCGCACTTAATAATCACTCATAAACAAAAAGAATGGAAATAGAGAAATTGTTCACATGCGTATTTATCATTAGACAATTTATTAATTGAATTGTTTTTTTTTTTTGAATTGTAGATAATTTGTCTACTTAGACTTGCATTAAATAAAGCGTTTTATAAAAATATTTACATTCTATTTCCGTGATAGTCACGGTTTTAAAAAATTTAATGAAATTTTTCTTATGATCTATGCGCCTTACGATACTCGTGTGGCGTCCTGATTGCAGTTACGGCGTGGGACTTCATGTTGACTTCTTGCCTTGCCCGCCATCCTTAGTCATTCATCCGCATTCTCCTTGATAATCGAGAATACTTGTTCCTTCGTGTTTCTTTTTTGCTAGAAGATTCCTACATTGCATTATTTCCAAATTTTCCAGCAACACGTTTGTAGTTTTTCTTTGGAGAGAAACCACATGGAAAACTTAATCCGAGAGGGGACTTTGAGTTTCTTTGTTTGGGCCATGTCCTTTTGTTCTCTATGTGTAAAGAAAGCCTTCTTTATTGAGAAAGATTTGCACCATAAAAAAGTTGAGGGACTAAAAATGAACTAATTCAATAGTTGAGGGAGTAAAATTGGACTTTTCTCCCATATCAGTCTGTCCTGTTGAGCGGATAGGTTGGTACTTTGGATTTCATTTTTCAATTTCCGTAGTTTGTTTTTCTGCTGGGTATTGAGTTATCAATCCCATTGTCATGGGTGCTGAGGTACTAGTATCTGATTGACCGTGCTAAATTTGTTGCCAGCCCGACAATAAAATCTCAGGTATTCTTGTGCTAAAAAATTACTGTGCAACCATTTGTCTTTCCAGAAATTGGTGATGATCATGTTTTCTAGTTCGATGGTTGCTCGGTTATTGAATAGCGGCAAGATTTTAGGTTTAATATTCATTTTAAAACATGATGCTAAAAATTAAAATAAGCTAAAATACTTAATTGCTAAGTTGCTAAAATCTTTCTATCAATGAGGAGGAGAAATCTTTCTATTAATTGAATTGTTAAAATTATTCAAATGGTGTTTTATTAATAGAAGTTTATAAGTGAGGTTTTATTATTCAAATGATGTTTTGGTGTGTCATCAGTCCTCACACCAATACAGGTCTATGATTCTTGAGATTATGATCTTTTAGAAATCATAATTTAAAATAATATCAGTATTTAGTCGTCCCCAAAATCAATGGATCAATTAAACACTTCCAAGTTGTATGATATCCATTTCTCACGAGTGAATATTGCATATATACTCATTGAAAAACAAAATATCAATTATCAAAATTCTAGAAAAACTTATCATCCATCAAATCCTCAACCAAAATATCACAAAATTAACACAAACCAACCAACAGCAAAGTTCTCATCTTTAAACCAACAAAATATCACCAAAGTCCTCCTAATACCAAAAAAATCCAACCAAAAATACACTGAGATTCAAAACTGATAAACATCAAATTCAAATCCTTTCTAATCAAAGAGAGAGAAGCCCATGTCATCATCACTCTCCTCCTTCTCTTCCTTCTTCTCTTCTTCCTTCTCCGCTGCCGGAGCAGCAGCTCCGCCACCTGACGCGGCCGGAGCTCCGCCTGAGGCCGCCCCACCGATGAAACCACCTCCACATCCTCCTCCAATTGTCACCTGAATTGCATTCACCCATTACACAAAAAAAGGAATTAATATCACAATTAATTTGTACTAAAATTAAGCTGTAAAGAAGAGATCTCACATGGATTGATCACTAAAGCTTAATCACAAGGTTCACATCAGATCTCAAATGAATCAATTCACTCAATTTTAACATATGTTTAGAATTCACTCAGTAAAAAATCAGATCAGATCAACTACTAATAAAACATAAAATTGAAATAATATGATCTGAATAATACCTGGAAGACAGCAGAAGAGGGAGTAACCATAGCAAAAGAACTCTGAACGCCTCCGCTGGAGTCCTTGGCGGCGGCGGCCTGAACAAGGCTGCGCTGCAGAGTGTAGACGTCAGCCGCGGAGGCCTCGAGATCGCCGGACTCGCCGATCTGCTTGGCGTTCCACTCTCCGCCGGAGTTCCTGCACACGAACGTGAACACTCCCATTGTTGAGGGTTTGTAGGGTTTCTCTTCTTCTCCGTGTGTGTTTTAGTGGCGGCTTAAAACCCTAGCATATGATTTCTCTCTTTTATAGTGAGGAGGAATGAGGAAGTTTGTTAGTTGTGAAATGACCATAATACCCCTAACTAAATCCAGAATTTAAAAATATAGATTTCAATTCCGAGATTAGTGACAAATCCGGAGTTAATATAAGCAGGATTTCAAATTCGGATTAATAATCTGGGAATTATATTATATATCTTAATCTTGACGGCTCTCCCTCATCAGAACTATCCACGTCACTCTTTTAATATCATCCGTAGGATCAAAATCGGACGGCCATTTATTGAAATCTATTTTTTAAAGTGAGATAAAAACGCAACGGTATATTGCTTTTTTCGCTTCTCAATATATTTTTTATTTTCTATATATTATTTTTATTATTTTACGTATATATTGTTTATCGACTATAAAAAATGAATTATATATATTGTTTATTTAATTTTATATATTGTTTATTATCTAAATATACTGTATTTTCGCATCGTGCAGAAAACCCGTCGTGGTAAGCGAGATTTCAAATTTGGATTACAATTAATACCCCTTAAAAACAGGGAATTGAAATTTTGAATTTTATTTAACACATAAGCGGGATTTTAAATCCGGATTTGTAACTAATCTAGGAATTGAAATTTATATTGTTCTTAAGAGAAATATGAAAACGGGGCAGGCTTGAGCATGACCAAAACGCGACAGTATATATTTTTCATTATTCCATATATTTTATTTTCTGTATATTATTTTCGATATTTTACGTATATATTGTTTATTGTCTCTGAAAAAAATGAATCTTATATACTTTTTGTTTAATTTTATATTCTGTTTATTATCTTTATATACTTATTTTTCACATCGTGCTACTCGACGGAACAGCCCATCGTGTCATGCGCATCGTAAGCGAGATTTCAAATTTGGATTATTACATAGCCAGATTTTAAATCCGGATTATTATATAATATGGGAATTAAAATTAAAATCCTTATAATTTTTCTTCACGGAGATTTCAAATCCAGATATTACTTAATCCAGGAACTTAAATTCTGACAGTGTTACATAACGGGATTTTAAATTTGAATTTTAATATAATCCGGGAATTGAAATCTCGCATTCTTGCATAAGCGAGATTTCAACTTCTTCTTCTTCTCCATTGTTTTATCATATCATTATCCAAAACGCGAGAGAGAGAGGCTGGCAATGGTGGTGACGTGTCCATGCACAACGTGGGTGAATCTGGACCGTCGGATGGGGTTCCCTGTTAGGAAGGAGTTGCGATGGATGAGAGTGAGCTGCACGGTCTCCTCTCCACAGGATGCCATCTCTCAAACTCAAAACCAGCAAATCCATGTGAGTTATAAACCTTAATCTGAATGATGTTTTTGGGTTATTTTTTTTTGCAATTTCAATGTGTGTTTTTGGAATTTTGATGGGTAATTGGTAATATGATCAATGTGTGTTTATGGGATGAGTAATTTGGGGCCCAAATCAATTTCTTCTATTTCTTCTAATTCATATCTCGTTTAATTTATTTATTGAGGCTGAAAGTTTAATTCTCGTTCAAAAATTATTATCAAACCTTATATGGGATTATAATAGGTAATATGAATTTTTTTCCCATTAAAAGAAATAGGTAATGATTTTAATTTGATTTAATTTCATTTTTATGAAATTGGTCCAAGGAAGAAAAAGAAGAAGAGAGAATAATGTGTGAAGCTTGTAAAGGGACTGGATGGTTAATATGCGATTTTTGTGAGGGCCAAAAGATAAATATCCAAAGCAAGAATAATCGGATTTATCGCCGCTGCCCCACTTGTAAAGCTGTAAGTTTCGTTACAAATTTTTCATTCAAATAAATATTTTTATTTTTTTATTTTTTTTAATTTAATTTATGAAATTATAGGTGGGTTGTGTGTTGTGTCCCAAATGCAAAGTCTACAAATGCGTGACATTTCCTGATTTTTTTGATGAGACATGATAAGTATATAACATTCATGGAAACAATATGATACAAAAATTGATTTTGTAATTACATTATCATGTTTTTCTCAAGTTTATTTATTTCCATTATTTTGAATAAGCAATGTGTATTTCAAGAGGGCTGATATTGCGTTCTGATTTTCTAATTGCATGTATTAAAAAATATTTTGATGAATAGTATATAAAATTATCAAAGTAGAAGTTGAGAGGAAAATACATGATTTATTGTGATGCCAAAATGAATGAAAATAATATGATGAGAATATTTATAACAAAAATATATGTATTGGTGTGAGGACAAAATACAATTTGAATGTTCAAGTCCTTATATATATAATGGTTTTCAATTTTATATGATACATAATTTGTTTCATATTTTCTCATTTATAGGAAAAAAAAAGCATATTGGCTGAATAGAAAAAGGCAAAAGTCAAAAATCTTTTATTATATTGATTTCCTCAATTAATTTAAAATGAAACATTTGAGGAAATCAATGATCAACTTCACAAGAATCTTTTTTACCCTCAATCCGATTCCTCGTTGCTTTCATGTGACACTATAAGAGAAAATTCCTATTTTTCACTTGGCTTAATATCTACTTTAGACAGCTTGTTAATTGAAGTGTTAAAATTAGTCAAATTATGTTTTATTAATTAAGTTTTTTAAATGAATTATGCAATTACGGTTTTATTAATCAAAAATGTTTTGGTGTGTTCTCAAACCAATACGGTTTATGATTCTTGAATTTATGATAATGCTAGAAATAGTAATTTAAATTTAGGTGTGTCTCTTTAATTTCTTACATTTAAATTTGTTATTTTGCGATCTTTTTTTTTTCTCTAATATGTGTCTTTTTCATGTCACTAGCTATTTTCGTGTTAAGAAAGGTTGATTTTGTAGAATTAAAAATTGATCTTTGCAGAAATTTACAACTTTGAAAATTTACAAATTAGAACAAAAAACATGGGCAAAGAATTGGATGTTTCGGGGTGTTTTGCCTCCCAAATGCAACAAATGGCGACTTTTCCAGATTTTTTTGATGAGATGTGATGAGTATAACTATATGTTTATAACCATTCATGAAAGTAATATGATACAAAAGTTCATTTTGTTATTACACTATCATGTTTTGCTCAGGTTTATGTTTTTTATGTTCCATTTTCATTCATTGTGCTTTGTCTGCGACCTGTTTTTTTACATGTTAGGAGAGAAGATTTAATGAAAATGCATGATTTTAGAAGAACCAATGATCCAATTCTAGATTTTGTGTGAAACCAATGTTTTATGGAATTGGGAATTAAATTCTGGATTTAGTGAGAACCAACAATGTGATTCTAGATTTTGTAAGATAATGATGCTGTTATTATATCATCAAGGCCTTGCTAACTCTTTGCAAAACGAATGAAAATAATTTTAAGAGAATATTAATGCTTAGGTCCTCATAAATTAAAGTTTTCCATTTTACAAGATATAGAAAAACAATTTATTTAATATCTATTCATTTCTTGTGACCACAACAATGTGTTTCTAAATAGAAAGAAGTCATCCAAAAAATGGAAAAAAGAATTATTATTTCCTAAAATAATTGTAAATCCCCATGATCAATATTGAATATTAGAGGAACAACAATGAACATGAGCAAGACACTCTTTTTACAGTTACAATTAATGTTTTTATATTAATATTTGGGAAATTTACAAAAAAACCCCCTATCTTTTCTGGATATTACAAATAACCCCCTGTATTTTCGTTTATTACAAATAACCCCCTGTCAGAATTGTTTTCTTTACAAATACCCCCTCCATCCATTTTTCCATCCATTTAAAGTTTATTTTTTTTAAAATGACCAAAATACCCTCACCTAAAATAAATTAAATAAAAATAATTAAATTAAATAAACATAAAATAAATAAAAATATAACAAAATAATTATTTAAAAAATAAAATTAATTAAATAGAAATAAAATTAATTAAAATAAATAAAATTTAAAGAGTAAAAATAAATAAATAAAGTTTAAAAACAAAAAATAATTAAATAAAAATAAAAATAATTAAAGAATACAAAAAAATTAAAAAACAATTATGAAAAAAGTATTCAATAAAAATTAATTAAAATAATAAATTAAATAAAATAAAATAATTAAAAAGAAAGAAACAATTAAATAAAAATACAAATAATTGAATAGAAAATAGAAAATAAATAATTAAATAATATTAAATAATAATAATTATTATTTATTACTGACACATGAAATCCTCATTATCAGTGGTGGAATTTTATAGAAACTGGGGGTGCATGCGGCATGCCCCCCCACTCCAAGATTTTGACAGAACAGTATATATCAATAGTGTTTCGGTAATTATTTTTCGAAATACATGCATTTCTATGTATTTGTCCCCCCCGCCCCCCCTCCTGCCAAATCTAATTTTTTTTGTACAGTGTTAATTAGTACAAAGATAATTTTTTTACCCCCTAATAAACAAAGGTAAGATCCGTCCTGATCATTATTGACATAAAAAATCCTCTTTTATATTAAATAGAAATTTTTGTATCAATAATTTTAATTTTTATTTATTTTAATTTTTATTATTTTTTAAATTATTTTTTGTTTTTATTTTATATGTTCTTATTTTTTATTTAATTTAATTATTTTCTACTTTTTAACTCTTTTATCTTTTTAATTATTTTTATTTATTTTCTGTTTATTTAATTATTTTGGGAAATTTTAAAAGAGGGTTTTTTGTGAAATTTAGTTGGAAATTATTTAATTATTTATTTTATGTTTTTTGTGAAATTTAATATTATTTATTTTCTATTTTCTATTTTCTATTTAATTATTTGTATTTTTATTTAATTAATTCTAGCTTTTTAATTATTTTATTTTGTTTATTTTATTATTTTTATTGAATACTTTTTTAATAGTTTTTTATTTTTATTTTATTTTATTCTTTAATTATTTTTATTTTTATTTAATTATTTTTGTTTTTAAACTTTTTTATTTATTTTTATTCTTTAAATTTTATTTATTTTAATTAATTTATTTCTATTTAAATAATTTAATTTTTTAAATATTTATGTTGTTATATTTTTATTTATTTTATGTTTATTTAATTTAATTTGTTTTAATTTAATTTCTTTTCGGTAAGGGTATTTTGGTCATTTTTAAAAAAATAAACTTTAAATGGATGGAAAAATGGATGGAGGGGGGTATTTGTAAAGAAAATATTTCTGACGGGAGGTTATTTGTAATAAACGAAAATACAGGGGGTTATTTATAATATTCAGAAAAGATAGGGGGTTATTTTCGTAAATTTCCCTTAATATTTTATTCAATTTTGTATTTTGAGTTGAGTTGTAATAAAATTCATGGCCCATAAATAGTTTTCTTAGCGTGTAAGGATTTACATCCAAAAAGTGTGTAAAAAGATGTATATCTATACGAATATGTGAAATAATATCGTTGAAAATGTGGTTTTATAAGGACATGCTACTGTATAAACATGCTTTTTTTTTTTGACTAAAATGAGACGGGTCAGTATAAACATGCCTTATATGTCATTTATTAATATAAGATAAACAAATAAAGAGAAAAAAAAAAAAAAAGAGTTGAAAACAATTTGAAAGACAAATTTGCCCCCTCTATCTTTTTTTTGTCTCGTTCTTCTTTCTCATTCCCTTTTTGTCGAGAGAAGCACAAAATCTCTAGTACTAGAATGCCACCCGCGCGATGCTGCGAGTATTAATTATTTTAGAATATAAATCTATAACATATTAGAATTTCAAGAATAATATAATTTATAACACAATAAAACATGCAAAAAATAATCTAGCCAACAAAATTATAAATCAAAATATCAAGCTCTAGATTTAGTTTCAATCCTACAAAATTCAGCAAGATAAAAAAAATTTCCGTGTGTTCGTTTATGTGTGGTGTTTCAATTTTCGAACTGAATTCAATAGAATCATTTCATTTTGCTTGTTATTTTCACCCTGTTTTTCCTCCAAGTGAATCATTAGTTTTGTTAGTGGTCGAAATTTTTATTTCTTTTAAAAATGCAATGCATATTGCCTTCCTTCAACAAATCAATCATATCTTCAACACATTAATGCGTATTGCCTCAAAATGTAAATTAAAACACAAAAAAAAAATAGTTGAATATATCATTTTATTAAGAAAAATGGTGGCATCAATTGTTTCTTTAGGCTTCAGCACAAATTAACTTTCCACAAACATTATGCTGAAATTAAAACCCTGAAAAAAATTATTCAATCAGTCCCTCTTCCACCAAATTAATTAATTAAAATAAATAAGTAATTATTTAAAAAAAAATAAACATGGTAAGCGTGTACATTCATAAATTCGGTGCAACACCCACCATAATAATTTTCTCTTCAAGATATCTTACCATTTTATCTATAAAGAAAAAAATTACATTAAATGAAAATTTTGCAAAAAATCACTAGCATTATGCCTAATTGCAAAAGAAGACATTATTAAAAAAAAATTCAAAAGAAGCCCCTCCATTTTTCAAAATATAAAAATCGTCCTTTTGCTCTTTCTCTTTACACAGAGCATTTATGATACGTACAAATAAATTTTCCTTTTTCAGAAATATATTTTTCACATTTCAGAGCTTGAATTTCATCATTATTACAAAGTTCTTTACTTATGCATTTCGCCTGATAGAAATTCACATTGAAATACCTACAAAATATATGAAAATATAATAATGAATAGTAAAATATATAAATTTAAAAATATTAAAATAAAATATAGTTATATTTACCTCAGGATTATTATTTTTATCAGAATTGCCTAATTTTCCACAAAGAAAGCATTGGTGTTGTTCCAACTCGCAATTCTTACAAATAAAGTTTGTAATTTCCTAAATATATATTAATAAAAATAATTATTAGTCCAAAAAATTCAACAGAAATATTATAAAAAATAAAAATAAATAAATAAATAAAACATACATCTAATTGAGATTTAGAAAAGCCGAGACTTTTACAGTTTGATTCTTCACCGGCTTTTTTATCAGCATGAAAAGATCTCATGCAATTTCCTTCACAACTGAAATATATATTTATTTAATTTAATAAAAGAATATTTTCATATTTGAGACACGACAATGCAAAATGTAAACTTACCATAAAAGTTCACCATCATTATCACAAATGCAACAAACATTGTCAAATGAATCATTTTCATCCTGTAAAAGCATTATTATTCAAAATATGATTATTATTATTTTATTAAATTTATTATTAAAGTTTAGTAAAAATATTAATATTGGTATTTATTCGAAATAAAGAAAAGGAAATAAATTTCAGACCTGTCCAATTGTGCTTGTGCTGTATCTTTCAAGGAAACCCTTCAGAAACTGAAAATTGCAAACTTGATAAATTAATACTAAATCCATTAATTAATTAAATATTTATTTGTAATTAATAGAAATATTGTCAACAACTAATTATAATATACATAAACAAGTGTATCTTTTGCATTAAATGAGGTAAATTTGGCAGTCCAATATTAACCTAAAGAAAAATAAAGAATTTTTTTTTTTTAATGGATAAAGAAAAGTTTTACCAAAGAATTGGCCAAATTTCATCTTTTTCAGGTGAGGAATCAAATCATCTACTGACGGTCTTCCTTCAAATTTACTGCACAAAAGAATCGAAATTTCATGAATAATTAAACTCAAAAATTACAAAATTAAAAAGAAAACAAAAAGAGATAAAACAAATAATTACTCAAAGACTTTTCTGAGATGATTCCACAAATTCTGAGAGAGATAGAGAGAGAGAGAGATTACGTTTAGGGTTCAAAATTGCTTGCGGATCTAGTTGGCCCGGACCCAGAGACGGTGGTGGCGGTCGGACGGGCGGCGACGTGACGGATGGACTGGCGGCCACGTTTTGTTCTCCATTCGTGCGAGGGTATTTTTCACTTTCTATGAGAGAGATGAGGGAGGCATGAATTGGAGGCCTTTTATTTATATCGGTCCATATAATACGTCTATGGACCATGTAAATTTTTTGTGGTCCATGCCGTATCATATAGACCCAGCCTTTTTCTGTCTGTCTGATCAAATCGAGTGGGTAATATTGAATCTCAGAAGCAGATCGAACGGTTGTGGGTAAAAGAAGACGTGGCCTCATCTGAGCGCAGCAAACAACTCCAAAATATATATAGGGTATAGATTTGTTTTTAACTAATGTCACCCATCCCTGAATCTCTCAACCTCTTCAATCGATATTCAAAGAATTAACGATCCGAAATTCCAACATTTATCGTTAATGAGTGTCATGATTCATTCATATTGCATTCGTAGTTAATTGGTGTGTCTGAAGTAATCAAATGATATTGTTGTTACTATGCGAGCCGTAGTTCTGGGTTTTCGGTTTATGGGCATGTTAGAGATTTTAGTTTGGGTTTGGGTTTTGTATCTATTCAATTGATTCAGTTATAATTTCTATTTGACAATATTTTGATTAATTTATCTTTCAAGAATTTATAGAGAATTATGTAGCCATAATTATTATTCCAATTCTTTTTATCTTTATATGTTAATATTGCGATACATATGGACAATTATGATCTCAACAAAATAAGTCATTGAACAAAACAGAAGGAAAATATTGTATGCAATTAGGATTCTATATAACAGAAGGAAAATCTCATCAATGTCTCGGTTATTCTATGGTTGTTGATAATTCCATTGTGATGCCAAAGTTCATGAAAAGAATGATACAAATTGAATGATTGGGTCCTTATAAATATAAGTTATCCATTTTATGGGACATAGAAATTAGTTTATTTCATACCTTTTGGTTTAATGCGACCCGAAAAAAAAGATGAGATTTTTTGGCTGAATAGAAAGGACTACACGTGGAAAAACAAAGTTTTCATTACATCAATTTCTCCATTAATTTAAAATTTGTACTATCTATATAAAACAATGGAGGAAATCAAAGATAAATATGAGCAATATAAAGATTGATATCCTTAATCTGTTTAAAAACTCAAAACATAGGCAATTAGAAAGCGTATTAATTGAGGTGTTGAAATTAGTCAAGTGATATTTATGTTTTATTAGCTTCAAAAAAAAAAAGATATTTATGTTTTATTGTTAGGAACTTTTCTAATTTATGTTCTTCAATAAAAAAAATTTTGTTCACAATCTTATGCAACATTGTCTAGTTGTATTTATATTATCTGATTCTTTTTATTTTTATTTATTAATATTGTATATACAATCCTCACATTATCCCACACGAAAATCAATTTTGATCTCACAAAATATGCGAATGCACACAACAGAGAAAGTATTGTATGCAATCAGCTTCTAAAAAACAAAATAAACAAACAAAAATAAAAAAAATATTTTGAAACTATTCACCTAGAGCAAAAAGAAATTGATTGCTGCAAAAATTTACAAAGTTTGAAATTAAAAATCACATGGACAAGTGGATTATCAATTTAATTTGTGTATCTCAGGTGGAGTGTGTGTTGTGTTCCAAATGCAGAGTTTACAACGTGGATGACTTCTTTGGATAACCATTCGGCAAAGCTATGGACTCTTTCGCTAGCTACCAAAAAAAAAGCGATTCTAGGGCGATTTTCAAAATCACCTCTTGACCGAAGCTCCCGCCATGGCAGCAGCTCTAGATCTGAAATCGCATTAGCACTCGCCTCTCGCCCCTCGTCTCTCTCTTTAGCACCGATCTCTCTCAGGTGACTGTGGAACTTCGGATGGTGGCGGAGACTTGAAGATATGTTTGGCCGGATTCACCAAATTATGCAGAAATGGCAATGCTGATCAAAGAAGAACTCGCCATTTACAAAGCCAGGGAGTCAGTCACGCACGGCGGCCACGCACTCTCACTTTCTCTCCCTCCCTGGTGACCGCATTATGTACCAAGATTTGTTTTGCCTTTTTATGGTCTAACACTCTTTTGGGCGGAACTCGTTTGGCCTCAAATCGCTTTTTTCCTCATATTTGACTCGTTTTGCCGCAATTTCCATCATCAGATCCACTATTTCGGATCTCTCACTTTTCCTCGGATCTGAATCATTGTGCCTCAAATCGTTTTTTGGGGAGAACCATTCTTGATCTCTCACGAAAGGACGGGTGCTCTATTTTCCCTGAGAAGTGAATCTGGTTTTGCACTCAATTTTGGCAAAAAAATGCAGGAATGTGGGTCACCTTTTATCAAATCTGCCTCACCGTCGCTATGGATCGGCTCGATTAGACTAGATCAACCATTAGCTTTTCATCAGCCTCGCCATCAGGAACTCAGCTTCTTAGCTACTCAGCAACTTACTTTGATGCATTTCAAAGACTTAAATCTAATAAGTACTGGAGGAGACCCTCAGCTCCGCTTCGGAAAGAAATATTTTTACCAAAAAGAACTACAGTGCATTTTGTCAAAGAAAAGAAAGTAGAAGGAAAAAAGAAATAAAGCTACAAATTTTTAAATTTTTAAAGTTGCGATAGTTTCAATTTTTTCAGTATACAATATACATATTGAGAAGTTAGGATTTGGTGATTATATTTCTCGGCAAGTTAGTGAGAATATCGTTTGATTTGGTGTGATTAAATTTTTTCTGCAAAATGTATCATTAAGTTGGTAAAGCATAATATATAGTGAGATTTGTATTTTTATGAGGCAAATAGTAATTCGTTCGGTAGAAATTGATTTGTTTGTTGCTTGCTGAAATACTTATCTTGTTGTATTTTTCTTCATTTTGACTGAGCACGAATTTACTTCTTTGATTCCCACATATAGCAAGGCAAGAATTAGTTTACAGGTTCCAATATAGCAAAAATATACCTTTTCAACGAAGGCCCGAATTCTTGTTTGGATTATACAATAATTAGTTTGAGCACAAATTCGATTATACAACAATTTTTTTAGCGCCATTTTTCAGCACCAAATTTTAGCATGAATTTGAACATGATTTTTTAGGATGAATTTTGAGCAAGTTAATTTTAGTACTTTTTGCATAATAGAAGGCAATATGGAAGGCAAAGGCACCACCTAAGGTCAAATTCTTTACTTGCAAAATGCACAAAGGTTAATTGCCAACAAGAGCCAGGCCTAAGGCGAGAGGACAATTATCGTCGAATAATTGCGTCCTTTGCAACAAAAATGAACAAGAGACGCATAATCATTTCTTCGCAAACTGCACTTTCACAAAAGAGTTGTGGCGTAAAAAAAAATTTAACAAAGCATCATAATAAAATTTAGAACGTCCTGTCAAAATCCTTCGTTGGATGTCTAAACCTGTGGGGAGCTATGAATGGAAAGAAATTACTGGATCTTCATAAACAATAAAAATAATTGTTTGAAGATCATTGATGCAGCCTCACAAGCGACACAAGTTTGGAAAAAGAAGACGGATGTAATCTGGAAAGACAAAAATAAGTAAGCATGCTTGCAGGACAAGGCATGGACTATTTTTTTTCTTTCCCTTAGTTTTTTTTAGTTCCGTAACGGGAGGTCAGCAGCATTATAGGCTCCCAAGCACTTATTTAAGTAATGCTGATTTTAAATAATCTATGTAGTTTTTTTTTTAATTTAATGAAAGTTTTTAATAGCCTAATGGGCTACATTTCAAAAAAAAAAAAAAAATAAGGATAACCATTCATGAAAATAATATGATTCAAAAAAAAATCTTGTAATTATATTATCATGTTTTGCTCAAGTTACGTTTTCTTAATGTTCTTTTTCATTTACTCCAATAAATTTTACAAATTTGAAAACAAAAAACCAAATCATGGGCAAAAATTAGAGTATTTATTGTCAATTTAATTGGTGAACTTCAGGTGGCCTGTTCTGTGTCCCAAAAGCAAAGTTTACAAATACACGACTTTTCCTGATTTTTGTTATCAGCTTTGAATCATTCATGAAAAAAATATGATTCAAAGATTCATATGTAATTACGTTCTCATCTTTTGCTGAAGTTTTGTTTTTTATGTTCCTTTTTTATTAGCTATGCACTGTCATGTTACTTTTTGTACTTACATGTACAGAAAACAATATAAGTTCTTGAAAGATTGTAGTATATCAAATCTCCAGCACCTAAGATGAGAGGAAATATGCATGATTTTCAAACAACCAATGTAGATTTTCCGAAAACGAGTTGGTTTTAGGAATCGAGAATTAAATAATGGGATTTGTGAGAATGAATTCCAGATTTTGTGAGATATTAATATTGTTACTATATCATGCTGTTTTTCATTCTATTATGATGCCAAAGTGAATGAAAATAATGTGAAGAAATAATAATTATAACAAAATGTGACCAGGAATGGTGTGAGGACAAAAATATGAAATGAATGTTTAGGGAGGTCCTTATAAATATATGTTTCCCATTTTGTAGGATATAATAAAAAAGTTTATTTCACATCTTTTCGTTTGTTGCAATCGAAAAGAATGGGCTTCTGTTGGCTACACACACAAGTTTTCTCCGCAAATTTAAATCTCGCTTTCTTTATATGTGACATTTGAGGAAATCATTGATAAACATACGCAATTCACAAATCTTCGCGTAAATATTTCATACATCGACAATTATAAGCAAAAGGGTTTTGTTGAGAATTACCAACTCTTGATTGGTCTCTTATAAGGTTATTGAGGTGTTTAAATAAATTAAATGGTATTTTTTTGTTACACTATTAGTTACAAATGCGGATGACGTGCTTATGGTTCTTGTATTAAATCCTGTGATGTTTCAATTTTGTAATCTTTTAATTAATTTATACTCTTCAAGACCTTATAAAGAGTTATGTTGTCATATTTATATATTCCAATTCTTTTTATTTTTATATGTTAATATTGTGAGTTAGTTTGGACAATTATGATAAAGAAAAAAAATTCAAAAAAATGATCTAAAGAAAGTAAGGAATTGAGAAAAGCAAAGTTAAACATATGCAATCAAGAAAATCAAAATGAACAAAAAAAAAAATGTTTTGAAAATTCATTCAACTACTAAAGAAATGATACATGTATAACCCCAAGCCAAAAAAGAGTGATACAATTCTAAAAGTCAATACATGCAAAAATATACAAATTTGGAAATTAAAAATCAGATCAAGGGCAAGGATTAGGGTACCTCAAATGTACTTGATTTATTTCTGAAATTATATCTTCTGTTAAATTAATATTACTGGCTTTTATTACTTCCTTGAGTTGAAATAATTTAGTTGCTCCGAAAACCGTGCTAGCAACCAAAGGGTGATTCAACAAAAATGCTATCCAAAAAAAGTTCACAAAAAATAATATAAAAACTGGTTGAAATTAACAATAATTTTTTGCTAATAAAAGTTAAAAATTAATATCATTTAATATGGAAGAAGAAAAGATTTAAAAATAAAATATACCAATTGCAAGCGATGTAGGAGAGATACCATATTTCTCAGCAATTGTTACATATTCCTACATTTGAATAATAAAAATAAATAAAATAGTATATAATTTTATTATATAATATAAGCTTCTATTAAATTAAAAACTCACTTGAATAACAGCTTTAACTTCTGCCTTTGAAAGCTTGTATCTTGATTCACCTTCACAATATCTCCCTAATAATTAACACAACAACAAAAAGTAATTAATCCTAAACAAGTATAAAGAAAGAAAAGTATATTTTCAAATTAAACCTTTAAAAAGATTTAATCGCGCTTAAGAAGGTCCCCCATTTTCTGACAAATATTTTCCAGAAAGAAAACCCATTGCTATTGGACTATATGCTAATTTACTTATCCTGATTTAATAAAGCAATAATATTATTAATATATTAATAATAATATACAAATATATATTAGGACATAAATAGGTATATACTTTTCATGGTGACAACATTCAGCTAATCCAGCATCAAAATTGCGGCATAATAAATGATAAGCATTCTATAATACAAGAAAAATAAAAAAAATTTAGATAAAATGAAAAAACTTTAAAGTACAAGGATTGAAATGAAAAATGACATAATATGAACTTCTTTTAGCAAAACATTATATGGAAAATTTGGAAAGTGCAAGGATTGAAATGAAAAATTACATAACATGAACTTTTTAGCAAATCATAATATGGAAAAAATGAAAAGTGCAAGGACTGATAAGAAAAATGACATAGTATGAACTTCTTTTAGCAAAACATAATATGAAAACTTTGAAAAGTGCAAGGACTGAAATGGAAAATTGTACAAACATACCTGTATAGTTAATATTGTTGACCTAAGTTGAAAATCTGTAGAAAGTTGAAGAAATTTCATCAATCCATATGGTGTTTCATTACTCAGCCCAATATACCTAATCTACCAAATTTATTTAAAAAATAATAATTGCATAAAATATACAAAAAAAATTATTAAAAAAATTATTGACATACCTTACCAGCATTTACTGTTTTTTGAAGAGACTCTAATTGTTCTTCAATTGGTATTGATGTGTATTGTTTATTTGGATCATATTCTGTTTCTCCAAACATTGGTACATATCTTACAAAAATAAAAATAAATAAATTAGATTAGAATATATTACAAGTAATTTCTAAAATATCTCAATTTATCTTTAACTAAACATACTAACCTATCGGGCCAATGAATCTGGTAAAGGTCAATATAATCTGTATTTAATCTTTGCAAACTGCATCAACGACCCAAAAAAATTAGAAAAAAATTAGAAAAAATATATTAAATGTTTCTTTAAAGTAAAAAAAATTGAAATAAAACCTGGAATCAATTGCCTGTGAAATATTTTTGGAATCCAAAGAATGTGGACCCCCTCTTATCCATTCCATCTGGCCCGACGGTCCTGCAACGTATTTATTTATTTATTTGTTAATTGTATTATATTTTTATTCATTTTATTGACTTATTTTGTTGTTTAATTGGATGATTGTTGATTAATTAGAAGCTAACTTGATTTAAATTGAGATTCAACTAATTAGATTTTTTTCTTCATTTTTTATATATAACTTATTTTATTCTTTTTTCTCTAACCTTGTAGCAAAAACAACACGGTCACTTTTTTCTTTTTACTATCATTTTTTTAACCTATCAAAACATATTAATCTCGGTATATCATTCATTTCATTCTTTATATCATTTATTTCATTTTTTCTTTTGTAAAAATACCATTAGCTAAAACAACAGGGTCACATTTATTTTTCTTTTTATATATCCTTTATTTTATTTTTTTAACCTATCAAGACATATTAATCTTTCTATATCAATCATATCGCTCTTTATATCATTTAATTTACTTTTATTTTTTTTATATACTTTAGCAGCTAAAACAACACGATTGCGCGGAATTTTGTTTTCTTTAATCCAACGGCCCAAATATTCTTCGCTCCTTCCATGAGTATTTCTACTTTGCAGGACCGGATACCTTTCCAAAATAAATATAAAAATAATAAAAAAATAAAAATTTAACCAAATTGTTTCAAAAATAGAGCAATTTGCAAAAAAGAACTCCTACTTTTTGTCTAAATTGCAAAACTGTCAACCCATTTTTCAAAAATTCAAAAATAGTCCATACACCACGATATCTTTCCAAATTAGAGAAAAAACTTAAGAAAATTAAATACATAAGAACATTACAGAATAAACTAAGTTCTTAAAAAATAGGAAAATTTGCACAAAGGCCCCAACATTTTGCCTAAATTGCAAAAGACCCATGTATTATTGAAATAAAATAAAAAAAATCTATTCTTCAAAAATCCAAAAAATAGTCCTTACATTTCGGAAATGGATACCTTTCCAGATTAAGAAAATATGAAAATTAAAAAGAAAATCAATGAATAAACCAAATTGTTGAAAAATATCAGTCACTAACATTTCAGCAGAATCGAAGAAATTAATTCCGGAACGGAAGGCTTCATCAAGGAGGCGGAATGATTGAGATAATGTATTCTGCTCCCCAAATGTCATTGTTCCTAAAATTTATTAATTAATGCTTCAGTTAATTCAGCGATAAAATCACAAAACAGCAGAAAACTTAACCCAAAAACTGAACGAGAAGAAAAGAGAGTCGCAATACAGAATACAAAATTTTAGAATCGAATGAGAGAAGAAAGAGAGACCGAAGCAAAGGCGGGAAACAGAGAGGTCAGAGGCGAGCTGAAAGAAAGGTGGCGACATTCTTCTCCTCCTCTGTATACAAAAGATGAGGCTCACGTAAAGAGAAATAGAAATAGAATGAAATGCATGAGGAAATGAAATGATAAGAGAAAAAACAGAATGGATGTTCAAGCCCAAATAAACTTCTCTAAAATAGTATAAAACCTAACTTGAGGCCCAGATTTTGTTTTTTATTTTTTTATTTTTTGCAAGTTGTCCCTTGATTTTGGAGGAGAATTTGTAGAGAAAAATTGAAATAGTTCTCTGATACATTCAGTTTTACATATTATATTAAAAAAAAAATCTTATAATAGTTGTTTTTTGTTTGGTCCAAATATTGATGTTAATGAATTTTAAATTTTTATTCAAGATTTTAAATTGATACTTTTCAACTGATTATGACTACATGGTAATTTTCTATCAAATGATTTCAAGTAGAAAATAATTTGAACTTCAAAAAATATGCTTAATCTTTTTACACTTTTTGTACAATAAAATACTAAATAACAAAATAATGTTCTATTTTTATCAATGAGCAAGATTTGTTTCTCTTTTGATAGTGAATGAAAATTTTGCTATTTTTACCAAGGGTTGAAATTTTTATTCTTTTATATTAACTGTTGAGGAATTTACTAATTTTATCATCATATATAAGAGCTGCTTAGGTTATGAGATAATTGTTTGATAAAAGAGAGAAAAGAAAAAAAATTGGGGAGATTAATATTGATTCGTGCAAGTTGATTCAGGTCCTTGTTTTTTTAGAAAGCATTCCAACAGTATCTAACTATTTAAAAACCATCCATGTTTCTAATACTAAACTAACTCAAATAGAGTTGCCTAAAAACATATCGTTACATTTTAACATTCCTAGTATCGATCCTTGACTTTGCAAGCTATTTATGAAAAATAATAATGATAACAATCATTTTTGAACAAAACATTATAAAGAACTTTTTGTAACTTTGAATGATTTGATAAATTCAACAAGATTCTTTACCCCTGCTATTTTACAACTCTCTATTCTGACATTTTTCATTCAATGGAATTCCATAATTATAAATTTATAACCAATTTTTTTAGCGAAACATATAAAGAATTTTTTATAACTTCAAGCAATTGATTTGACAACTCAAAAGTCTTATCCATGTCCTAGCCCTGCACTGGCCAGAAATTAGAGCATTATGGGGGTATTTATTTCGCGCTAATTACATTTTTAGGAATGTGATTATTTGAAATCACTTTACCATGATAAAAAAATACTTTTGTTTACTTAACAAATTTAGATTTATAGAAATGTTAATTATTTAAACTATTTTTAAATATAAAATTACTAATATGTTCTTGATACTAGTATAACAAATTAACCATATTTAATTATAAAATTTTACTAACTCCATATGACATAATTTCTAAATAGATATTTTTTTCTATAAAATTGTATGTATTTCTAAATAAATATTTATTTCTATAAAATTGTATGTTTAATATTATTTTAGTTGAATTGTATTTTTTTTAATTAAATCATAACAACTTTGCAATAAATTAAGAAAAAAAAATTCACAACCCATTTTTGAATAAATATTTAATGAATACAACATATAATTTAATTTCTAAATTAAAATATTTAAATATTAAAATATTATTATTTTTATTACTTAGTTATATTTTTTATTTATATAATTAAAATATAATTAATAAAAATAATAAAATAATGATAATCATATTAATATAAATAATAAATAACATAACAAATAAGGACATTTTGGTAATAAACATGGGAATGTAATATTCTCATTCTTTTTGGTGGAAATCGCATTCCCACAAATATGGTAATATTACTTTGTCATGGAAATGTGATATTGCTGTCACGTAGAATTTTCATGTCAAAGTAAACATGGTAATGTGATTCCAATCCCTTAATATTCCTAGCAAAGTTCAATTTTTCCATGAAGTAAACGCACCCTATATGTAATGATATCAGAAACAATTCTTTTAACAATCATTTCTTCGAGCAACTCGAAGGCTCCGAAAAAATCACCACTTTTGCAAAGACCATCAATAAGGGCGGTATAGGTAAGAACATTAGGAGCAACTCCTTTGACCATCAATAAGGGTATTGTACATCATCAAATCAGGATTACATCCCATTAGAGTCATTTTACTTAGCTGCATGCCCGATCTACTTCTTTATGCAGAATCCTTTGATAAGAGATCCAAAGATAATTGGATTAACCATATAACCATCCCTAAAGAGTTGCCCCAAAACAATAAAACCAAGGTCGACTCAACTCATTCGACCGCAACAATTGATCGTGACACCAAAGGTTTGGATAGAAGGAGAAACACCAATGTCACGAGCTTGATTGGAGGAGTTAAAAAGAGAAACAACAGTTTGGATGCTTCATACGAGAAATGGCTATAAGAATGTGAAGTGAGAACTGCGAACATGTAAAGGGACTGGATGGTTAATATGTGATTTTTGCGAGGGTCAAAAGACAAATATCCAAACCAAGAATAATCGCATCTATAGCCGCTGCCCCACTTGTAAAGCCATAAGTTTCATTAGAATTTTTTCATTCAAATGAATATTTTACTTTTTTTTTTTAAATTTAATTTCTGAAATTTTAGGTGGGTTGTGTGTTGTGTCCCAAATGCAAATTCTACCAATGCATGAGTTTTCTTGATTTTTTTGATGAGTTATGATAAGTCTATAAATTTTCATGGAAATAAATATGAAAGATTGATTTTGTAATTACATTGTTATGTTTTCTCAAGTTTTTTTTTATGTTCTTTTTCCAATTTATTTTGAGCAAGGGATGTATTATTCACGAGGGTTGATATTGCGTTCTCATTTTCTAATTACATGTATAACAAATTATTTTGAAAAGTAGTATATAAAATTATCAAAATAAAAGATGAGACGAAATACATGGTTTCTTAAGAACCCATGATCCAATTCTAGATTTAGTGATGTGCTAATATTTAATATTATATTATATCATCAAGGTCTTGGTTACACTTTTGCATATAGTTCATTTTATTGTGATGCCAAAATGAATGAAAATAGTATGATGAGAATATTCATAACAAAATATACGAATTGATGTGAGGACAAAAATACAATTTGAATGTTCTAGGTCTTTATCTATAATGGTTTTCCATTTTATATGATACAAAAAACAATTTATTTCATATCTTTCCATTTATCGGGAAAAAAATGTGAGCTTCTGTTGCCTCAATAGAAAAAACACGCTAAAACATCAAAAAACTTTTATTATATTCATTTCTTTCATTAATGTAAAATGAAACATTTGAGAAAATCAAAGACGAACCTTAAGAGAATCTTTTTTACCCCTCAAGATTCAACCCTACTAAATCCAAATTGCATTAAGATTCCAATGTTAAACTTACAACTCAACTAAGATTGGCAGTCGATGATTTAGACTCTCTAAATCACTTGCTAGTATGGGCTATTGACAGAGACGAAGTATTTCGGCTGCACTGACTGGGCCTCTGTTGGGGGTTCAATCATTTATGTTAAATATAATTAATGGCTGAGATTATGTAGTATGATGAAAATGAACGGTTAGATGAGCTAGGTGGTAAGACCGTCAGCCATATCCAGTTTATATATACACTAGATTGAATATTGTAAAAGTCAATTAATTGGAAATGAAAAACTTCTCTCTCTTTAAATCTTTACTGAAGTGTTAAATAGTCAAATGATGTTTTATTAATTGAGGTTTATAATTAAAGTTATTAATTTAGGCTTTAATAATCAATTGATGTTTTGGTGTGTCCTCACACCAATACAGGTTTATGATTCTTGATTTTATGATCATGCTAGAAATAGTAATTTGAATTTAGTGTGTGCCTCTTTAATTATTACATTTAAATTTCTTATTTTTCTATCTTTTTTTGTCAATTTATACATTTCAAGATCTTTTAGAGTTTTGTAGTAATATTTATATTATTCTATTCATTTTCATATATGTAATATTGTATGTTACTAGTTTGTTTGAACAATTATGGTTTAACAAAGTTAGTAGTTGCACTATACTGACGAAAGAGGCTGTAGACTATCAGAGTTTTACGAAAAAGCTAAATATATAAAATTGTTTTGAAAATTCATTCCACTATTAAAAATTAAAATATGATACATGTTTAGATGTTTATCTGTGTCAGAAAAAAATTGATTCCCTTGAAAATAAAAGTTGATATCCATAAAAATTTACAACTTCGAAACTATACAAATTAGGCAAAAAAAAAGGGCAAGATTTGGGTATTTAGGGGTCTGTTGTCTCCCAAATGAAATATATGGTGACTTCTCCATATTTTTATTTTATGAAATGGATGAGTATAAGTTTATAACCATTCATGGAACTAGTATGATACAAGATTCATTCTGTAATTACATTAATATGTTTTGCTCAATTAAATTAAATGCATGCGATCGCATGCATTTTTTACAATTAAAAAAAAGAGTTATGTTTGTTATGTTCCGTTTACATTCATTGTGCATTGTCTGTGACCTGTTCTTACTACATGTATAGGACAGAAGATATGAGAAAACTGCATGATTTATTGATTTTAGAAGAACCAATGATCCAATTCTAGATTTTGTGTGAACCAATGATTTTAGGAATTGGGAATTAAATTCTGAATTTAGTGAGAACCAACAATTTAATTCTAGATTTTGTAAGATAATGATGCTATTATTATATCATCAAGGCCTTGGTTGCTCTTTGCAAATTGTTCAATTTATTGTGATTACAAAGCGAATGAAAATAATTTTAATAGAACATTTATAACAAAATATCACAATGTATGGTGTGACGAGACAAATTAAAATACAAGATTAATGTAGGTCCTTATAAATTTAAGTTTTCCATTTTACAAGATCGAACAAAGCACTTCACTTTTTTTGTCCAAAATAATTGTGTTTAATAATGATATTTTTAATTTGAATGTTTCGAACTATATGGTAATTGTTTATAAAATGATTCCCAATAGATAGAATAAATCTAAACCCACTTTCTCTTTCAATGAAATTTGAGCCTAGAAAGAGAGATATGGAAGGATCTGCAATCCCTCTTCCCTCTCGTTCCTCTCCTATATGTTGTATATTAAAAGCCGTAGTTGGAATGCCAGCTGATGGTTTTGCGGTTTGATTCGATTTTGTCTGATTCATTTTTTGGTGATGAGCATTTCTCCCCTTCATCCTCCATTGATGCTCATTGATAACCTGGTGAATATTTAGATCTATTGAAATTTTTGTGACTTAAGATTCAATTGAAAGAGCAGGGATTCGAGCCCAAAACCTGTTTGACGAAATTCCAAGACTTTCCTTTCATTGATTGGTTAGACTATCATGATGAGAAATCTTCAGATCTTACAACTTGGCGTTTTTCTATTTCTCCAGTGAAATTCGAGTCTCTTTTAGAGAAAGATTCATCTTTTAAATCTAAGTCAGGTCAATTTAATCAAAAAATTCCAAGGAGCAACTACAGTAAGTATTTTTTTTAGTCTTATAATATGTTAATCAATCACATATATATACACATTTTGTTTGTTTAATTTGATTGTTTTTTCTTTTGTGTAGACAATGCTAGAAACAAGGTATCTGCTTGGGGAGCTATTGGGTTAATTTAGTTTGTTATTTTCTTTTGGTATAATTTTGAATTCAAATTTGAGTTTTAATAAATATGATGTATAATATTGTGCAAGCAGTTGACTAGTTGAGTTGATTTTTTGGAAGGGTTTAAGCTTTTGTAGTGGCAGATTTAATTCTTATATTACTTAATTGGACAATTTCTAATATTACTTGGTACCAATGTCAGCAGTGTTGATTCTTATTTCTTATTTTGGTCAAGTCAACTCTAAAATATCTTCGGTATTTTATTTACTTGAATTGAATTGATAATAAGTAACGAGTTTAGTAATAAAATTTCTTGACAATTTGACAATAAAATGAATGAATACAACTAATCTAACAAAATCAATTACATATAATTCATCTCAATCATTCATAATACAAACAAATTTACAACTGAACTCCAAACCAATTATGATCGATATTTTAATCCACATGCTATCTTTGCCAAAATATGTCTACTTTAGCTTACAACTCCATCCTCTTGCTCTTTTTCTTTTCTTTTCTTTTCTTCAGATAACCTTTTTGCTTCATACCTACAAGCAATATGACCATAACTAGAGCATTGCTACTATAATGGCATGATTGAATGGTACATACCTATTCTAAAGTGTTAACATTCATATAATGCACAACAAATAGAAAAGATGAGACAAAATCTGAGAAAAGGAAGAATTATACCATTTAGATGCCACATTAACAACAAGAACTTTCCTTTGTAAATCCCTAGATCAACATCCTTTCCTCATGCATCCTATATTTTCGAAATAAAAAGGTTGACAATTAGCTGAATTCTCTAAAAATCAAACCAAACTAAACAGAATTACAAAAATCAGGCAATTAATCGGGAAATCCAATCTCTTATCAAAAGAAAGTATGCATCTCGAGTTCTAGGAAATCTAATCTTTGTATCATCTTAGCATTAAACAGCTTCCTCCCTAGCCCAATAATAAAAAACAATGCTTTCAATTATTCTGAATGATGCAGTATCAATGCTGAAGTGAGGTTTCCTGTAGGGATAAACATAATTGGCTAGCTGGCTTAATTTCTGTTCAATCAATTCAAAAATGTACTAATCAAAGTTGCAATACTTGATTGGAACTATACCAGCACCGGTAATTAATTTAGATGTGCCCTCGTCAGAACAATTAAAAATATTATATGAACTTATGGTGCATCCATCTGGTTCAAATTGCAAAGTGTTTAGGGCCGAAATGAACTAAAAATGTGAAATGGCATCTTATTACCTCATCTTTGGAAATTTGAAGGGCAATTTGGCCGTTTCCGTATCAAATGCAGATACATGCATATCCGGGTACAGACGATAGGAAGTCGACTGAGGCCATGATCTGTTCAATATTGTCGTGAGTTGTGATTTGAAATTTATGATTTCTAAAAAGATATAAATCCCATGATCTGTTCAATATTCTCCATATGATACTTGAATTTATGATCATTTTAGAAATCATAATTTGAAATGCATATGGGGTTTATATCTTTTTGATTTTTTTTTTGCAATGTTTTGATTAGTTTATAATTCTCATGATCTTACATTGCATTGTGTCGTTACATGGGGTTTATATCCATTTTCTATTTTTTCTATTTGTTAAGTTAGTATTTTTCTATTGGGTTGGAAAATTATGATCTCACAAAATAAGTCATGGCATAAAAGTAGAAAGAAAATATTGTTGCATTAGGATTCTACAAAATAAACAAACATAAATAAATAAAATTTAAACTTCATTGAACCAACCGTCTTTTTGCCTCCAGCAAAAAAAAAGATAATAAAAAAAGTGATGCAACTATAAAAAGAGGATCAAAAATTAAAAATGACAAAATGAGATCATGGGATTTGGATACCTCAAATGTACTTCATTTATTTCTGAAATTATATCTCCTCAGATTAATATAACTAGCTTTTGTTACTTCCTTTTGTTTTTTTTTTTTTTGAAGTCCTCAAATAAGGAATATTTTGTAAAAGAAATAAAGAAAAAAAAATACTTCGCTCCAATTGATGCATGTGGTTTTTGAATCTTCAACATCATGTATCTTAATTCTTGTTGGCCTAATGAAAAGAAGTAAATGCCAAAAAAATTAAGTTTTCATTACATTAATTTTCTCCACTAATTTAAAATTCGCTTATCGATATGGAACAATAGAGGAAATCAATGATGGCCATGAATAATACATTTCTTGTTTATGGTTTCATAACTGATTCGAAATTATAAGGCGAAAAATTCCCCTTTGATCCGTCAACTGTTGTGTTTTGTCCAATTTGGAACAAGGCATATTGTTAATTAAGTTGCTTAAATTAATCAAATAATATAGACAATGGCTGACATGCTTTAGAGTTTTTATTTATGAACATACTAGACATATGTAATTTTCTTGGAGTTTAGAAATCTATAATTTGAATTTGAGTTTGTATTCAATTGATCGAATTATATTTTTTTATTTTAAAATCTTTTAACTAATTATATTTCTGAAGATCATATATAGATATTATGTTGTCATATTTACATTAGCCAATTCGTTGTATTTTTCTATGTGAATATTGCAAGTTGGTTTCGACAATTATGATCTCAACAAAATAGTGACTGCACAAAGCAGAAGGAAAATATTGTCTGCAATCAGGGTTCTATAGAAAACAAAATAAACATACAAAATTAGTAAAATTTGCTTTGAAAATTCATTCAACTATTAAAGAAATGGTGCATATATGACATTCGTTTTGTCTTCAAGCAAAAAAAAAATTCCAGTAAAACTTTACAAATTCGAAAGCAGAAAATCAGATCATGGGAAAAATTCGGGTATTTATTATCAATTTAATTTGTAAAATTCAGGCGGCATGTTTTGTGTTCCAAATGCAAAGTTTCCAAATGCATGACTTTTCCTGATTTTTAAAGATAAATCAATCATTCATGAAAATAATGTGAATGAAAATAATGTAAAGAAATAATTCTTGTAACAAGATGTGATAAGCAACAGCGTGAAGAGAAATCCAAAATGAATGTTTACTTAGCTCCTTATAAATATATGTTTCTCATTTCACAGGATATAATAAAATAGTTTATTTCATATCTTTTCATTTATTTCAATATAGAAAAAATGAGTTTTTGTTGGCTAAAAAACACAAGCTTTTATTACAACATTATTTTTCTCCACAAATTTAAAATCCACACTATTCATATGTGATATTTGAGGAAATCATTGATAAACATGAACAATACACGTATCTTCATTATACATATTTCGTGCATCGGCAATTATTAGCAACAGTCCTGCTTTTTAGCTTACTAATTTTTAATTGGTCTCAAAAGTTAATTTAGGTTATTGAGTTGCTTAAATGAATTAAATGATAATGCTTTGTTACATATCTGAGGTACAAATATGAATGAGGTGATTATGTTTCTTGTATTAAATCATTATTTGAGTTCAGTTTTGTATCTCTTCAATTGATCCTGCTATGTTTCAATTTTGCAATAGTTTGATTAATTTATATTTCACAAGATCTTATAGAGAGTTATCTTATCATATTTATATATACCAATTCTTTTTATTTTTATATGTTAATATTGTGAGTTAGTTTGGACAATTATGATCTAAAGAAAAAAAAAATTCAAAAGAAGTTATGATCTAAAGAATAAGTTGATGAGCAAAGCAAATGTAAATGTAAATGTACATCATAGTTCTGTATAGAAAATTGTTTACAAAATTCATTCAAGTACTAAAGAAATGATACATATATAATCCTCAAGCCAAAAAAAGATAGAATTTTAAAAGTTAATACATGCAAAATATACAAATTTGGAAAAAAAAATCAGATCATGGACAAGGATTAGGATACCTCAAATGTACTTCTTTTATTTCTGAAATTATATCTTCTGTCAAATTAATATTACTGCCATTTAAAATTTCCTTGAGTTGAAATAATTTTGTTGCTCCAAAAACCGCGCTAGCAACCAAAGGATGATTCAGCACAAATGCTACCCAACAACAAAAAGTACAGAAAAATGGTTGATATTAACAATAATTTGTTGCTAATAAAGATAAAAAAATTAATTTCATTTACTATAGAAAAAGAAAAGATTTAAAAATTAAAATATACCAATTGCAAGCGATGCAGGAGAGATACCATACTTCTCAGCGATTCTTACATATTCCTACATTTTAATAATAAAAATAAATTAGTAATAATAATAATTATAATGTTTATCATATAAAATAAGCCTCTAATAAATTAAACGCTCACTTGAATAGCAGATTTAACTACTGGCTTTGAAAGCTTGTATCTAGATTCACCTTCAGAATATCTCCCTAAATAATTAACAGAATTTAAATAAATAATAAATCTAAAATGAATATAAAGGGGGAAAAGGTAATTTTTATTTTAAAAAGAGGTTTTCAAATTAAACCTTTGAAAAGATTTAATCGCGCATCAGAAGGGCCCCCATTTTCTGAGAAATATTTTCCAGAAAGAAGACCCATTGCCATTGGACTGTATGCTAACAAGCTTATCCTTCAATAATAATAAGATTAATAATATAATAATATTATTATTATTAATAATATATAAATATATATTATGTGATAAATGAATACTTCTCATGGTGGCAGCATTCAGCTAATCCAGCATCAAAATTGCGGCATAATAAATGATAAGCATTCTATCAAGTAAAAAATAAAAAAAATCAGAAAAATACGAAAATTGGAAAAGTACGTGGACTGTAATGAAAACTTGATATAATATTAAATTTTTTTGTTTTGAGAAAAACATAATATGAAAAATTTGAGGAGTGGAAGGACTTAAATGAAAAATTACATAATAAGAACTTTTAGCAAAACATAATATTGGAAAAATGAAAAGTGCAAGGGCTGAAAAGAAAAATTGCATAAACAAACCTGAATAGTTAATATTTTTGATCTGAGCTGAAAATCCTTAGAAAGTTGAAGGAATTTCATCAAACCATAAGGTGTTTCATTACTTAGCCCAATATACCTAATCTACCAAATTTATTTAAAAAGTAATAAAGTAATAATCGGTCTATAAAATAAAATAAAAATATTCATTTAAATAAATATTTGACTTACCTTACCAGCATTTAATGCTTTTTGAAGAGCTTCTAATTGTTCTTCCATAGATATAGATGTGTATTGCTTATTTGGATCATATTCTGTTTCTCCAAACATTGGAACATATCTTACAAAAATAAAACAAATAAGAAATATAGCAAAATATAATTCCACAAAATCTTCAATTTTTTAAATTAAATATACTAACCTATCGGGCCAATGGATTTTGTAAAGATCAATATAATCTGTATTCAATCTATATAAACTGCCCCAAACAAATTAGCAAAATAGAGAACATATATATTAAATATTTTAACATACGTTTATTAAAATAATTGAAGGGAGAAAATGTGAAGAAAAATGAAATTAAACCTGGAATTAATTGCCTCTGAAATATTTTTAGAATCCAACGAATGTGGGCCCCCTCTTAACCATTCCATCTGACCCGATGGCCCTGCAACCTTTTTTAATTATTTATTACTTTGATTAATATTTTTTTTTTATTTGCTTATTTTGTTTTATAGTTGGACGATTGATGAGACTAAATTGAATTAACTGGAGGTTCAACTAATTAGATTTATTATTTCTTGTCAATATTTTATAGCGAAATTTACATAAAAAAGCCATACCTAAATTGGAAAAAAAGCCATTGAATTTTTTGAAAAATGTAGCTACATTTTTTTTTTGTAATTTTCACTAATCATGGGTTTTTTTTTTTTTTTTGAAATTTTCCTTCCCCATATCATTTATTATTTTTTTCCTTTTTATTCATACCTTAGTAGCTAAAATAACATTATCGCGTGGAATTTTTCTTTCTATAATCCAACGGCCCAAATATTCTTCGCTCCTTCCATGAGTATCTCTTCGTTGCGGAACCGGATACCTTTGCAAATTAGAAAATAAGAAAAATTTGCTAAAAAGCCCCTCTATAGTTCAAAAATTGAATTTTTTTTTAATAAAAGAATTCAAAGAGATAGTCCCTATAATGCAAACATTATACCCTTTCCAAATTTAAAAATGAAAATTTGAAGACAAAACTAATGAAAAACGAAGGCAATTCTTTGAAGTAGGGAAATTTGGACAGAAGCCCCTACTTTTTGCCTAAATTGCACAAAAGATCTTCTGTTCTTCATAATTTCAAAAATCGTCCCTATATTACCGAAAAGGATCTGTTTCCAAATTAAAAAAGAATGAAAATATAAAAATCAGTAAAACAATAAACCAAATTGTTGAAAAATATCAGTCACTCACATTTCAGCAGAATCAAAGAAATTAATTCCGGAATGGAAGGCTTCATCAAGGAGGCGAAACGATTGAGGTAATGTATTCTGCTCCCCAAATGTCATTGTGCCTGACATTATTACTTATCGCCTCAGTTAATTGAACAATAAATCAAAAAACAGCAGAAAATTCAACCCAAAAGTTGAACGAGAAAGAAAAAGAATCCCAATAAAATATACACAATTTTAGAACCGAATGAGAGAGAGAGAGAGAGAGAGAGAGACCGAAGCAAAGGCGGGAAACAAAGAGGTCAGGGGCGAGCTGAAATAACGCTGGAGACATTCTTCTCCTCTCCTCTGCATGCAAAGATGAGGTAGAATGAAATAGAAATAGAAATAGAAATAGAACCAAATATTATTATCAGGAGAAGAAGAACAAAGATGCTTAAGCCCAAATATAAAGGAGATTCCGGAAAGAAAATACTGGATTTAGACCCAAATTTAAATTTAGGATTTATTCAACTTGAGGCCCGCTTTATTTATTTATTTTTTTATTTACATGGTAATTTTCTATTAAATGATTGCTATGTTGTGCGGATATTTCAAAAATCCAGCCGTATCGTATCGGATACCGTATTGAATTCTTATATCCGTATCGCATACTCGGATATCGTATCGGATATACCACATGGCGTATCCTAATATTTTATTTTAAAATAAGTTTGAATACTTCATAGATACTTCCCGTATCTGAATCGGATACTTCCAGCGTAAGAAAATATATTCTTAAAACATATGATTACATATATAAAATCAATAAAATAAGATTAAGACATTAAATTATTTAATTAACTATAACAAACAAATATTTTGCCTCAAGATATTTCTATAATAATAAGTTTCTAGTATCTCCTACATGAAATTCTAATATCTAAATATATATAAATTAATTAAATATATAAAATATAATTAATAAATAATATATAAATTGCCGTATCTGTATCCTAGATTTTTTGAGATTTACTGTATTACTGTATCCGTATCGTATCGAATACGATACCCGTATCCGTATCCGTATAACATAGAATGATTGTAAGTCGAAACTTGTTTCAAAGAGAAAATAAACATTTTTTGACACTATCGTACAATAACAAACCATAGATCAAAATTAAACAGAACATTGGGGTTCGAAACTTGGAATGTTATAATATGCGTATTACTTAATAACAATTCTTAAATTTTGCGTGGACCACAGTACAAATTACCAAAAAAACAATTGGCTCTAATGCAAATTCTATAAACTAAATGGTGATCGAAATTTTCCTCTTGATTGGAATGGATAAAAAGATAATCTATTATTTTTACCAATGGACAAGAACATTTTCCTTTGATTAGTGAATGGGAATAATTTTCTGTTTTTATCGACGGTTGAAATTTTTGTTCTTTCGTTAATTGTTGAAGATTTTGCTATTTTTATCATGGAAAATTCTTATAAGAAATATGGTAGGGAGATTAATCTCTGATTTGTGTAAGTCGTTCAGATCCTTATTTATAGGTGATTTTATGGTTTGTGGATTGTGGTAACTAAGTTGAGTTTGGGTCTTTCTTTTTGCGTTTTATGATTAGCAATAAAGTTTTTTTAATATTTTTGTTTTAAACTGATTCTTTTTCAATTTTACTATTTTCATTTGAGGACATCGAGACTCTTTTTTATTAATCAACCTGATTACTGATTTCATTAATTTGTAATTATAAGAGAAAATTCCTCTTTTAAACTTTATGTCTAATACAGGATATAAAAACTTACTAATTGCGATGTTTAATTTGGTCAAATGATATTTTATTAATTGAGATGCTTAAATTAGTCAAATGATATTTTTTGAGATATCAATACTATTATATTAGTATTGGGGATTTTTTTTAATTAAATTAGTCAAATGATTTCATTATATTATTATTTCAATAAGGTCTAGGTTACATATGCTTATTGTTGTTGTTCATTTTATCGTGCATGCTAAAATGAATGAAAATAATGTGATGAGAATATTCATAACAATATCAAAAGTATGGTGTCACAAAGACAAAAATGCAAGTTGAATGTTTAGATCCTTATAATTCCATTTTCTACTTCATTTTACATCTTCTTAATTTATTGTGGGAAAAACCATAGTTTATGTTTGTTGAATAGAAAGAAATGAATCCAAAAAATGATAAAAGAATTACATAATTTTCCTATATTGGTTTAAAATTAATGAAACTTTAAAGGAAATCAACAATGATCACGTGCACGACACTTTTCAAGCATTGTTTGAATGAATGATGCAACAATAATTGTTTGAATGAATGGCATTGGATGAAATTCGTGTTATATCATTTCATCCCAATTATGACCTCAATAAAATAAATGATACAAGGCTGAAACAAAATAATCCAAAATATTTTATGCAATTAGGATTATCTAAAAAAGTAAAATAAGCAAACAAAAATAAACAAAATTATTTTGAAAATTCATTCATCTATTAAAGAAATTATACATATATAATTTTTTTTTGTCTGCCTCGAGTAATTCAAAAGAAGTAAATAAAACAAAAGCATGCCAAAATATTAAGTAATGGGAAATCCGAAATCACGATGAAATTGAGCACGACCCCATCACGACCGTATATTGGTTCTTCCGCGTTTCTACATATTCTTTTATTTTCTAAATATTATTTTTATTTTTCGCATATATATTGTTTTCTATATATTGTTTATTTTAAATTTATATATTTTTATCGTCTCTATATACTGTCGTGCAGTACGACGAAAATCCTGTCGTGTAGTATCAGGTTCCTTAAATAATTATGTAACTTTTTATTGTTTAATGAAAATTTTCTTAGTGAGGGAATTTAACTTTTGCTTCATTGCCTATGTAATATTTAGTAATGCCAATCATGTAAGTTTTGTCATTTAATGAAATTTACTAAGTTCTGTCATTTAATGAAAATTTACTAAGTGCGGGATTCTAACCAGCCTCATCTTGCTAAAAAATATTATAAAAAAAAAAAAAAAACTCAGCTTTTGGACAGCAAAACGCATTGTGATGCATCAATTGGAACACGAATGCCTTTTGCATATATAGTTTGGGTATATGAAATCATAATGAATGGGAATGTGAGATTGTTTTCTGTAGGTATATAATGCAGATTTATTATGAATGTAAGATGTATAAATTAGAATTAGAATACTAGGCTGTGTTTAGAAATAAATAAATTTTTATCTAGTGTATCTAAGGTTTTGTGTGAAAGCTTTTTGTGGGTCAGCAAGTTATTTCTGGAGAGGCTATTTCTGGAGAAACAAACTAGAAGAATCCTTGCTTCGCTTTGGAATTCACATTTTCTTATTTTAATAATATATGAATGATATATATTTGTCTAATATAGCATCCGACATAATGATGGAAATACAATAGTTTTTCTTTTTCTTTTTTACTCATTATCACTTGATATTCTTATACACAATGAAATATATTGGCTGTTTGACCTAGATCATATTTGTCTCTACACATACCACAAAAAAAATGTAAAAAAGATGAAAGAATATAAGGAGAAAATAGTTGAAGCAAAAAACAGAAGAAAAAAAAGGAAAACAGAATGTTAACAAAAAATGTCATTTAGACAAAAAAAAATAAAAATTAATCAAAAGAAAAATAAAAAACGGCCCAATAATAACCTACCAAAGCCCATCCCAAGAACTCAATAATTATGCAAAAAAAAGCAGTGATAAAATGTGTTGAGCTGACCTGACACGTGTTAGCAGGTGATAACATGTCTAAAATTATAATCTAGTAAAAATATCTCATAATCCAAAATTATATTAGAGATATAAGGTGATGGATTTTGTCGAAGAAAAAAAAAATACACGGTTATAAATGGACGAGATATAAAAAAATTGGGAGGTGATAATACACGACAGTGAAATCACCCCTGTGGAGCAATATAATGCACCAGCATACTGTTTGTTACCGAGCCAAAAAAAATTTAACCAAAAAAAATTGTATCCTCAAATGAAAAATTTAGAAAAAAAATAAAAAAACATGAGATCATGGACAAGGATTTGGGTACCTCAAATGTACTTCATTTATTTCTGAAATAATCTCATGTAAGATTAAATCTTTTGATTATATTATACTTTTTTTTTAAATAATATCTCATGTAAGATTTTGATTATATTCTACTTTTTTTAAATCTTGTAAGAAATTGTATAGTCATTTTCTGTGTAATTTGGTGTTCGACAAAATAGCTATTTATATTTAATTATTTATGATATGAACAAAAATAGTAACTGCACAAAACAAAAGAAAAATATTATATGCAATCACAGTTTTATAAAAAGAAAATAAAGTTGTTTTAAAAATTCATTCAACTATTAAAGAAATGGTACATATTCTATTTATCTCGACCAAAAGTGTTTGAATGTTCCTTTTATCATTAATTTTGATGATATATATAGAGGAGCTTTTGGAGAGAAAAAATGTCCGAAATATTTTATGTTAGTAAATATCAAATGAAATAATTCTATCATATCTTGGTTAAAAATCTAGTACTAAAATTTATTTTCCAGTTATCTTTCATATTTTGTTCATATTAGTGTTATTATATCATCACTGTATTGGTAAAAACTTTGTGTTTTGGTGTTGTTTATATTATTGGAATCCAAAATGAATGAAAATATTGTGAACATATTATTTATAACAAAGTATGATGAATGAATATATTGTGAACATATTATTTATAACAAAATATGATGAATGAATATATTGTGAACATATTATTTATAACAAAATATGATAAGGTACGGTGTGATGCCACAATGAATGAAAACAATGTGAAGAGTATTTACATCAAAACACAAACTGAATGCTTGGGTTCTTTTAAATATAAGGTTTCCATTATTACACGTCTACAAAAACATTTCGATTTTAAATATTTTCATTTATTGCAAAAAGATAAAGTGTGAACTTCGGTTTTCTTACATTAGTTTCCTTCACAAGATTAAATTTAAAATTGGCATGATCTATATGAGACATTTGAGGAAATTAACCATGAACAAGAGCAAGACACATTCACTTGCAAATTTCATGCATAGGTACTTACAAGGCAATCATAGTCTTTTCACTTTAATATTCAATACAAAGTCAATATCGTTATTAATTGAGGTGATTAAATTAGTGAAATGATGATTGTTTTTGATTGTTTATAAATGTGTATTATGATTTTGAATTAATAATGTTGTTGGATATTATAATTTTTACTTGGGTTTATATCTATTCGAGTGAAATTGTGTGTGTGTTTGTTTTTATTTTGTAATCTTTTGATTAATTCAGGATCTTACAAAGAATTGTGAGTCATATTTATAATACCCCATTTTTTTAATTTCATTTGTTAAGATTGTATGTTCTGAGTTAGGTTGCACAAATTATGATTTCACAAAATAAATAATATCACAAAGCAAAAAGAAAATATTATACACACTCAAGATTGTAAAAATGCAAAATAAGCAAACAAAAATAAATAAAATTCAACTATTAAGGAAATAGATACATTATAAAAAGAATGAACAAAAATTTACAAATTTGAGAATGAAAAATGATATCATGGAGAAGGATTCGGATACCTCAAATGTACTTCATTTATTTCTAAAATCATATCACCTGCCAAATTAATACTATTGTTGCTACGTAAGAAAAAACTGAAATATCATTTAATATGGAAGAAGAAAAGATTTACAAATTAAAATATACTAATTGCAAGCGATGCAAGAGAGATACCATATTTCTCAGCAATTCTTACACATTCCTACATTTTAATAAAAAAAAATAGTAATAATATATTATTTTACTATATATATAAGCCTCCATTGAATTAAAGCTCACTTGAATAGCAGATTTAACTATTGGTTTTGAAAGCTTGTATCTAGATTTACCTTCGGAGTGTCTCTCTAAATAATAAACACAAATACAACAAATAAATAACTTATCTCAAAAAAAATTGAAGGAAAAATAAAGAGAAGTATTATTTTCAAACTAAACCTTTGAAAAGATCGTCAGAAGGGCACCCATAGTTGATAAATATTTTCCAGAAAGAAGACCCATTGCCATTGGACTATATGCTAACAAACTAATCCTAAGTATAATACGGCAATAAATTATTAATATATGAATAATAATATATAAGTATATATTATGGTATAAATGAATACTTTTCATGGCGGCAACATTCGGCCAATCCAGCATCAAAATTACGGCATAATAAATGAGAAGCATTCTAAAATGTAAGAAAAATAAAATAAAAATTCAGATAAAATGAAAAAAATTTAAAGAACAAGGACTAAAACTAAATTGACACTATATGAAATTGTTTTGAGCAAAACATAATATCACAATTTTGGAATGAAAAATTGTAGAAACAAACCTAAATAGTTAATATTTGTGACCTAAGTTAAAAATTTGTAGAAAGTTGAAGGAATTTCATCAAACCATACGGTGTTACATTACTTAGTCCAATATACTTAATCTACGATATTTATTTAAAAAGTAATAAAAATAACAATCAGCCTATAAAAATAAAATAAAAATATTCTTTTTAAATATATATTTGACTTACCTTACCAGCATTTAATGATTTTTGAAGAGCTTTTAATTGTTCTTCCATAGATATAGATATGTATTGTTTATTTGGATCATATTCTGTTTCTCCAAACATTGGAACATATCTTAGAAAAAATAAAATAAAATAAAATATATATAAAAAAAATATTTCTACAACATCTTCAATTTCCTAAAATAAAATATACTAACCTATTGGGCAAATTAAGGCTTCAATATGCAAAATTCGCTAAGAACATCTGTTAGTTGACAACAAGTCGAATATTCTACAAAAAGAAATCTGACAATTGGATAAAAACTTAGAGAGATCCAAGCGTTCAAAGTCGAGTCAGACAAAAAAAACATAAGACGTTTCTGACCAACCCGTGGTAATTTAAGGATTTCTTCAACTACGGGCGCTATTCTTGGCTCATTCTTTTTTCTATCTCCTCAAGACATGTAAAATAACAATAATCTATCTTTTCCTACCCCTCATGTGCGATGAGATTTAAAGAAAAAGTTGATAAATACGTTCTCTCTCCCGTTGGCTGAATCTGGACAGCAGAATAAAAAATCATTTTCTATCTGAATATGGGTCCGATATGCAAAATTCGCTAAGAACATCTTTTAGACAACAAGGCGAATATTCTACAAAAAGAAATCTGGCAATTGGATAAAAACTTAGAGATCCAAGAGTTCAAAAGTGGAGTCAGACAAAAAAAACATCAGACGTTTCTGACCAAACCGTGGTAATTTAAGGATTTCTTCAACTACAGGCGCTATTCTTGGCTCATTCTTTTTTCTATCTCCTTAACACATGTAAAATAACAATAACCTATCTTTTCCTACACCTCACGTGTGATGAGATTTGATGAAAAAGTTGATAAATATGTTCTCTCTCCCCTTACCCGAATCAGGACAGCATAACAAAAAATCATATTCTATCTGAATAAGGGTCGAATATGCAAAATTCGCTAAGAACATCTGTTAGTCGACAACAAGGAGAATATTCTACAAAAAGAAATCTGGCAATTGGATAAAAACTTAGAGAGATCCAAGCGTTCAAAGTTGGATTCAGACAAAAAAAATATAAGCCGTTTCTGACCAACCCGTGGTAATTTAAGGATTTCTTCAACTACGGGCGATATTCTTGGCTTATTCTTTTTTTTATCTCCTGAAGACATGTAAAATAACAATAACCTATCTTTTCCTACCCCTCACGTGTGATGAGATTTGAAGAAAACGTTGATAAATATGTTCTCTCTCCCCTTAGCCGAATCGCGACAGGAGAACAAAAACTTATTTTTTATCTTAATAAGGGTCCAATATACAAAATTCGCTAAGAACATCTGTTAGTCGACAACAAGGCGAATATTCTACAAAAAGAAATATGGCAATTGGATAAAAACTTAGAGAGATCCAAGCGTTCAGAGTTGGAGTCAGACAAAAAAAACATAAGACGTTTCTGACCAACCCGTGGTAATTTAAGGATTTCTTCAATTACGGGTGCTATTCTTGGCGCATTCTTTTTTCTATCTCCTCAAGACATGCAAAATAACAATAACTTATCTTTTCCTACCCCTCACGTGTGATGAGATTTGAAGAAAAAGTTGATAAATACGTTCTTTCTCCCATTGGCCGAATCAGGAAGCAGAACAAAAAATCATATTCTATATGAAAAAGGGTCCAATATGCAAAATTCGCTAAGAACATCTGTTAGTCGACAACAAGGCGAATATTTTACAAAAAGAAATCTGACAATTGGATAAAAACTTAGAGAGATCCAAGCTTTCAAAATTGGAGTCAGACAAAAAAAACATAAGACGTTTCAGACCAACCCGTGGTAATTTAAGGATTTCTTCAACTACGGGCACTATTCTTGGCTCATTCTTTTTTCTATCTCCTCAAGACATGTAAAATAACAATAACCTATCTTTTCAAACCCCTCACGTGTGATGAGATTGGAAGAAAGTGTTGATAAATACATTCTCTCTCCCGTTGGCTGAATCTGGACAGCAGAACAAAAAATCTTTCTATCTGAATATGGGTCCGATATGCAAAATTAGCTAAGAACATCTGTTAGTCGACAACAAGGCGAACATTCTACAAAACGAAATCTGGTAATTGGATCAAAACTTAGATAGAACCAAGCGTTCAAAGTTGGAGTCAGACAAAAAAAATATAAGACGTTTCCGACCAACCAGTGGTAATTTAAGGATTTCTTCAACTACGGGCGCTATTCTTGGCTCATTCTTTTTTCTATCTACTCAAGACATGCGAAATAACGATAACCTATCTTTTGATACCCCTCACGTGCGATGAGATTTGAAGAAAATGTTGATAAATATGTTCTTTCTCCCCTTGGCCGAATCAGGACAGCATAACAAAGAATCATATTCTATCTGAATAAGGGTTCAATATGCAAAATTCGCTAAGAACATCTGTTAGTCGACAACAAAGAGAATATTCTGCAAAAAGAAATATGGCAATTGGATAAAAACTTAGAGAGATCCAAGCGTTCAAAGTTGGAGTCAGACAAAAAAAACATAAGACGTTTCTGACCAACCCGTGGTAATTTAAGGATTTCTTCAACTATGGGCGCTATTCTTAGCTCATTCTTTTTTCTATCTCCTCAAGACATGTAAAATAACAATAACCTATCTTTTGATACCCCTCACGTGTGATGAGATTTGAAGAAAATGTTGATAAATACGTTCTCTCTCCCGTTGGCTGAATCTGGACAGCAGAACAAAAAATCATTTTCTATCTGAATATGGGTACGATATGTAAAATTAGCTAAGAACATCTGGTAGTCGACAAATACGTTCTCTCTCCCGTTGGCTGAATCTGGACAGCAGAACAAAAAATCATTTTCTATCTGAATATGGGTACGATATGTAAAATTAGCTAAGAACATCTGGTAGTCGACAACAAGACGGACATTCTACAAAATGAAATCTGGCAATTGGATAAAAACATAGAGAGAACCAAGCGTTCAAAGTTAGAGTAAGAGAAAAAACATAAGTTGTTTCAGACCAACCCGTGATAATTTAAGGATTTCTTCAACTACGGGCGCTATTCTTGGCTCATTCTTTTTTCTATCTCCTCAAGACATGCGAAATAACGATAACCTATATTTTCCTACCCCTCACGTGTGATGAGATTTGAAGAAAAAGTTGATAAATATGTTCTCTCTCCCCTTGGCCGAATCAGGACAGCATAACAAAGAATCATATTCTATCTGAATAAGGGTCCAATATGCAAAATTCGCTAAGAACATCTGTTAGTCGACAACAAGGCGAATATTCTACAAAAAGAAATCTGGCAATTGAATAAAAACTTAGAGAGATCCAAGTGTTCAAAGTTGGAGTCAGACAAAAAAAACATAAGACGTTTCTGACCAACCCGTGGTAATTTAAGGATTTCTTCAACAACGGGCGCTATTCTTGGCTCATTTTTTTTTCTATCTCCTCAAGACATGTAAAATAACAATAACCTATCTTTTTCTACCCTCACGTATGATGAGATTTGAAGAAAAAGTTGATAAATACGTTCTCTCTCCCGTTCGCTGAATCTGGACAGCAGAACAAAAAATTATTTTCTATCTGAATATGGGTCCGATATGCAAAATTCGCTAAGAACATCTGTTAGTCGACAACAATGCGAATATTCTACAAAAATAAATCTGGCAATTGGATAAAAATTTAGAGAGAACCAAGCGTTCAAAGTTGGAGTGAGAGGAAAAAACATAAGTTGTTTCGGACCAACCCGTGGTAATTTAAGGATTTCTTCAACTACAGACGTTATTCTGGGCTTATTCTTTTTTCTATCTCCTCAAGACATGCAAAATAACAATAACCTATATTTTCCTACCCCTCACGTGTGATGAGATTTGAAGAAAAAGTTGATAAATATGTTCTCTCTCCCTTGCCCGAATCAGGACAGCATAACAAAAAATCATATTCTATCTGAATAAGTATCCAATATGCAAAATTCGCTAAGAACATCTGTTAGTCGACAACAAGGTGAATATTCTACGAAAAGAAATTTGGCAATTGGATAAAAACTTAGAGAGATCCAAGCGTTCAAAGTTGGAGTCAGACAAAAAAAACATAAGCCGTTTCTGACCAACCCGTGGTAGTTTAAGAATTTCTTCAACTACGGGCGCTATTCTTGGCTCATTCTTTTTTCTATCTCCTCAAGACATATAAAATAACAATAACCTATCTTTTCTATCCCTCACGTGTGATGAGATTTAAAGAAAAAGTTGATAAATACGGAACATTATTCGGGTCGCCATATATTTGCCTTTATTATTTATGTTCTCAATGAATTTATCTCAGTAGTTATTAGTAGTTAGTACACAGTATTAGTGTCAATGTGTCCTACTAAACCAAATTAATGTAACTCCTCATAAATAATTATTAATGTCAGACTCACTCCAAAAATATAATCTTTTCAACCAAAGTAAATCACTAAAACATGCAAATATTACATATTTAATCAATGCGATGTAGTATTAAGTCCACGTTCTCTGACTGGCTCCGAACCGGATGAATCAGTCGTCGTAATGCTAGTTGCAATGGACCCTAAACTATGTGCTGCCAAATGAGCAAACGGGTCCATGGGTGCCTTAATTTCTTCTTCTCCTTCTAACATTCTCACCACATTACTCATGCTTGGTCTATCATCGGGTCTATATTGAACACACCATAAAGCAACTTTACACATTCTCTCCACCGCCTCTTTGTACTTCTCCGCTATTTTTGACACTTTAATAACTTCATCAATTTGATCTTGGTTAAACTTTTGCCAAATCCATCTCGGATACCACTCTCGGCTTTCAAGCTCTATGTCAAGGTTTCTCCTCCTTCCTATGAGTTCAAATAAAAGCATGCCAAAACTATACACATCACATTTATCTGTCACAGGAAGAGACATCCACAGCTCTGGAGCTGCATATCCAGGTGTTCCTCGAACGCCACTCATCGTAAAATGTGTGTTTTCTCTATCACATAATTTAGCAAGTCCGAAATCAGCTACCTTTGGTGAAAAACTAGCTGTTAATAATACATTTCCTGGTTTTATATCGTAATGTACTATTCTTTGATCACACTCTTCATGTAAGTATCGAATACCCTTAGCGGTACCAACCGCTATCGCGGGTAACTTGTTGAACCCTAGAATTTTCTCTTTGTTAAACAAATGTTGGTCTAATGACCCATTTTCCATGTACTCGTAAGCTAGTGCTTTTAACGACTGCTCATAACAAAACCCATAAAGTTTAACCAAGTTTACATGGTATGTTCGGCCTATTGTGCCGACTTCAGCCATGAATTGCACTTCAGCTTTCTTTTCCAAATTATTATTTAGTACTTTCACCGCTATTGGTACGCCGTTTGGTAATTGACCCTTGTATACCACACCAAAACCGCCTGAACCGATCTTCTCTGAAAAATTACATGTAAAAGATCTCAAATTCAATGATGTGAATTTGATGGGTCTTTCTTTCAAAATTTCACTTAGAACTCTATTCATGGTTCTTAACTCCACATGCGAGAATCCAACGGTTGAAACAGACATTTGGGGATTTGTTGCGACAATATAATTATTGCTAGATGTGTTCAATGATAGTTGATGGTATTTATACGCCTGTTTCTGTTGTATGCACTTGTATATATAATATACAATCACGATTGGAATAACTCCGGCAACAATTATTCCTACTGAAAATTTAAAATTGAACATGCAGATTAGATCAAGCTAACATGTAATTTATAGAAACATAATTTCAGTAATGTTGCAAGTGTTCATTTTCCCAAAATATTGTTCATATATGTATTAGAACATGTATGAATCATTTTATTGTTTATGATCCTTTATGATTAATTTTTTTCTCTATCAACAAAAAAAAGATTGCTTTTTACTAATTTTGATTGAAGTAAAAATTAACAAAATTAAAGAATAAAATGATAATAAGTTAGAGAAAAGGTTACTGAAATACCTATCAATATGACAGTAAGACCTAAACCCATGCTGTCTGAACTAGACGATCCATTACTTGTGTCCGCACCTATGAAGGTCCCGGTATTTGTGCTTTTGTTGGCCATGGTTGTTTAGAGGTAGAAGGAAAGGTGCTAGTAAAATGAAGGTCGTTTTTGTTATCATAAAAGAGCTTATCTTGTGACGCGAACGAAAGAGATAGGCCAGTAAAATAGTGAGAGATTATTTTATTTTTGGATAAAGATGAGAAATAGCGAGAGGGTAGTTCGATTTTTCTTTTGGGTTGAGTTGAAACTTCACAATCGCCACCAAATTACACCATAAATAAATTACATTTAATATACGGATACATGGCAACTAAATGACAAAACAACCAAAATGAATTATAATGAATTTTCATTGATCTGATTTACAAGAAGGCGTCCCATTACACAGAACATAAAGGCAACATAAGAAACAACAACGAATACAGACAGACATTGCGTTTACGACGTCCAAAATCCAACAATATGATAGATCATCCCTTAAATGAGTTCTAATGGATAATAAACTAATAGTTGGCTAAAAGACATACATTTTTGAGTATCGACTCCAACAATATTCGTATAATGGATGTGCTTATATGTAAGAAATTTTTCCATTTCTAAACATATGTAGTTTTGTAATACCACTTATACACACACATTTTACAAAAATTCCCAAAATCACACTCTCGGTGTTTCAAACACCGAGAATGATGTTTTTTTATTGTTTTTCTTCTTTTGACTGTTCAAATGTGGACAAAATTTCATCAAAGCCCTATGAAATAAATAATTTGCCAAAAATACTATGAATATTTCTTTGTATGTAGAAAAATTATAAGTTATGGGAAAAATATTCTATTTTCCTCTTATGAATCAAATAGAGTCCAAAAGATAAAATATTTATTTCATATATTTTTAGTAACAGTAATTTTATAATCAGTAGTGAATATATCCAGCCATTCTTACTCATAATAATCAGTACTGAAATTTTTTTGAGTAATAATATTTTGTGCTTTCCCATTCTTAATGGTTGAAAATGAAGCATTTTTAGTTGAGTTTTTATTAGTGTAGGGTGTGATAGAATATATTGAGAAAATATAATTAATTGATTGGTTTTTTAATTTGAAATATTTTCATAAAAATATTATTGCTTTACTTTCATATAAATATGGTTGAGTTTTTTTTTTCTTTAATCCTAAAAAGATATTTGGACTAAAATATATATATTTACTTTTTGGCCATTTCATCATATCCACTCATTTTCACTCAAATAAGGGAAGAAATGAAGAGAGAAAAAGGGATTAGAAAATATGAAAAATATTGGAGAAAATTTCAACGATTCGATAAACCGAAAGTAGAGCGATATTCTAGAGATTGAGACGAGCGGCATGACGTCTTCATTTGCGAGATTCGGCTAGAACTCCGAAAGTACGCTTTTCGGAGCGACGTCTGTTATAAGGAAAATAATGGAGAATATTTCTACAATCAACAAACGAAAGTTGAAGCGATGTTCTAGACGTCGAGACGAAGGTCATGGCGTCTTCATTTGTGGGATTCGGCTAAGGACACCGAGAGCACGCTTTTCAGAGCGGTGGCAGATTTCGGATAAGCTCGAGTTTTTGGGATTCGTCTTCGCTCATAGTATCGCGACTTGTCTATTCCGTTGTTGTTGTTGTTGTTGTTTTGGATGTGGGTTTAGCCGTTGTTTGGTCCGTGTATGGCGGGATGTTCGCTTCCGTAATCAACCAACCGTACTGCTGCCACATAGGTAACCAGACTTCTATATGCAAATATTTTCATAATTATGTCTTTTATAAGATTTTATATGGGTTGTGAAATGATTTCTTGAAACTATTTTTTTTTTAATTTTGAATTTCATATGTGGGAGTCGGTGTGGATGGTTACGGATTAATTGGTCTGGCTTTTATAAAAAAAAAAACAAAAATGTGTGTGATGGTGTGAGAACTCAAGATGAGTTAATTAACTCAAGATGAGTTAATTGTGTGATAGCTCAGAAGGGGCTAGTGGAATATGGTTTTAAAAATATGCAGACCTGAGAGACCCGTAATTGGCCAAGTTGACTGACATATGAAATTTATAATTTAAAATGGGGTATCTTAGAAAAGAATATTTTAATGTGGAATTAAATGAGTTTTTAATTAAGTAATATTTTTCTGATGCGGTATGAAAAAGTGTTATAGTGCGGCTGTCCCTCTTGCAAAGATTCCGTGTAATTCCAGATCGATCGATGGTCTCGAGAGCCTCAACATGGTGGTGCATACTAGTTGCGCCGAGGCTATAGGCAAGGGGTAGGGAATGTACATTTTGAGATATGTGTCATTTCATTATTGCAATAATAATACTAATAATTGAGTAAAAATAAAATACGGTACCGGTTATATGTATTCTCAAAGGTTAGTCATATAGAAGCTGCGTCGTTATATAACTGGTTACTTAGCTAAAATAATTTAGCTAACAGTTTCGATTTCTTTATTTTTATTCGGCGCAGGTACTTAACAGATTGAGCAAGCTTCCGTCTGCTGTGAAACTTTTTTGTAGCAGCTCAAATTTTTGTGCGAAAGCCGCTGAACACGGCCATGGATCGTGTTGCGGGTCGCACCCGGGAATTCGGGGTGTGACATAGGGTTTATTTGATCAAGGTTGTGTAAGGCAATATGTACATTTATATCATTATTTTGAATTTCATGTTTTTAACGAAACTTCTTTCAATAAATACTTAGTCCTTAAACATTTTTGCCTCATTTTTAATTGTTTTTTCAAACAGTACGACACTTAATATATTGATTGTTAATTTTGACTTCTCTTTTTTCGAAGAACTTCTATGTGCTGGAAATTCTTGAGCAAATTTTCATTTTTTTTTTTGATGTCCGAGCAAATTTTCATTTAGTGCGAAATAATATTTAAGTTAATAAATAAAAATTTTATACCCTTTTAAAAGTCTATTTTTTAAGTTGCTAATACATAAAATTTTGATACCCTTTTAAAAGGATTGAAGGCAAATGTTGAAATGTATGGACATATATTAATTTGGTAGTAAAGATAGGCAGCATCATAATTTTGTTGGGATTGATTTGTTGTTTTCTGTTTAAGCTTGTAAATGAAGTCATTCCATTTTACAGTTCCTTAATTAGGAGAAAGAAAGAACCATCCTTCTTTGTCACAAGCATAGCATGTACGGTGCATGGACTCATGCTTTCGCGCACTATACTCTTTTGTAATAGATCCTCGACATGTCGCTGGAGTTCTTCATTTTCCTTGGGGTTCAGGCGATAAGCGGCTTTGTTCGGTAGGGGAGAACCAGGGATGAGGTCAATGCAATGTTGTATATCTCTCATAGGTGGAAGTCCGGGAGGTATTTCATCCGGCATTATATTCCGGAACTCTTCAAGAAGGGGCTTCAGGTTTTTCAGAACTTCTAGGTTGTCGTGAGAGGCAGTTTCTTTTACTAATAAGGCTAAAACAAACTCGGATTCTTCACAAGATTTATTGAATTGGGTCTTGGTTAGGAACATATTATTCTCTATGATAACGGGTTTGGATAGGTCTTCGGGTTTTAATGGGCCGAGAGTCACTTTTTTCCCATCTTTCTCAAACGAATATGTATTCGAAAAACCGTTATGAACAACTTTACGGTCATACTGCCAAGGTCTACCAAGAAGCAAGTGACATGCATCCATAGATACCACGTCACACCAGACCTCATCTCGGTATTTAGGCCCAATGGAAAAATTCACTAAACATCTTTTGTCTACTTTAATGGAATTACCCTTTTGAAGCCATGTTAATTTGTACGGTTGGGGGTGTTGTTCGATTTTTAAAGGCAATTTACTGTCCATATTTGTTGAAACGACATTCTCACAACTACCACTGTCAATGATAACTTGGCATACCTTGCCATTAGAAGTACATCGTGTGTGAAAGATATCTCGACGGAGCCAACTTTTGTCAGGGGTTGGATTAGCGGTCAAAGCTCGTCTTGTCACCAACAGTTCTCTGGAATCCGCAAATGTCATTTCCTTGTCATCTTCTAGACCATTGTCATAAATCGCCGGGGTGTCAATATTCTCCATCTCTTCTACGGATTCTCCTAAAACGGTGAATACTCTTTGATTTGGGCAATCTGGTGCGATATGTCCATAACCTTTGCACTTAAAATATTGGGTTGCATTTACTTTGGATCGAGTCACGATGGTGCTTTCGGTGGACTTGTCTGGGTTGTTCGTAGTAGGATTTTTTATGGTTTGTGTGTGTTGGCTTTGGTTCAACTGAGAATGAAATTCTCGATTGGTATTACGGGAAAATTCACTGCGGTTTACTCTTATTTATTTTAATTGTTTCTCAATCTTTAATGCAAGTTTCAACACGTCGTTATAGGAGTAATAGGATTGAAAGAGGAATAAAAGACTAAGATACGATACAAGAAGAGTATTACTCAACTCAAGAAAATAGTTTTATTAATAATTGATTGGTTGTTTCTTACAATAACTAATAAACCCTTTATATAGGCAAGGTCTGAGGGGTTGCTAAAAGAAACAATTATCTTATTACTAAATTTGTCCTACAATACTGCCTAATATAAAAAATAAAATAAAAAATAAAAAATACATGGTAATAATTAAATCTCCTTACCAAGAAATCTTATTTCCAAGAAATCTCCTTTCTAATTTGTAATTATGGCATGTTAAGGGGTACCAAAGCTGGCTGAGTTTTTCTCTCTGCTCCTCGATCAATCTCTCAGCGGTTCTCTTCTTCTCCGTGAAGATCCTTCTACACCCAAAACCACGAACTCAAACAACCTCCATCATGTTGCTGTTTCTTATTAACTTCTGAATCAGGAACTGAACAACTTCCATAAATGAGACATTAATCTCCTTTTTTTTTGTTTCTTTTCTTTTTCTCTCTTTTTTTGTTTTTGTCAAACAATGATCTCACAACCTAAGCAACTCTTATATGATTTTCCATGATAAAAATAGCAAAATCTTCAACGATTAATGAAAGAAGAAAATTTTCGACTGTTGTTAAAAATAGAAAATTATTTTCATTCCTTGATCAAAATACTTTCTTGCAAATATTCTCGACATTATTTTTACTCATTTTGGAATAACATTTCATGAATTGGATCGTTAGTTCACACTAAATTCATGAGAACTTTAATTTAGTCGGCTCTTCTAAAACCATGCATTTCTTCTCGTCTTTCAAATAAATATACTATCTTTTTTATACACGTAATTAAGAAAACATAAGGTAAAAATCAGCGATCAGACCTCTTGAATAATATATCTTTCTCAAATAAGTGAAAAAAAACATAAAGAAAGATCTGATAATGTAATTGCAAAATCAATCATTGTATCAAATTATCATCATAAAAAATTATAATTATGAAATCTCATGAAAAAATTAGGAAGATACGCGAATTTGTAGACTATGCATTTTGGGCACACAACACACCCCACCTAAATTTTCACAAATTAAATTGATCACGAATACAAAATACCCAATAAAAATAATAAAAAATAAAAAAATTAATTTGAGTAAAAAAATAAAGATGATACTTATTGTTACGGCTTTACAAGTCGGGTGGCGACGATAAAGGTGATTAACCTTTATTTGGATATTTGACTTGTAACCCTCACAAAATACATCATATTAAACCATCCAATCCTTTTAAGTACTTTGACACATTATTCTTCAGCGATAAACCAGGAACTGGACAACTTCCACAAAGGAGACATCAATCTCCTTTTTTTCTTTTTGTCTTTTTTTTCTTTTTCTCTCTTTTATCAAACAATTATTCACAACCTAAGCAACTCTTATATGATTTTTCCATGATAAAAATATAAAAATCTTCAACGATTAATGAAAGAAGAAATTTTCAACTATTGACAAAAATAGCAAATTATTTCGTTCACTAATCAAAAGAAATTATTCTTGTCCATTGGTAAAAATAGAAGATTATTTTAGTTAAGGAGTTTGCATTAACATTGATAATTTGTACTGTGGATGCAAAATTTAAGAATTATTGAGAAATAATCATATTATAACACTCCAACCCCAAAATCTGTTTAATTTTGATATTTGGTATGTTATTCCAGCTTGGCGAGACCATTTCGGTCTACTCATGGCTAAGTTGGGCCTGGATGCTAACCTTTTCTCATTCCACAGAAGACAGTTTCATACAAGCAGCGAGTAGGAACGGAGAGGACTTATATTCTTCAGATCATAGCGTGTACAAAAAATGTCAAAAAATGTGTTTTCTTCTCAATTTCAAACAAGTTTCTACTTACAATCATTTGATAGAAAATTACCATGTAAAAAATAAATAAATAAATAAAACAAGCGGGCCTCAAGTTGAATAAATCCTAAATTTGGCTCAAAATCCAGTATTTTATTTCCGAATCCCTTTATTTCGGCTTAAGCATTTTGGTTCTTCTCTCCCATCCTTCTGATATATTCCAGTGTTTCTTTCTACCTCATCATTGCAAACAAAGGAGAAGAATCCGCCATTAATTCAGCTCGCCCCTGACCTCTTTGTTTCCCGCCTTTGCTTCGGTTTCTCTTTCTCTCTCTCATATTTATAACAAAATGAGATAAGGAATGGTGTGACGACGAAAATACAAAATGAATGTTTCGTTAGGTCCTTATAAATATAAGTTTCCCATTTTATAGGATATAGTAACATAGTTAAATTCAGATCTCTTCATTTATTGCATTTAAAAGAATGACATTCTGTTGGGTAAAAGGATACAAACTTTTATTACACTGTTTTCTTCACAAATTTAAAACTCGCACTATTAATATGTGACATTTGAGGAAATCATTGATAAACATGAGAAAGATGTTTCATGCAGCGGCAATCATAAGAGAAAAAACTCCTGTTTTGGAACTACTCACTTTGGTTGGTCTCAAATGTTCAATTAAGTTATTGAGGTGCTTAAATACTTCAAAGCAACATAATTGCATAACGTAAACTATATATTTCTAATAAAGTTCACCAAAGAACAATCAGTTTGATAAACAGAGAAAAAAGGAGAAGGAAAAAAAAGGAAAAACTAAAAAGATTAACTCTTTGCCAAAAAAACTTTTTTTTATTTAATTAAAAAAAATCTTTGAAGACCCTAAATCATTACCTCAAAAAAAATAGCCTAAATCAGTTACGACTCAGATCGTGAAATCATCAAATTGACTTTAAAATCGGTTGCAAATCGTGAAATGCAGCACAAAGCAGTTTGCATATTCAGCTTTGGAATTATTCCCTTCAATAGGGTTGTGTGTGTGTGAGATATATATATAGAGAGAGAGAAACTCACATGGTTTCTCACAGAAGAAACAGTTGGACTTTCACACTTCCATTCCTATTCCAGATAGTTACATGTGTGTCGACAGTAGTGCAATTAATAAGATTACGGTAATGTACCGTTTTCCCATACCTCAACTCGATGACCTCCTCGACAACTCCATGGTGCAACAATTTTCTCTAAAATCGATCTCCGAAGTGGATATCATCAAATCCGAATGCGGCCAGGCAACGAATGGAAGACTGCATTCAAAACACGCGATGGACTCTATGAATGGATGGTGATGCCATTGGGCCTTTCAAATGCTCCGAGTACCTTTATGAGACTAATGAATTTTGTGTTTAAGTCATTTATTGACAGGTTCGTAGTTGTCTATTTTGACGATATTCTCATATATAGCAAGGATCCTGATGAGCATGTATGACATCTTCGCCAAATCTTCGAGGTGCTAGAAGAGCAAGAACTTTATGTCAACCTGAAAAAGTGCGAATTCATGACCTCAAGCTTGGTATTTTTGGGGTACGTGGTGTCAGATGATGGAATTAAGGTTGATCCAGTGATGGTCGAGGCAATTATGAGTTGGCCAGCCCCGATGTCTATCCATGACATACGAAGCTTCCATGGCCTCGCCTCATTTTATCGACGTCTCATCCGTAACTTCAGTACTCTGATCGCTCCAATTACTGAGTGTCTAAAGGATGGTATGTACAAGTGGACAGATGAAGCTCAAGAGAGTTTTGAGTTAGTCAAGGAGAAGATGACCCAAGCTCTTGTCCTCGCACTACATGCTTCGACAAGGTGTTCGAACTTGAATGTGATGCATATAACGTGGGTATAGGTGTTGTTCTAAACCAAGAAGAACGCCCCATTGCCTTCTTCAGCGAAAAACTTTCTGGATCATGCAAGAATTATTCGACATACGACAAGGAGTTCTACGCCATCATCCGAGCATTAACACATTGAAGACACTATCTTATCTCAAAGGATTTTGTTCTTCACTCCGACTACAAAGCGCTGAAGTACATCAACGGTCAACACAAACTTAAACCCCGACATGCCAACTGGGTTGAGTTCCTACAGGAGTACACTTTCAACATCAAGTACAAAGCTGGCGTTCTGAATCGAGTCGCGGATGCGCTGAGCCAACGTCATTCCTTGTTGTCTACCATGCAAGTGAATGTTATCGGTTTTGATGAAGTGAAAGAGCAGTACAAAGACGACGTGTTTTTTGGTAATGTGTATGACGCTTGTTTGACAGAGCCTTATAAAGATTTTCTTATTCAAGACGGATTTCTTTTTCTTGGAAACAAACTTTGTATCCCAGCAGGTTCTCTTCGGTATGCTATTATTCAAGAGGCTCATGACATAGGAATTAGTTGGCATTTCGGGCGAGATAAAACTCACGCGTTAATCAATGGACGATCGTTTTGGCCAAAAATAGTAAGAGATGTGAATCATTATGTCTCAAGGTGTCGAATCTGTCACATTGCGAAAACCTCTTCATAAAATAGTGGCCTTTATACTCCGCTACCAGTATCTCAAGCTCCCTGGGATGACATTAGCCTCGACATTGTATTAGGGTTGCCCCGGACGCAAAGAGCGAAAGACTCTGTGATGGTTGTGGTCGATCGATTTTCAAAAATAGCGCATTTTGTTTCATGTGCTAAAACAATGGATACAACCCATATCGTTGATCTCTACTTTCGGGAGATTGTAAAACTCCATGGAATTCCGAAAACCATGACTTCTGATAGGGATCAAAAATTTGTCGGATATTTTTGGCGTACTCTTTGGAGAAAAATGGGTACGAAACTTTAGTTTAGTTCCGCGCATCATCCTCAAACTGATGGCCAGACCGAGGTTGTAAACCGAAGCTTAGGAAACCTTCTAAGTAGTCTCATCGGTAGTCATCTTCGACAGTGGGAACAAATCCTAGCTCAAGCAGAATTTGCTTATAATAGTTCTACGTGTAAGACTACTGGAAGAAGTCCTTTTGAAGTAGTGTATGAAATAAATCCCGCTACCCCGTTAGACCTTCTACAGCTTCCGACACTTTGTCAGTTCAACAGAGATGCTGAAGACAGAGCAAAATACATCAAAGAATTGCACGAGCAAGTGAGAAATCGAATTGTCAAACAGAATACGAGCTATGAGAAAAGGACCAACAGGCATCGCAAGCAAGTGAGATTCAATGAGGGCGATTCGGTGTGGATACATCTCAGCAAGGATCGCTTCCCGCCGGGCCGACACGGAAAGCTCAAATCTCGCCCTGACGGTCCTTTCATGATCATCTAACGCATCGATGACAACGCTTACAAAATTGAGCTTCCTGGAGATTATGGGGTATCAGCAACTTTCAATGTTGAATATCTAACACCGTACTATGAAGATGAAGGGATCAACTCGAGGAAGCGTTTACACGCAGCAGAAGCGTATGGTGCCCCTTAACCTGCCATAATTACAAATTAGGAAGGAGATTTCTTGGGAATAAGGTTTCTTGGCAAGGAGATTTCGTTATTACCATGTATTTTTTATTTTTTATTTCTTATTTTATCTTTTATATTAGGCAGTATTATAGGGCAAATTTAGTAATAAGGTAATTGTTTCTTTTGGCAACCCCTCAGGCCTTGCCTATATAAAGGGTCTATTAGCTATTGTAAGAAACAACCAATCAATTATTAATAAAGTTATTTTTTTGAGTTGAGTAATACTTCTCTTGTATCGTATCTTAGTCTTTTATTCCTCTTTCAATCATTCGTTTCTGTACGCCATCAAGCTTATTAGGTCAAACGATTTCAACGAGGTTGAGCTTTTTTCTGAGGTTTCAAGGAGGACTGGTGGAAGTGATATAAGATGATTTGTCTTAGGTTTGGTCGGTGACATTTTCTGTATTTTTTCTCTGTTATTTCGTTTTTCGTTGGGTTAAGTTTGTGGGCCTGTTTTATTCTCGGTATTTTTTCAGATTTATCATGGGCTGTAAAATTTGCAAATATATAGATAGAGCAGAATGCAAATAACTTTATAGCTATAGTGCATGTTCGGCAACACTATAATAGGGAGGAATAGTAAAATAACTACTCTATTCCGAGTTATTCCAGCCGAACAGTATAAGAATAAGTTGGATTAGAGCTCTAGAATAGTAAAATTTTTTATTCCATGGTTGAGATGAAATTGGCTATTCTATGAATTAAGCCTAAATTTAAGACAAAAATGCTCTCATATATTTCAACTATGTCCTACATGGTATAACTACTCTCTCTTTTCTTTATTAAAAAAAAAAACTACTCCATCTTTCTTCTATCTTCTATGCATGAGCACAAAACGCCATAGCCGCCTCCGTGCTAGTTTCTCCATAACTTTTCCGAGGGTTCTCCAGTGAAATAATTCATTGAACAAATATACACAAATAAATTATTTTTTCTCTCTTTAACAAGTTATGTATGAACTATATTTCTCGTTATTCATTTCCCTGGCCATAATATGTTGCTTGATCTTTTTTTTTTTTTGCTTCGAACGACTATTAAAATGTGTTGGGAATATATGCAACGTCATAACAATAATTGAAGAGCGTTTAAAAATTATTTAAATAAATACTTATTTGAGTTGTGTTTCAATTTATCGTCTACTATTGTACTTTTATTAAATATTTATTTTATTCTGATGCTACTTTTTTTAATTAATTTATTTCATTTTTATCTTCTTATAATTTGAGTAAATTTTTCATTTAATATGATTCGTATAAATTTAAATTATGGAACAAGGGTATTATAGTCATAAGCTATTTTTTATATGTTTAAATCAAATTCTTTATATAACTAACTTGCCGAACGTACATGGAATAAAATGAATTAGTCGTCTATTCTCCATTCCGCTATTCTTCTATTATGTGTATTGTCGAATGGGCCCATAGTGAAAATTTACATTTGGGTGTGGGGTTGTGCCTAAATTAATCAAATGATATTTTTGTTGCCAATGTTGTTATTAATTATGCCATACTTATTCATGGATTTTCGGTTTATGATCATGTTAGACATTTTAATTTCAATTTGGATTAGTATTTATTCAATTGATTCTGTAATAATTTGAATTTATCATTTATTTATGAAGTACTACTTTGAAGATCTTATAGGAATTATGTTTTCATATTTATTATTCCAATTCTTATTATGTTTGTAACTACATGGAAATTTCCAATTGAATGATTATAACTACATGGAAAATTTCTATCGAATGGTTGCAATTTGCAAGCAGAAAATTGTTTCAAATTGAGAAAATAAACATAATTTATTAACACATTTCTACACGAACAAACCATATTCAAAATTAAACAGAGCTCTCGGTTGGAATGTTTTATAAAAACTTATTTCCATAGAAATTCTTAAATTTTGCAATGATCACACTACAAATTATCAAAAGTAATTGGTGTTAATGCCAATTCCATAAACTAAAAAATAATTGAAAGTTCCCATCTGGAATATTGGAACTGATAAAAATAATCTTCTACTTTTACCAATGGACAATAACATTATTTTTATAAACGGTTGAAATTTTTGTTCTTTCGTTAATTGTTGAAGAGTTTGCTATTTTTATCATGGAAATTCTTATAAGAGTTGCATTAGTTGTGAGATCATTGTTTGATAAACGGGATAAAAGAAAAGATAGGGAGATTAATGTCTGGATTTTGTAAGTTGTTCGGATAATCAGATCCTGATTTATAGTTGATTTAGTGGTCTGTGGTACATAGGTTGAGTAGATATAATATAACAAGAAATAATTCATATATATATATATATATATATATATATATATATATATATATATATATATATAACAATATATAATTCAGATAAAAATATTATATATCGGTATATTGATGTAATATAACAGTATATAGATGTGATATATACATGTGATATAACAATATTTAGATATGATGTAATGATATATTATTCAAACAAAACAATAATAATATATAGCTGTTGTGCTGGAGAAGAAAAGAGCGACGGAGAGAAAATATAAGAGATATCCGCGGCAGTGTTGCACGACGATCTCAATTTAGTTGGGTCCGTCGTGATTTAGAAGTGGTTTAAGAGTCGTGATAACACATTTCCTATCTAAGAATGTGTTGTTCACTTTAGTGTCATTGGATTAGAAAATAATTATGTTTATTATTTCTTTCCATTCTCACTTTTCCTCCAGAAAACTAATATGAAACCGTCATGCATCAAAGTTCATACGGAATGTGACACATAACTACGAAGGCATTCAATGTATGAAAAAAAAAAATACTATTGGCACTGGTCCACTATGGACCAACCAATGATAGTAGCATGCCACCTCATTTGATTCGCCCGAGTCCAATATATATAGGCCATGTCATTTTATACTTTCATATGGTTGTTTCAGCATCATTAGATATTTTCTCTTGAAGAGTGAAATTCACTCTCTCAAATATCATCCATAATGAAAATGAGATATTAGAGGATGAACATAACATAACAATTTGCAATGGATATGTAATGCTAAATAAATGCATAATGTTTGTTACCTGTCATGGATAATACATGTAATAGAAAGTATGAAATTACCTCATAGTGTATCAATGAATAATAATTGGGGTTTTAAAAAGAATGAATAAATAATTAGCAAAACTTTTGCTTCTTTTTGAATATGCATGTTTTAAACTTGTTTCATTTCCTTTCATCATTCATCTGCTTTTACCTTGTACTAAATAAATGTAACAAAAAATCTGGCACAAAAAATGCAACAATTAGAACTTGTATCAGAATATAAATAATAAATTTGCAAGTAAAACAACCACGAAGATCCCAAATCACATACACACACTAAGACAATGGTTCACTTGGAATCTTGTTTGCACCTTTCAAGCCATACCTACAAATGCAATTTCTACTCCAATTTAAACTTACCGGTCTTCTAATAAGGCCGCTTTATAACTTGCACCAAAGGTCTCCGCCGATTCAATTGGTTGGTCAATTGGTGACACTGACATCACATGCAACATCATCTTCATCGACACAGACGGCTTCACATAAATCTGATGATACTTAATTAATTAAAATTAATCATCTTTTAGCAATATGGGGTTACCCTATGGCTATGGCTAAGGAAAATCAATGAATAATGCTTACTGTTTTTTTTTTATATTTCATACGATTTTCTATTTTCTACCATATTATTACATCAAGATTATATTGTTTTATCCGACAATAATTATTTTTTGTGCAATATATATAAAATATATAATATATACAAAATAATTGTTAGAATTATAATATCTATCATGGAGGATTGTGTAGTAAATAACTATACAACCTTCATTTTCCTTGAATTTTTATTGTCATCAAATTAAGACTTATTAATAAATATACTACAAATAATATAAGATCATGCCAAAAATTGCTTCTGAGAAAACTTAAGTAATTAAGATGTAAGTGTTTGTGTGATATTGCAACAAAATACATTCTAATCAAACCGCTTGCATGATGAGAGTTCATACAAAATGTAACAGAAGGCATTTCGTATGTTTAGCTTTAAAATCTCCTAATTATGATAATTACTTCTTGCTTTTATTTCATTAGTTGTCTCCAATATCTTGAGATGAGAATCAGATTTTAAGTAATGCACAATCATGTGTTATATATATATTTTTTTTAAAGTTTGTATGATATATTTGTGTGTGTGAGATGAAATTAGTCCGCTACCATTATTAATAATAGAGTTCTTAGTGTTCATATTGTTCTTGTGAGAATCACATTGCCATAATCATGCTTAAACGAGAACCAAAACAATGCCAAAAGTGTGTGATAACTGATAATGGTATTGGCTCACTACAGACCTAGCCAATGATAACATGCCACGTAATCTAATTTCTTGATGCGTTTATCATCATTAAATAGGTCCAACATAGACTCATACCAGCTTATACTTCTCCATTCATCGATAGGCTTTATATATATTATACATATTATTGTTTCACTATCGACACCTAATATATATTTTTAAATATTTTAGAAGAGTGAATGTCATTATTTCTCCATTGTCAACAATAATAAAAGATGAAATATTAGAGGATTGCCAAAACAGAACAATTTCAAATATATATGTAATACTGGAACAATATAAAAAATAAAATGTTGTCCAAATGAACACATAAGAACTTCTATAATATCGGTACATTTATACACTATTTTGGACTCAATTTATTAAGAGAGGTTGTCTTTGGTATTGTCAAAACAATATCCAAACAGACCTCTGAGCAAAAGGTTCCATTGAAAACGCAATACGACTTATTTAATGAATAACACAACAACAAGAATGAAAATTAAAATCTTATATTTCGACATTATGCCAATATACTACAACTTTTTATTTGTTACATATTTTACTAAAATAAATTTGTTTTACTTTGAACATGTCAAATATTTTTCTAATGTATACAAACAATACGACATCTATAAGGTTGCCACATGTACTAAATTTTGATTTAATATAAACCGACATATTAAATGATAGAAACAGTGCATATACGTAATCATGACTTATTTCTTTTCTTTTAGTTTCTTTTTTTTGTAAATGTTATGTTAAGTTGTGCTATTTCTGAATGTGCTTTTCTAAACATATTTATTCCAATTCAACATCTTTTACCTATAATCATAAGTGTATAAAAAAAATTGGGCAAAAAAGCACACACATCCAATTACGACTGAATCGAAAAATAAGTATACAAATAAAAACAAAAATTGAAAAATAAAATTCAAAGTTGGAGTCATAGAAAAAAAACATAAGCTGTTTCCGACCAACCCGTGGTAATTTATGGATTTTTTCAACTACGGGCGCGATTCATGGCTTATTCTTTTTTCTATCTCCTCAAGACATGCAAAATAAAAATAACCTATCTTTTTCTACCCCTCACGTGTGATAGGATTTGAAGCAAAAGTTGATAAATATATTCTCTCTCCCCTTGGCCGAATCTGGACAGTAGAACAAAAAATCATTTTCTTTCTGAATAAAGCTCCAGTATGCAAAATTCGCTAAGAAAGTCTGTTAGTCGACAACAGGGAGAATATTTCACAAAAAGAAATCTGATAATTCGATAAAAAGTTAGAGAGACCCCAGCGTTCAAAGTTGGAGTCAGAGAAAAAAAAATAAGCTGTTTCTGACCAACCCGTGGTAATTTAAGGATTTGTTTCTACTACGGACGCTATTCTTGGCTCATTCTATTTTCTATCTCCTCAAGACATGAAAAATAACAATAACCTATCTTTTCCTACCCCTCACGTGTGATAAGATTTGAAGAAAAAGTTGATAAAAATGTTCTCTCTCCGCTTGGCCGAATCTGGACAGTAGAACAAAAAATCATTTTCTTTCTGAATAAAGCTCCGGTATGCAAAATTCGCTAAGAAAGTCTGTTAGTCGACAACAGGGAGAATATTTCACAAAAAGAAATCTGATAATTCGATAAAAAGTTAGAGAGATCCAAGCGTTCAGAGTTGGAGTCAGAGAAAAAATAATAAGCTGTTTCTGACCAGCCCGTGGTAACTTAAGGATTTGTTTCTACTACGGACGCTATTCTTGGCTCATTCTATTTTCTATCTCCTCAAGACATGAAAAATAACAATAACCTATCTTTTCCTACCCCTCACGTGTGATAAGATTTGAAGAAAAAGTTGATAAAAATGTTCTCTCTCCGCTTGGCCGAATCTGGACAGTAGAACAAAAAATCATTTTCTATCTGAATAAGGGTCCAATATGTAAAATTCGTTAAGAACATATGTTAGTCGACAACAAGGAGAATATTTTACAAAAAGAAATCTGGTAATTCAATAAAAACTTAGAGAGATCCAAGTGTTCAGAGTTGGAGTCAGACAAAAAAACATAAGCTATTTTTGACCAGCCCGTGGTAATTTAAGGATTTTTTTTCAACTACGGGCGCTATTCTTGGCTCATTTTTTTTTCTATCTCCTCAAGACATGCAAAATAACAATAACCAATCTTTGCCTACCCCTCACGTGTGATGAGCTTTGAAGAAAACGTTGATAAATATGTTCTCTTTCCCCATGGCCGAATCAGGACAGCATAACAAAAAATCATATTCTATCTGAATAAGGGTACAATATGCAAAATTCGCTAAGAACATCTGTCAGTGACAACAAGGAGAATATTCTACAGAAAGAAATCTTGCAATTAGGTAAAAACTTAGAGAGATCCAAGCTTTCAAAGTTGGAGTCAGACAAAAAAAAAAAAGCCGTTTCTGACCAACCCGTGGTAATTTAAGGATTTCTTCAACTACGGGCGCTATTCTTGGCTCATTCTTTTTTCTATCTCCTCAAGACATGTAAAATAACAATAATCTATCTTTTCCTACCCCTCACATGTGATGAGAATTGAAGAAAAAGTTAATAAATACAATCTCTCTCGCGTTGGCCGAATCTGGACAGCACAACAAAAAATCATTTTCTATCCGAATATGGGTCCGATATGCAAAATTCGCAAAGAACATCTGTTAGTCGACAACAAGGCGAATATTCTGCAAAAAGAAATCTGTTAATTCGATAAAAACTTAGAGTGATCCAAGCATTCAGTGTTGGAGTGAGAGAAAAAAAACATAAGCTGTTTCAGACCAACACGTGGTAACTTAAGGATATTTTTCAACTATGGGCGCTATTCTTGGCTCATTCATTTTTCTAGCTCCTCAAGATATGCAAAATAACAATAACCTATCTTTTCCTAGCCCTCACGTGTGATCAGACTTAAAGAAAAAGTTGATAAATACGTTCTCTCGCCCGTTGGCCGAATCTGGACAGCAGAACAAAAAATCATTTTCTATCTGAATATGGTTGCAATATGCGAAATTCGGTAAGAACATTTCTTCGTCGACAGCAAGGCGAATATTCTACAAAAAGAAATTTGGCAATTGTATAAAAACTTAGAGAGATCCAAGCGTTCAGAGTTGGAGTGAGAGAAAAAAAAACATAAGTTGTTTCAGACCAACCCGTGGTAATTTAAGGATTTGTTCAACTACAGGCGCTATTCTTGGCTCATTTTTTTTTCATCTCCTCAAGACATGCAAAATAACAATAACCAATCTTTACCTACCACTCACGTGTGATGAGATTTGAAGAAAAAGTTGATAAATATGTTCTCTCTCCACTTTGCCGAATCAGGACAACATAACAAAAAATCACATTCTATCTGAACAAGGGTCCAATATGCAAAATTCGCTAAGAACGTCTGTTAGAAATCTGGTAAATCGATAAAAATATAGAGAGATCCAAGCATTCAAAGTTGGAGTCGGACAAAAAAAACATAAGCCGTTTCTGACCAACCCGTGGTAATTTAAGGATTTTTTTTCAAATACGGGCGCTATTCTTGGTTCATTCTTTTTTCAATCCCCTCGAGACATGCAAAATAACAATAACCTATCTTTTCCTATCCCTCACGTGTGATAAGATTTGAAGAAAAATTTGATAAATATGTTCTCTCTCCCCTTGCCCGAATCTGGACAGTCGAACAAAAAATCATTTTCTATCTGAATAAGGCCCCATTGTTCAAAATGAACTAAGAACATCTATTACTCGACAACAAGGAGAATATTTTACAAAAAGAAATCTGGTAATTCGATAAAAACTTAGAGAGATCCAACCGTTCAAAGTTGGAGTCAGAAAAAAAAAATATAAGCTGTTTCTGACTAACCCGTGATAATTTAAGGATTTTTTTCAACTACGGGCGCTATTCTTCTCTAATTCTTTTTTCCATCTCCTCAAGACATGCTAAATAACAATAACCTATCTTTTCTTCAAATCCTAAATCCTAAACCCTAAATTTATCAACTTTTTATTCAAATTTCATCACACGTGAGGGATAGAAAAAGATTCGTTATTGTTATTTTGCTTGTCTTGAGGAGATAGAAAAAAGAATGAGCCAAGAAAAGCGCCCGTAGTTGAAAAAAATCCTTAAATTACCACGGGTTTAGTCAGAAACAGCTTATGTTTTTTACACTCACTCCAACTCTGAATGCTTGGATCTGTCTAAGTTTTTATTGAATTACCAGATTTCGAATACTCATCTTGTTGTCGACTAACACAGATGTTCTTAGCGAATTTTGCATATCGGATCCATATTCAAATAGAAAATGATTTTTAGTTGTGCTGTCCAGATTCGGCCAACGGGAGAGAGAACGTATTTATCAAGTTTTTCTTCAAATCTCATCACACGTGAGGGGTAGGAAAAGCTTGGTTATTGTTATTTTACATGTCTTGAGGAAATAGAAAAAAGAATGAGCCAAGAATAGCGCCCGTAGTTGAAGAAATTCTTAAATTACCACGGGTTGGTCAGAAACGGCTTATGTTTTTTTTGCCTGACTCCAACTTTGAACGCTTGGATCTCTCTAAGTTTTTATCCAATTGCCAAATTTCTTTTTGTAGAATATTCTCTTTGTTGTCGACTAACCGATGTTCTCAGCGAATTTTGCATATTGGACACTTATTCAGATAGAATATGATTTTTTGTTATGCTGTCCTGATTCGTCCAAGGGGAGAGAGAACATATTTATCATCTTTTTCTTCAAATCTCATCACACGTGAGGGGTAGGAAAAGATTGGTTATTGTTATTTTGCATGTCCTGAGAAGATAGAAAAACGAATGTGCCAAGAATCGCTCCCGTAATTGAAGAACTCCATAAATTACCACGGGTCGGTCAGAAACAACTTATGTTTTTTTTCTCTCACTCCAACTTTGAACGATTTGATCTCTCTATGTTTTTATCGAATTGCCACATTTCTTTTTGCAAAATATTCTTCTTGTTGTCGACTAACAGATGTTCTTAGCGAATTTTGCATATTGTACTCTTATTCAGATAGAAAATAATTTTTTGTTCTGCTGTCGTGATTCGACCAAGGGGAGAGAGAACATATTTATCAACTTGTTATTCAAATCTCATCACACGTGAGTGGTAAGAAAAGATAGTTTATTGCTATTTTGCATGTCTTGAAGAGCTAGAAAAAAGAATGTGCCATGAATAACTTCTGTTGTTGAAGAGCTCCTTAAATTACCACGGGTTGGTGAGAAACAACTTATCTTTTTTCTATGACTCAAACTTTGAACGCTTGGATCTCTCTAAGTTTTTATCCAATTGCCGGATTTTGTTTTTGTAAAATATTATTCTTGTTTTCGACTAACAAATGTTCTAAGCGAATTTTGCATATTGGACCATTATTCATATAGAAAATTATTTTTTGGTATGCTGTCCAGATTCAGCCAACGGGAGAGAGAACGTAATTATCAACTTTTTCTTCAAATCTCATCACACTTGAGGGTAGGAAAAGATAGGTTATTGTTATTTTGCATGTCTTGAGGAGATAGAAAAAAGAATGAGCCAAGAATAGCACCCATAGTTGAAAAAAATCCATAAATTATCACGGGTTGGTCAGAAATGGCTTATGTTTTTTTGTCTAACTCCAACTTTGAACTCTTGGATCTGTCAAAGTTTTATCGAATTACCAGATTTCTTTTTGTAAAATATTCTCCTTGTCGTCGACTAACAAATGTTCTTAGCGAATTTTGCATATTGGACCCTTATTCGGATAGAAAATGATGTTTTGTTCAACTGTCCAGATTCGGCCATGGTGAGAGAGAACATATTTATCATCTTTTTCTTCAAATCTTATCACACGTGGGGGTAGGAAAAGATAGTTATCGTTATTTTGCATGTCTTGACGAGATAGAAAATAAAATGAGCCAAGAATAGCACCCGTAGTTGAAACAAATCCTTAAATTATCACGGGTTGGTCAGAAATAGCTTATGTTTTTTTGTCTAACTCCAACTTTGAACTCTTGGATCTGTCAAAGTTTTATCGAATTACCCAATTTCTTTTTGTAAAATATTCTCCTTGTTGTCGACTAACAAATGTTCTTAGCGAATTTTGCATATTGGACCCCTATTCAGATAGAAAATGATGTTTTGTTCAACTGTCCAGATTCGGCCAAGGGGAGAGAGAACATATTTAACAACTTTTTCTTCAAATCTCATCACACGTGAGGGGTAGGAAAAGATAGGTTATTGTTATTTTGCATGTCTTGAGGAGATAGAAAAAAGAATGAGCCAAGAATAGCGCCCGTAGTTGAAAAAAATCCTTAAATTATCACGGGTTGGTCAGAAATAGCTTATGTTTTTTTTGTCTGACTCCAACACTGAACGCTTGGATATCTCAAAGTTTTTATCCAATTGCCAGATTTATTTTTGTAGAATATTCATCTTGTTGTCGACTAACAGATGTTCTTAGCAAATTTTGCATATTGGACCCTTATTCAGATAGAAAATGATTTTTTGTTCTACGGTCCAGATTCGGCCAAGGTGAGAGAGAACATATTTATCGACTTTTTGTTCAAATCTTATCACACGTGAGGGGTATGAAAAGATAGGTTATTGTTATTTTGCATGTCTTGAGGAGATGGAAAAAAGAATGAGCCAAGAATAGCGCCTGTAGATGAAGAAATCCTTAAATAACCACGGGTTAGTCTGAAACAACTTATGTTTTTTTCTCTAACACCAACTCTGAACGCTTGGATCTTTCTAAATTTTACATCCAATTGCCAGATTTCTTTTTGTAGAATATTCGCCTTGTTGTCGACTAACAGATGTTCTTAGCGAATTTTGAATATCGGACCCATATTCAGATAGAAAATGATTTATTGTTCTGTTGTCCAAATACGGCCAACATGGGAGAGAACATATTTATCAACTTTTTCTTCAAATCTCATCACACGCGAGGTTAGGAAAAGATAGGTTATTGTTATTTTACAGGTCTTGAGGACGTAGAAACAAAATGAGCCAAGAATAGCGCCCGTAGTTGAAGAAATCCTTAAATTACCACGGGTTGGTCAGAAACGGCTTTTATTTTTTTTGTCTGACTCCAACTTTGAACGCTCGGTTCTCTCTAAGTTTTTATCCTATTGCCAGATTTTTTTTGTAGAATACTAACAGATGTTCTTACTGAATTTTGCATATTGTACCCTTGTTGAGATAGAATATGATTTTTTTGTTATGTAGTCCTGATTCGGCCAAGAGGAAGAGAGAACATCTTTATCATCTTTTTCTTCAAATCTCATCACACGCGATGGTAGGAAAAGACAGGTTATTGTTATTTTGCATGTCTTGAGGAGATAGAAAAAAGAATGTGCCAAGAATAGCTCCCGTAATTGAAGAACTCCATAAATTACCACGGGTCGGTCAGAAACAACTCATTTTTTTTTTCTCTCACTCAAACTTTGAACGTTGGGATCTCTCTATGTTTTTATCGAATTGCCAGATTTCTTATTGTAAAATATTCTTCTTGTTGTCGACTAACAGATGTTCTTAGCGAATTTTGCATATTGGACCCTTATTCAGATAGAAAATAATTTTTTGTTCTACTGTCCAGATTCGGCCAAGCGGAAAGAGAACATATTTGTCAACTTTTTCTTCCAATCTCATCACACGTGAGGGGTAGGCAAAGGTAGTTTATTGTTATTTTCCATGTCCTGGGGAGATAGAAAAAAGAATGAGCAAAGAATAACGTCTGTAGTTGAAGAAATCCATAAATTACCACGGGTTGGTCTGAAACAACTTATGTTTTTTTCTCTAACTCCAACTCGGAACGCTTGGATCTCTCTAATTTTTATGCAATTGCCAGATTTCTTTTTGTAGAATATTCGCCTTGTTGTCGACTAACAGATGTTCTTAGCGAATTTTGCATATCGGACCCATATTCAGATATAAAATAATTTATTGTTCTGCTGTCCAGAATCGGCCATCGGGAGAGGGAACGTATTTATCAACGTTTTCTTCAAATCTCATCACACGTGAGAGGTAGGAAAAGATAGGTTATTGTTATTTTACATGTCTTGAGGAGATAGAAAAAAGAATCAGCCAAGAATAGCGCTCGTAGTTGAAGAAATCCTTAAATTACCACGGGTTGGTCAGAAATGGCTTATATTTTTTTTGTCTGACTCCAACTTTGAACGCTTGGATCTCTCTAAGTTTTTATCCAATTGCCAGATTTCTTTTTGTAGAATATTCGTCTTTTGTCCACAAAAGGATATTCTTAGCGAATTTTGCATATTGGACCCTTATTCAGATAGAATATGATTTTTTGTTATGCTGTCCTGATTCGGCCAAGGGGAGAGAGAACATATTTAACAACTTTTTCTTCAAATCTCATCACACGTGAGGGGTCGGAAAAGATAGGTTATTGTTATTTTGCATGTCTTGAGGAGATAGAAAAAAGGATGTGCCAAGAATAGCTCCCGTAATTGAAGAACTCCTTAAATTATCACGTGTTGGTCAGAAATAACTTATGTTTTTTTTCTCTCACTCAAACTTTGAACGCTTGGATCTCTCTATGTTTTTATCGAATTGCTAGATTTCTTATTGTAAAATATTCTTCTTGTTGTCGACTAACAGATGTTCTTAGCGAATTTGCATATTGGACACTTATTCAGATAGAAAATATTTTTTTGTTCTACTGTCCAGATTTGTGCAAGGGAAGAGAGAACATATTTGTCAACTTTTTCTTCAAATCTCATCACACATGAGTGCTAGGTAAAGATAGGTTATTGTTATTTTGCATGTCTTGAGGAGATAGAAAAAAGAATGAGCCAAGAATAGCGCCTGTAGTTGAAGAAATCCTTAAATTACCACGGGTTGGTCTGAAACAACTTATGTTTTTTTCTTGAACTCCAATTCTGAACCTTGGATCTCTCTAAGTTTTTATCCAATTGCCAGATTTCTTTTTGTAGAATATTCGCCTTGTTGTCGACTAACAGATGTTCTTAGCGAATTTTGCATATCGGACCCATATTCAGATAGAAAATGATTTATTGTTCTGCTGTCCAGATTCGGCCAACGGGAGAGGGAACGTATTTATCCACTTTTTCTTCAAATCTCATCACACGTGAGGGGTAGGAAAAGATAGGTTATTATTATTTTACATGTCTTGAGGAGATAGAAAAAAGAATGAGTCAAGAATAGCACCTGTAGTTGAAGAAATCCTTAAATTATCACGGATTGGTCAGAAACGGCTTATGTTTTTTTTGTCTGACTCCAACTTTGAACGCTTGGATCTCTCTAAGTTTTTATCCAATTGCCAGATTTCTTTTTGTAGAATATTCGCCTTGTTGTCGACTAACAGATGTTCTTAGCAAATTTTGCATATCGGATCCATATTCAGATAGAAAATGATTTATTTTTCAGCTGTCGTGATTCGGCCAAGGGGAGAGAGAACATATTAATCAACTTTTTATTCAAATCTCATCGCACATGAGGGGTAGGAAAAGATCGGTTATTGCTATTTTGCATATCTTGAGGAGATAGAAGAAGGAATGTGCCATGAATAACTCCCGTTGTTGAAGAACTCCTTAAATTAGCACGGGTTGATCAGAAACAGCTTATGATTTTTCTCTTACTCAAACTTTGAACGCTTAGATCTCTCTAAGGTTTTATCGAATTGCCGGATTTCTTTTTGTAATATATTCTTCTTGTTGTCGACTAACTAGATGTTTTAAGCGAATTTTGCATATTGGACCATTATTCAGATAGAAAATGATTTTTTGTTATGCTGTCCAGATTGAGCCAAGGGGAGAGAAAACGTATTTATCAACTTTTTCTTCAAATCTCATCGTACGTGAGGGTAGGAAAAGATTGGATATTGTAATTTTGCATGTCTTGAGGAGGTAGAAAAAAGTATGAGCCAAGAATAACATATTAGACTTCTAATTTTGCGGTTTATTAAAAAAATAAAATATGTTTTTTCCATATATTTTACCTCATAACTTACTCCGATTTGTTATACAGGTGAAAAAGACGGAAACCGAAAAAAGGAGAATGATAATTGGAACTAGACGATTTGGGCTTGTAAATCGAATTGGATTTGGTTTTTTATTGTATTCGGATCCATCTTTTTTTCCCAATCTAATGTTTCTTGAATGGGCTATATTTCTTTTAACCAGCCCATAAATCATTTAAAAGCATTTTGTTCTTTTAGGCATGTGTTGTCTAACATAAACTAGTGGGTTTCACAATTTTCATTATTCATTGATTATACAAAATAATTTTACAAATATAAATAAATAATAGAAAATGTTGAACCAGCGTATTGTTTAATAGAAAAGATAAGAAAAAAATATATAAAAGAGCCTGTGGAAATAAAGCATTATCTGCATGAACAAGTTGATACAAAATGTGAGCGAAGTCATCTAATTTGAACCAAATACCTATATATAAGATAATATTATGTGGAAAGTAAATATTCATCTTTCAGTTAAAATTTTCAAGAGTTATTGTTCTTTATTACATTAAGGAATAATGAGATATTGGAGGATTATTATCATATAAAAATATCAAATGAATACCATGAGTTTACACCGAGCAAACATTTTTTTTGGGTTAAGTTAGCTGAAAATGGTGAAACTGACTAATTCGCGAAGTTATCAAGAGTATTTTCAATTTCTTATACAAATTATATTATGCCTACCTTTTAGGTTAAGCCGCATGTTCCGATTTGCAGTTTTGATGTATTTTTATTATCTTTTATTATTTTCAGCTTATTTATGAAGAGATTGTAACAGTTGTCTTGTAATTTTTTCTTTGCCTATTTAATAAAATCTATACCTACGGGTTTGTTAAAAAATAAATAAACAAATAAATAATTTTTTTGTAGTCAAAACTTACTAAAATTTATTGAGATAGTGGTGTAAATGATATGGTTTTTCCATCCATTATCTGGAGTTAATTTATAATAGGTGAATCTCAAATAAAATCATACTAAAAATTTCCAGAGCAAGAAATCTCAATAACCATCTTGACTATATATATCATTATATATGGCACTTTACATGCATTCTATTATGATTACCTAGTAAGATTGATAGCACAACAATGAGGGATGGATACATCAGGAATAACGTCACTAAAGGGTATAACTATTTATTAGTGTGCACGTGGCAAGTATTAGGAGTTAATTTCATTATAAAGAATTGAGTGAATTTGGATAGCTAAAATGTAGTTGTGAGATAAAATAAGACAGTACTAGATAATTTGATCATGTATACATACATACATATATATATACATATATATATATATTTATATATATATATATATATATATATATATATATATATATATATATATATATATTAAAAGTACTTCTAAGATTAGTTCTATTGTTACTTTTAAGCATCCTTTCCATTTTATTTGTCCTTTTATCTCAAAGCTCAATTTAAGCTTATATGGAGCTCACATACATGTTTTTTTCAAAAAAGAAAAAGATCCGGTCCAATTGGAATACGAAGACAGCTTTTCTGCGAAAATAAAGAGATGATAATTCTATTTATTAATTCCTTCTATCTCAAAATTCCAGAACAAAACTCACACCAATGAAACCATCGTCACCATGCATCAAGTTCACACAAAATGTGAGAACCTACAAGGCATTCTCTATGTATGAAAAAATAAATACTAACGGCACTCCTCCACGACGGAAGCCAAGAGGACATGCCCAATCATTTCGTTGTTGATTTTGCGTGATATTTCTTGAGTTTATTAAAGACATGACACATTGACAAATGGCACTTCATATTTTATCATTTGGTATATATGTTAATTATTTCATCATCAAACTTAGATATTTTTCTTTAAGAAACTTCAAACTTCAAACTAAAGAGGGAAATGAAATTATCTTTATACTATCATCAATAGTGGAAAATAAGATATTAGAGGATTACCAAGACATAACGGTTTCGAATTTATATATGCCTACTCAACTAAGGGATCATAAGTATTAGTTTTAGTGGATAGAACATATGAAATCAATTTTAATTTTTAGTAGAAAATAAACAATAATAGATGAAATTAGTGTATAACTAGTTGATTATACCTACTATATGAAGCTATATATTTTCATCGACATGCCAAATAATTTGATTTGCTGTGGGTGTGCCATCATCAACTGGGTTCATCATAGGCGCATTTCATCATTGCAATTTGGTTGAATAGGCTTTTTATATATAGTTGATTCACAATGAAAAACAAATATGTATTCTCACAAACTTTAAAAGAGTGAATGTCATTTTTTCTCAATTTTCAATAATAAAGACAAATTAGATATTAGAGGACTGCCAAAACATAACAATTCCAAATACATATGTGCATTTCAAACAACGTATCAAACAAAATGGCATCAAAATGAACCATTATATTAAGTAATATGATATCGGTACATTTCTAGTTTCAGAAAAATTGGTATTGTCCGGCAATCGGTTACATTAGATATGTACTACAATCTATCTAATCTAATCTGATGCCTCTATAAAACAGGGAGTTCCCCCCGATTCTGTCGACAGCCAATCAGAGCCAGACACGTCACACCCATTAAAAAGTTAGCTAGATTTGGTGTTCACTACACCATCTCCTGGCTTAAGTCTAGGTCCATGTAGAAATTAGAGTAGCTTACCTCCTCTCCTTCTCCTCTTTCCTTGGTCTCATCCTTCTCTTTCTTTCTTTCTAGGCTTCGTCGAATCCACCCGTTCCACTCTCTCCTCCGCCGCTGACGCCGTCGACGGTGATCAGATGATGTGGGGCTGGGCTGTGTCTCACATTCTAAAGACCTACTCTACCTTCGTGACTGCTGCTATTCTACTCTCCGATCTGTTCCAGGTGCGAAACAAGTCGTACCATCACAACGCGATGGCCTATTTTTTGCATTTTCATAACTCGTACAAGGCGAGCAGCTCATCATCCCTCTCCCCCATGTTCACAGCAAATCCACATACGATCTCAGATCCAACAGTGATAGATGCTGGCACAGTGCGCTCCTGCAAACATTAAGAAATATATACACAAAATTTTAAATACATAATTTTTTTTTGATATGTTAGTACAAGCCCACCTAAGCCACCATAGTCATTCTATTTGATCACATGTTTTTATCTTCTCTTCTTTCATTGGTCAAGCAGCTAGGTCCGGGAGTAAACATATTTACTCCACATATGCTGAACAATGTGTCCGCATATGCTGAACAATATGTCCGCATATGTTGAAAAAGAAAAACTCTATTCCGAGTAAAATTGTTTGTACATATTATTATTAATTTTAGTATGTGTTATGGTGGCTTTGGTGGCAACCAACGTCTAATAGACCGTCTGTCATATACCTGGTTATCGACCGTCCTGACTGGATCCCTCATGAGGTGCTAAATTCACTAACAAAAAGAAATTAAAATAATAATAAATAATAATATAAATGATTAATATAAATAATAATAAAGAATTACCAGGAGATGGAGCAGCGAAATTCAATCGGTTCTTCATCAATACAAAACAACATTTACCTCATATATAGTGGCTGCTCAGGAAATGAGCTTCTGGGAATAATTCCCAATGCCTAAGCTAGAGCCACGGACTCCTCCACTAAATCTTGACACTCCTCCATCGCCGTCGGGTCCATGTCTATTGTAGATCAAATCAGAAAACTCTCTAAACTTTTGTATATGTTTAGGAGAGGGAAGCGATAGATTGGATTTGTTAATGTCCTCCTCCTCTAAGTCCTCCTCTAAGTCCAGCTCGAACTCATCATCTTCATCCCCATTGTCCTGATTCACCCAGCCCTTGGCTCTAGCTCAGGAGCTGGGAATTGTTCCCAAAAGCTCCTTTCCCGAGCAACCGATCTATATGAGGCACATGTTGGCTTATCTTGATGAAGAACCGGTTGATTTCCGCTGCCCCATCTCCCTGGTAATTTTTTATTATTATTTATATTAATAATTATATTATTATTTATTATAATTTTAATTTTTTTTGTTAATGTTTTTATGAATTTAGAACCGCATGAGGTATCCAGTCAGGACAGTTGATAACAATGTGTATGACAGGAAGTTTATTAGACATTGGTTGCAGCATCACGACACTTCTCCCCTGACAGGCTTGTTTCTCCCAGTGAAGACGCTCGAACATGATTTAGTTTACCATAGTCTGATTCAACTGTGGGAGTTTTATCACAAGAGCTGAATTGATATATTTTTCCATATTGAAAATATTGTTTTGTTTGTTTGTCTGGCAATTTTGGGTTGAAAGCAAAAATGAGGTTTTTTATTTGTTTTTTTTTTTGGTGGATTTAGGGGAAAAATACTTGAATATGTTTTGAGAAAAATACTTAAATATATTTTGAGAGAAAGCAATGATTACTTTTCCTAAATGTGATTTATAATATTGGTAATGCCCTACTTGGTTTAGATCCTTTTGTCTGTCTTTTAATTAATGTCTTTTCCTGTTTTGCTTCAGGTTTCATTTTACAGTAAGTTCACTTGTGATGTAATATATTTGGATGCTTTCTGTTTTAATTTTAGAAAAACATTTTTTGTTTAGGGGGTTTCTAGTTAGGGTTAGTTAGGCTGTTGGTTTGTTTTTTTTAGTACAAAGGGTCTGAAACATTGGATTGTAGTTAGATTATTCCAAGTAAAATGGTTTGTACATATTATTATTAATTTTAGTATGTCCTATGGTGGCTTAGGTGGGCTATGGTGGCTTTGATGTGATGGCAACCAACGTCCAATAGACAGCCTGTCATATATCTGGTTATCGACCGTCCTGACTGAATCCCTCATGAGGTGCTAAATTCATTAACAAAAAAAAACAAATAATAATATAAATGATTGATATAAATAATAAACAATTACCAGGGAGATGCGGCAGCGAAATTCAATCGGTTCTTCATCATTACAAAACAACATTTGCCTCATATATCGTGGTTGCTCAGGAAATGATCACATGTTCGTACAAGCCCACCTAAGCCACCATAGGCATACTATTTGATCACATGCTTTTATCTTCTCTTCTTTCATTGGTCAAGTAGTTAGGTCCGGGAGTAAACATATTTACTCCACATATGCTGAAAATGTGTCCGCATATGCTGAACAAGATAAAGATTCTTCCGAGTAAAATGGTTTGTACATATAGTATTAATAAATATATATTATTCTATGAACTTAGTATTCATTTTTGTTGCGTGTTAATTAAATAAAAATGAACTAGAAACAACAGCAAAGGATAATAAACATTCCTTAATTATTTGCAACAATTACTCTCTAATTGTACTTTGTCATTACATTCAATACGTGTCACTCATCTGGACACAAAATCAAAACCGTAGACGAATAACTAAGCTTGGGATACAAATTCACACCTAGAAAGTTGGCGTGTTGTCGGACAGTTGTATCCTTGCCAGGTAGATCGTCGGAGAGAAAGTCGAACAAAGTGAGTTTATATACTATTTTTTTATTCTTTTCTTATATAAATGTATAATTTTTTTTTTGAAAAATATTTACTATTTCTATAAAATATATACTACTATAAAATATATACTTTTTATGAACTTGTATATATGATTTTTCTTTTCCTTTGTTCTTTATAATTATCTATTCTTTTTTATTAATAATAAATGAAAAGAAAACACTAAGAAACTTAAGAAAAAGCGAAAATGATAATTACTCTCTCATCATTATTCTAATAATTATTACATTCAACACGCGTCACTCATCAGGACGCATAATCAACACGATAGACGAGTAACTAACCATGGGATACAAATTTGCGTCCAAGAAATTAGAATACAATTTAAAAACCATCTCTCTTTCAACCAGATCGTCGGAGAGGAAGTCGAATGAAGCAGGCTTGCTGGTGTGACGAGCGGTTCCCATTTGAGCCCAGGCCGATCTAGTAGAGTGATTGTGACAAAACAAATCATGTTGAACAAAACGGGTTTATATATTGTTTTTTATATTCAGTTTTTACAAAAATATTTTTTTTTTTTGAAAAATATATACTATTTCTATAAAATATACTGTTAATGAACTTATATATTATTATTTTTCCTTTGTTCTTTATGAATATCTATTTTTCTTTATGGACAATAAATAAAGAGAAAACACGCAAAAAGAGAAAATGAAAACAAGCATTCCTTATTTATTTCCATCATTTCTCTAATTATTTATTATCATTCTAACAATTATTACATTCTCTCACTCATCAGGTCGCAGAACCAACACGATAGACGAGTAACTAACCATAGGATACAAATTCCCATTCAGAAAATTCTCATACTGTTTGACAGCTGTCTCTTTATCATGCAGATCGTCAGACAGAAAGTCAAACGGAGCGGGTTTGCTAGTGTCCACTAACGGGTCCCATTTGTACCCGGGCCGGGCGGGAAGAGTGATTGTGACCGGCACGTGGCTCGTGTTGAAGGCCACGTAGATTTCTCCTTTGGTAACGTCAGTCTGTTGGAGATAATAAATAAATAATAAGTAATAAATAAATAAAGAAGTAAATAAATTAATAATAAACAAACAAATATTTAAATAAATAATAAACAGCAAAATAAATAAATAAATAAAGTAATTTTAATTTTAATTTTGAAAAAAAGAAGTGTAGAAGAAAATAAATAAATTAATATTAATTTTGAAAAAAAAAGAGGGGGTGGAAATGAAAAGTAGCAAAAATTATTTAAGGATTGAAAAGTCTATATAGGGAGGAAGAAAGGCTGATAATGTAGGAGGTTAAATATAGGTGCTTTTTCAAAATATTCTGAAAAGATAAGAGTTTTTGATAATTTTTTCCAATATAAAAGGCATAATTTCATGTATAAGTCTTCGAAATTTTCGCTTCCAAAACTGTAAATATCAAATTTACCATTTTAAAACTCAAAATGTATCAAGTTCTGATTTTGAAATAAATGAATAAATATAGTTTTAATTTTGAAAAAAAGAGGGGGTAGAAATGTAAATTTTGCAGAGAATTGTTACAAAGGGCAATTTAATATGTATCCTCCGATATTAAATTGTTACGGTAATAGTTGTGTTCAAAGGAATAAACAGGGTCTCGTATTGAATATTTAGAGGGATTTAAATGTAAATTGTTAAATATTATGTATATACTTTTTGAACTTGTGTTTTTACACTTGTAGGTATCAAAGTTTATCTCTGTAGAAACTCAAAATACATCATTATGGTCGTGAAAAAAACGAGAAAAATGTTTAATTTTGAAAAAAAAAGGGGTAGAATTGTACAATTTAAAAAATCAAAAGGAGCAAAATTCGTATATACTCTTTGAAATTTACGGTTCCAACTGTAAATATCAGATATATCACACATATATATCCTTCTAAAACTACAGATGTTTTCCCTTCAAAAACTCAAAATACAACAAATATATCAACTTACCCTTATGAAATTGTAGGGACAGAATATAATTTAATGCAAATTACTACAAAAACTACCCTATCAACTGCAAATCACAAATTGACTTTCTCTAGACTCAAAATATATCAAAATACCCTTGAATAATTGTGAAATATCAAATAAGGGATAGAAACGTAAAATTATGAAAATTAGATAAAAAAAGTAAAACTTACTATAGAGAAGGCGACAAAAATCAGATAAAAAATTAAAGGGAACAAATTTCGTATATACTCTTTGAAATTTACAGTTTCAACTGTAAATATCAAATTATCATTCCAAAGCTCAAATATATCACACTTATATCCTTCTAAAACTACAGATGTTTTCCCTTCAAAAACTCAAAACATATCCTAAAAAAAGATGCAAATACCAAATTCGGCCTAACTGAACTCAAAATTTAACAACTTAGTCTTCTAAAAATGTAGTTTAATGCAAACCACTACAAAATCTCTACCCTACAAACTGCAAATCACAAATTGACTTTCCCTCAAAATATATCAAAATACCCTTCAAGAAATGTGAAGTATCAAATGAGGGGTAGAAACGTAAATTTATGAAAATTAGATAAAAAAATGAAACTTACTATAGAGAAGGCGACGAAACGGCTGGTGTCAGACCAATCGGGCCGGCCGGGTTGGTGGCCATGCCACATCAGCCTTTCTGCTGTTGGAAATTCATCCAGCCTTAAACACTCAAATTCTCTGTACCAATTCAATTAACACAAAATATGTATTTTTAGAGAGAGAGAGAGATTAAGAGAGAGAAAGAGTGAGAAAGAAACATATATTTTAAAGAGAGAAAGAGTGTGAGAAATATATCGTTTTAGAGAGAGAAAGAGAAAGAAAGAAATATATATTTTACAAAGAGAGAGAAAGAGTCAGAGTGAGAAAAATATATGTATAGAGAAAAAAGTAAGAAAGATCAATATATTTTTGGAGAGAGAAAGAACAAGAGAGAGAGTTATATATATGTTTAGAGCAGGAAGTTTATATTTTAGAGAGAGAGAGAGAGAGAGAGAGAGTTTACTTGCGGAATTTGGTCATGAGGCAGCAAAATCGGTAGAAATCCGATGATTGCTCGTTCTTCTTGTCCCACCTAAAGTAATTTATCTACATCACAAAGTTCAACATTCAAAATTTCATCTTAGAGTGAGAAACAATCTAGAGAGAGAAAGAGCGGAGAGAGAGAAACATATATACATGATTATCATGGCAGTACGAGTTATTATTGCCTCCTTTGGTGTGACCGTACTCATCCCCCATAAGAACCATTGGAACTCCCTAAAATATTAAAAAAAAGAAAAATAATTAATATTTCATAAAAATAGATCAATATTCCATTTATTTGACAAATAAATGATATAATAATATTAGTAGAATACCTGTGAAACCATGAGACAAACAAAAAAGTTCCGCATTTGTCTTTTCCTCAGTCTCCTCACTCCAATACTTGCAAACTCCCCCTCCTAAAATAAAAAAATTCAATAAATGTATTTCAAACTTCATTGTGAAATAAAATAAAAGGGTATCTATGCAAAAAAAAATGATATATAGGAAATTTTTCAAAAATCCCCTACATTCACTCCCCCTCCCATAATGCTGATAAATAGGAATTTTCTCAAAAAAAAAAAACTACATTTACTCATATTTATAAAAAGCCTCTTAACTTTTGGGACATTAAAAATCCTACTTTTAACTGTTCATTTCCAAAGAACACTCTGAATTTCAAAAAAAGAATTAAATTTAAGTCTCTGCTGTCAAAACAAACACTCACTTTACTTTCCAAAAATTCCCCACATACACTTTCATTTTAATAAAATTACGAAAAATAAAAAGGGCGTTTATGCAAAATTTAAAAGGAACTCCTACTTTTAACTTTTCATTTTCAAACTCCCCCAGACTTTTAAAATAATAAAAAAAGATCACAACATTAACTTTTTATTTTCAAAGCGCCATAACTTTAATATTTTATTTTCAAAAAACCCTCACTCATTCTTAAATAACAGAGAAATAATATGTAAACACCTTAAATTCATTTTGAAACAACAGATAAACAACTAGTAAAACGTGTTTATGCATCATTCATCATTATATAATAACTCCACATCATTCGAATACCACCAAATCGTTCTTCAAAAACACAAGTCAAAATCAGCCAGTTTTTATAAATTTAACGAAATACAGGGGTGTTTATGTAAAATTACCTCACCGCAGTTCCAGCTCCTATATTTTATGTTATTTATAAAAAAGCCTACTTAAAATTTTCCATTTTTCAAAGAACTCCCAACTCTTAAAGCACTCAAAAAAAAACCTAATATTAACTTTTTTATTTTCAAAACCCCGGAACTTTAATATGTTATTTAAAAAAAAAGTCATTTTGAAATAATAAAGAAATAACATCCAAACAACTTAATTTTTTTTTTTTGAAATAATAGATAAATAATTTCAAAAACATGTTTACATATAATTATTATTTTTTTTAATTGGATGTTTACATATTATATATCATCATTTATGTACTATTGAATATTACATAATGATTCATTTTTAAACAAAGGTTAAAATCAAGGAGTTCTTAAATAACTTCAAAAGTCAGGGTTCCCAAAACAAAAACTCAAAATCAGCTTCTTTTTTTCCAAACTTAAGTTTTTCTTTTACAAATTTAACAAAAAACATGGGCATTTACGCAAATTTACCTCGCCGCAGTTCCAGCTGAGGTTATGATTCAAGCACCTTAATTTTTTTTCAAGAAAAAAACATAAATAATTTCAAAATTGTATTTGCACATTATTTATCATCATTTAAATATTATTTGAACATTATGTAAGGTTCTTTTAATCAAAGTCAAAGTCAAGAACTCCTTTTCAAAACTCCAAAACTGATGTCCCTTTTTTCTCAAAAAAAAAAAAAAACAAAATCATATCCCTTCCAAAAATACAAAGTCAAAATCAGCCCCTTTACACAAATTCCACAAAACACAGGGGCGTTTAGGTAAACTCACCTCGCCGCAGTTCCAGCTGAGGTTGTGATTCTCGCCGTCCCGATTACCCTCCCCGTTCGCCAGATTATATTTATTATTATACGTCACTAAATCTGCGAGGGTAAATCCGTCATGTGCGCAGATGAAGTTCACGCTGTGCCACGGCCTTCTCCCTCCTCCCTATTAAAATAAATAATTTAAAATGAGGAGTGATTTATGATTTTGAGGAAATTTTTATTTTTGGGATAAATGCAGTATTAGTCTTTGTACTTTAGTTGGACTGCGATTCAGTCCCTGTACTAGTGATCTAGACTTTTTGGTCTCTATACTTTATAAATAGTGCATGTTTAGTTTAGTCCCTCACTTAACAGATGTGGTTAAACAATATTTGTATTTATTATTATTTTTGTAGAATATTTTCTTGGTAAAAATGAAAAATATTTTTTCTTTCAAAACTGAAAGGGCAAACTAGTCATTTAAAAGATAAAAATAATTAAAAATATTAATTTAATATATGATTTAGGGGAATATTTTAATAGTATTTTGTAATGTTATTGTTTTGTTTACTTGGTATAAATTGGGGCTGCCACATAAGCACTCAGCGAAAGCTCCGGCGAACCCGTTCGTGCCTTTTATAAACTGCCTCACTGTATCTCGATACTAAAAATTAAAAAGATAAATAAATAATAATAATAAATAATATTAATAATAATAAATATTATTAATTAATTAATAAATTAATGCCTGGCCGTTCCATTCAGACCAAATATTCCAATGAGGGAAATTCCCGACTTGGTACAAACCGCCCGCATCCCAAGCCTCCGCTATTAACTACATTAAATTTATAATTAATGTTGAGTTAATTAATATGAAATAATAAAATAATAAGTTAATGAATGTACCTTTACGCCAGAAAGTACATATTTAAACTTTAAAAATTTAATTATATTAATTAATAGGAAATAAAAATATATTTAAACTTTGAAAGTATATTCAAACTTCAGCATCTGCTATTAACTAAATATTTAAACATTAAAAAATCAGCTTTAAGTTAATTAATATGAAATAAAATAATAAGTTAGTGAATGTACCTTAACGCCAGAAAGTATAGGGTCATTGCTAATCATGTCGATTAATGGCGGATTTGCGAGCGGAGTGCCAGTTGTGATAAAATCAGCTTCTATTGGATTTCCAAATACATTCATTGGATCCCACAAACTAAATAAAAATAAATGAAAAATAATATATTTAAAAAGAAATAATAATAATAGTCCAAAATAAAAAATAGATCAGGAATAGTATATTTGATAAAAATAAATTAAAATAGTTGTAATAAAATCGGCTTCTGTTGGATTTCCAAATACGTTCATTGGGTCCCACAAACTAAACAAAAATAAATGAAAAATAATATATTAAAAAGAAATAATAATAATAATAATAATAATAATAATAATAATAATAATAATAATAATAATAATAATAATAATAATAGCCCTAAATAAAAAACAAATCAGGAATAGTATATTTGATAAAAATAAATTAAAATAGTTGTAATAAAATCGGTTTCTGTTGGATTTCCAAATATGTTCATTGGTTCCCACAAACTAAATAGAAATAAATCAAAAATATATTTTAAGAAAATAATTACGAATAATTGTAGCGAAATCTCCATGTATTGAATCACATACGCTAATTAGGTTCAACAAACTAAACAAGAAATAATAAGAATAAATAAAAAAATAACTCGAGAATACTGTATTTAATAAAAGTAAATTAAAATAGTTGTAATAAAATCGCCTTTTATTGGGTTTCCAAATACAAACTAAAATAAATAAATGAAAATAATGAAAAAATATATTAAAAAAATAAATTAAAGAGGAAATATAAAATACCTGCAGCCTCTAGTCATGATGGACGCTAAGTCGAAGCGAAATCCGTCAATATGCATTTCAGTAACCCAATATCTGTAAATCATAGAAAACATAAATAAAGGGAAATTTGCAAAAATGCCCCTTCATTATTGGAAATTGTAAAAAATCCCTATATGTTATTGGAAATTGCAAAAAGGCCCTTGCAATATTGCTGAAATTGCAAGAAAATCACCTGCATAATTACATTTGTAGCTTTTTTCTTTTGCAATTTAGGTTCAGAGTCTTTTTTTCCAATAATGCAGGTAACAAAATTGATAATTTAAAATAATAATTAAAGATATAAATATATAATGATTAATAAATAATTACCTTAAGCAATCGACAATGAATTGGCGAACGACAGGATGGTTACAGTTGAACGTGTTTCCACACCCTGAATAGTTGTAAAATTCACCCTAAAAAAATAAAAAAAATTCATAAAAAAAAGATCATATTATTCTGTAAATATGAAATATTTTTAGATATATAAAGAAATTAAAATAAAATATAAATATAACCTTAGGTGCAAGCATGTAATAAGTGCTGTTATCAATTCCTCGAAAGGATAAAATCGGCCCTTTTTCATTTCCTTCTGCCGTGTGATTAAACACCACATCCATTATTACCTAAATAAATAAGTAAATAAATTAAGAAGTATATATAATTTAATTCAAGCCCCTACATTATGCTGAAATTGCAAAAAGACTCCTTAAATAATACAGTGGCATTATTGGAAATTGCAAACTAGAGAGAGATATATTGAACTTTAAGAATGTATCTGCTTTTTGGAAACTTCCCTTAAATAAAACAGGGGCTTTTTTTGCAATTTCGGCATAATGTAGGGGCTCTTTTGCGAATTTCTCTTTAATTTAATTTAACTTTTATTTAACTTAAAATATTTTATTTTATTTATTACCTCAATACCTCTTTTGTGAGCCTCTTTAACAAATGTTTTGAACTCATTTATCGCATCAATTCCACAGTTTTTTATTCCGGCTGAAGAATATCTTATCATTGGCGAAAAGAAATTTATCGTTGAATATCCCCAAAAATTCATCCTAAAATATAAAATTCATTAAAAAAACAATCAATAATGTGCATTTTTAAGGAAAAATATTTAAAATAGTTAGTTTATTTACACATACTTATGCTCGCCCATAACTGGGCTGAAGCTATAATATTCCAGCTCATTAAACTCATGACATGGCATCAATTCAATGCAATTTATCCCCAATTCCTGCAAAAAATAAAAAAATAAAATAACTTAAATTTCATAAATTAAAAACTTTATTTCAATTTTTAGTTAAGTACCTTTAAATGGTCGAGTTTTTCAGTTGCACTAGCATAAGTGCCAGCTGGCGAATCGACTTTACTCGAATCGTGCTTTGTGAAGCCTCTTAAGTGCATTTCATAAATTACTAAATCTTTTTGTGAATATCTCAAAGGCAAATCTCCCTCCCAATCAAACTGAAAAAAGAATCCAAAAATCAAAATCAAAATTCACAAATTGGAAATTTTTCAGAAAAGGAAGCTCTGTATTTTGTGGTATTTATGAAAAACTCCCCATCTTTTGGAATATTAAAAAAAAATTTAACTTTCCATTTTCCAAAAAAAAAAAATCCGAACTTTAAAAGTTCTTAAAAATACTTAAAATCAAGTTCTATTTAAAAAAAACTAAATAATATATAAATAATGATAAATAGTAGGTAACATATTTTGCAAATTATTTATCTATTATTTCAAAATAGGTCACGGTGTTTTTTTTAAAGTAAAACATTAAGCTAGGGTTTTTTGAAAATAAAAATGTACTATTAAGGGGTTTTTTGGATATTTTAAAGTCATGGGTTTTTCAAAAAATATGATTTTTTTCATAAATAGCAGCTCTTATATGGCGGTTTGGAAATTTATTCACAAAAGAAATAAATTTATTTTTTAATTTGTTAAAAATGTACCTTATCGCCTGGAAGTGGAATCATACCAGCCATTTGAGGCCAGCAATTTCCTTTCGGACCGACCACTCCATATTCTCCCCTACTTATTACAGCCTACGATATACCATTTTATTACACAATATACCATTTTATCACACAAATTTCTTCAATTTATCATACCTTAGCGTAAGGATCCAAAAGAACCTTAGAAGGATCGAAATATTTCCCTTCTTCCGGCGAAAAATCACCGTCAAATTTATATCCATAAACCATATCTCGAAATTCCCCTTGTATAAGCACGTGCCACACATTCCCAGTCTTATTAATCAACGGATCGAGCGGAACAACCTCAGTCACTCGATTCTGCAAACTCAAAGAAATAATCACACTAATTCAAGAAATTCGAGCAAAAAATCACGAAATCTGTAAAAAATAACTTCAAAATATAAATTTCTCACAGCTTTTAGATCATCTAAAGTGAACAAACAAACGGCCACAGCCGTCGCATTACTCGAATACACAGCGAAGTTCACTCCGCCGTCACAGACCGTCGCCCCAAGCGGATCGGGAACTCCTCCAAACACCTTATACTCCCCCGAGCCAGTCCTCTCCATCACCGGCCGCTCAAGCGAAATCGCAGCCGGAATCACCCTCTTCCCCCCGGCATCGCTCCACCTCCCCAATTTCAGATCGGACACGCTAAAATTGCAGCAATTCCTCCCCAAATTGTTCGGCGGGGAGCTCGGTTTGGAGAGGCTGTGGATCAGATTGGGCGAGAGGAGGGAAATTCGAGCCGCCATGGATTCGGGGCTGGAATTTCACTCTCTCGAGAGCTTCACTTCACTTCAGTTTCGGAGCGAAATGAAAAAGAGAGAGAAAAAGATTTTGGGGATTTTGAGCGGTGTGTATTTATAGGGACCTGTTCCCGCCATTCGGTCCACGGGTTGTATAACATACACCGGCAGCAAAGCATTTCAGAAAGAGTAATTGGAAATCACGCTGCGATACTAAAACGACCCTGTAGCGACGGATTGAAATTATATATTGTTTTCTCACGTTCCTATATACGCTATATACTATTTTCATTTTTTTTAAATATATATTGTTTACCGAATGAATTTTTATATACTGTTTTTTTTTCAGTTTATCTGTTTTTATTTTTTTTTAAATATATACTGTTTTATAGAATGAATTTTTATACACTGTTTGTTTTCAGTTCATATGTTTATATATACTATTTTCAGTTTTTACATACTGTCACTACAATATCGCTACAGTATGTCGTGCAATATCAGCTCCCTTTCAGAAATATATTCTTGGTGTTTGAAGACCGCGTTCATTCAGTTGTTCGCTCCTCCTCACGATTGGGGGCACGTGTTTATTTCCGTCCAGAAGCGTTTCATCTTTTTATCATTTTGTGAACATATAAGGACATGGTTCTTCATTAAATGCCAAAACGGTTGAAGTTCTTCCGTCAGTAAAGTAAAAACGCAGGTCTTATGTCATTAGGTGTAGAGTATAAATGGTGCACCTAGTTTATTTATATATGAGATTGTAGCTGGCATAACGCAGTGTCGTCTTGCCAAAAAGTTCGGACTGAATTTGTTTCAGATTGTTTGTGGCCATATCTTTGTTTATATTTATATTTTTGAAAAATAGTTGGGTGAATTTTTTATTTAATCTAATCTAGTCTAGTTATATCTTTTTCACGTTAATATTGTACTATTTTGACGTTAGTTTTTAAGTTGTTTTCTTGTAGATATTTTATGTTGTGAAATATTTGGGTGTATTTTTAATGTGTAATTTATTTATCAAATTTATATATCATGAGAAAATTGGTTCAACTTATTAAATTTGATAAAAATGAACCTTTTTTAAGAATTTTTTATTTTATTAAAAATTGGTCCGAGTTTTTATGTTATAAAATTGAGCCATCTATGTTGTCAAATATTTGGGTTGATCTTGAACTTGAAGTAACTTGTTTATTCAGAAAGCCCAATTTTTAAGTGTTATATTTGAGCCATATTTAAGATTTTTCTGATTGTTTTATGACCTAGTTCTTATTTTTTATTTCTTCTCATGTTAATATTTTCTTTTTATCTATTTTTCATGTCGATATATATGTTGTCAAATATTTGGACTTGGGCCAATGTTTAAGAGTATTCCTTTTTAGGGCCCGATACTAATAGAATATATACTACTATACTTTACAAATATATAAGTTATTATAACACTATAAATTGTATACAATACATAACAGTATAGTGTCTCTTCTTTCAAGTTCAACTACAGTTTATACACCGGGTGTAGGTAAGTATTTGTACCTCCTCACGATTGGGGGCACGTGTTTATTTCCGTTTCATCTTTTCATCATCTGAGAATATGATATGAACACGGTGCGCGGTTTAATATACAGACAACATAAGTTCTTGTTCGTCCGTTGAAAAGTAAAAACACAGATATCATGTTGATAAGTGTTTACAGTAAATGATGCACCAATTGTATTTCACTATGAGGTTGTAGCTGGCCGGTGTGGACCCACACATAATCAATCTGGGCCGTTGGCTTGAATGATTTGACACGTGTCATGACAGAATGTCGTCATGTGACGGGTGGTGGGGCCGAGTTGTTACGGGCTATTTGTGGCGAAATGTTTGTAGATATTTATGTTGCATCATGCTGATTTGAAGTTATTTATTATTTATCAAGACAAAAAATGGCCCAAATTTATAATTTATAATTTCTGGACATACTCTCTTCGAAGACCGCGATAATATACCGTTTCAGCTTCGCTTCTGAAACAGCCTCCTCATGTTTCAAGATAGAAATTTCAAAACATAAATCTTTTACTCTCAAGAATATTGAGAGATAGAAATTTCACATTGTGTGCAACTCGCCAACTCATTCTTCAGATATTGTAATCGTGCCGTGTTCTTCTTGTTGAGAAACTCGTCAAAAGTTCTCCAAATCTCAGCCGCCGATTTGCACCCCTTAATATACTCGAATAGATCGCGTGATATCGACCTCTTCAACAAGAACTCCGCCTTCTAGCATTCGTTTTCGATCATTCCTCTTCGTCTGCATTCGTCATCGTACCATCGGTACCGATGACATGCGTCGGTGCAACCTCTGACCAACAACGATCTCCCATAACCCCTCGCTCCTACTACAAGACTCCATACAACTCTTCCACATAGAATAATTCGAAAGATTTAGAGACTCGATACCAAGTCCACTAACCCTACCTCCAAACTCCATGGATGTCGTAATAAACAATCCTCTTCTTCACTAAGGGACGAGAGCAACATCGTCGTCTACCACCCTTGAAGCTCTGGTAACATGTAAAGAAACCAGACATTCACACAGGGACTGAACCAGATAACCGCGTCGCTAACAGAGAAACAGAACAACAATGACTGCACAGTAACACGGCAGCACTAAACCAGTATCGACCTTGTGATTATCAACAGCGGAAATAATAGTGCAGCAATAAGCTCATACTAGTCAAAGAAAGAACAATAATAGAAGAAGAAGAAGAAGAAGAAGAAGAAGAAGAAGGGATTAAACAATGAAACTTGAAAAATAAGATAAACTTCTTATTATAAACCATCGTGTGCACCTACCCTTCCAGCCACATGCCAAATCGGGCTTTTCATGTTTTAGGGATATAATGGTAATTATAAAATTGAACCGTTAATTTTAACGGAAAAAATAGATGGTGTTAAGTTTTGAGTAAATTTAATGGCAAATTTGATATATTAAGTTTTTGTAATGGCAAATATGATATTTTTAGATTTTGTAATGGCATATATGATATTTTTAAGTTTGTATGATGGCAAATATGATATTTAAGTTTTTATAATGGCAAATATGATATTTCGAGTTTTTGTAATGACATATATGAAATTATCCCATAAGAAGTAAGCCCATCAAAACACAGCCATTGTTCCTTTTCCACTCTCTCTCTCAAAGAATCAATTATTCCACCTTTCTTTCTTCCCGAACTTCATCAAACAGATATCTCGCCATGGATAAAGCATCGACCTTGTGATTATCAACAGCGGAAATAATAGTGCAGCAATAAGCTCATATTAGTCCAAAAAAGAACAATAATAGAAGAAGAAGAAGGGATTAAACAATGAAACTTGAAAAATAAGATAAACTTCTTATTATAAACCATCGTGTGCACCTACCCTTCCAATAAGATAAACTCTGATGGAATTGGATCTGAACAAGTGCCTCAAAATGTTGGTAAGTTGTATTTTTAAATTATACATGATATATTTGATGGTTTTATTCGAAATTACATGATTGTTTATATCTACAGTATGATGAAAAATTAGGAAATTGAGCATGGAAATTCTTGTTGTTCTTTAATTAAGTTCTTGTATTTCTTTAATTTAAATTCTTGCATTTCTTGAATATTCTTGCATATAAATTTTATTCTTAATTTTTACAATGTAGAGATCAATAATGATTCAGTTAACTGTTCATAATTTTATATAAGCAAAACTATTAGAATAAGTTCAAATAAGAGATAAATGCACCCTTAATCCATCTACCTTACTGAGATTGCAATTTAGCTCCTGTACTATATATTGATTTACACTTTTTGATCCCTTTAACTTTAACAAATTGTGCCTGATTAGTTCCTTTCCTTCTTCCGAGGTGAGATTTGAAATTCCGAACCGAGTAACACACAGAAAAATAAGTTGAATATCAGGTTGTCTTTTAACATTTACAAATTTGTTGGGGGGCACATATATAAAGAAACTTGCCAAAGATATACATTGCATAACTAAAATGCATTCTACTCTCTTTTTCCAACCGGTGAACAGATTGAATTATTCCTGGAATCAGCAACTGAGAGTCTCACAGATGGACTCAAAGCGGCAGAAAAGGCGGCCGGCGCAAAACTGACTTGCATCGCGGCAGATGCGATTATGTGGAAGGTTGGTGATATTGCAGAGAAAATCGCGATTTCATGGGTAGCGATTTGGACCGGTGCATCAGAATCTCTAATTGCACATTTGCATTCTCATGTTATACGTTCAACTATTCTGGCCGCGGATCAAGGTACTAACATGATTGCAAACCGAAAAGAATTCCTTGTGTTAAATGTAGAATTCTTTCTTAATATTTTTTTCATCCAACCTGCCCTGCCATATTATTATGATTTTCACTCATTATCATCTTGTAAATTAGGTTCAGTCTCGCATGAAAATAACAAAACACTAGATTTCATACCATGTCTCTCCAAATACTCGGTTTCCAAACTTCCAGAAGGAATCATAACTGGAGATCTCTGTTCCTGGTTTTCCATACAATGGCATGGACTACAGCTTGCATTGCCTCGCGCTAACGCCGTCGTCGTGACGACGTTCGAAGGTTTCGACCAGACGGTTGACAAAATATTTTCTTCTACATTCAAGACTTATTTACCGATTGGTCCACTCCATCTCCTTTTTCCGAAAACTAATAACTCGACTGTATTAGAAGTAAGATATTAAATTTATTAACACATTTTTTCTCTTAATTTTTTTGTATTCTAGATCTACGAAACAAAACAAGAGCACAACAAAACTTACTAAGCATACAAACCAAATGCACTTTGCCTACTTATTTTTGCTGACTCAAAATTTTCATTACTTATATGTGTACATACCGCAGGAAGGTAAACCAATCCGCTATCAGAGATCCTTCTTTTCACTGAATTAATACTCTTCAAATTATTCTTACACAAAATCTGGAAAAAGTAACATATTTGTAAAATAAGTTAATTATTATAGAAAATATTTAATTCGTTAACCTAATAACTGCATGATTGCTAGTTGGTATTGAGGAAAAGAATGTTCAAATCAAATAAAATATTTTTTTTATAAAAAAAATCAAACGAAACAAGTGTTCAATCATGATAAGGGGAGAAAAAAATATAAGATGGAAGCGGTTCAAAACATCACCTATAGTGAACGCAATACAAGAACAAACAGCAAAATAATCCAAAATCTAGCAAATAATATATGAGCTATTGTCGAAGAAAAGACTGCCATAACGTCCAACAAGAAAAGGTGGCAAATTCTCTATTAGGCAAGAAACGGGGCAATTAAGATTACTAAAATGAGGAAGATTTGAAATCATATAACTTAATACATAGTTTATAGCGTCACATAATTACTCCATATTTTTAAATAAAAGGAATAACTTCCCATTTTCTATTACTAGTAAGGTGGTCGTTTTTGATAATCTATATTTGACAAAAAGCTAGTAAACAGTTTTGTCTCCATTGACCAAATGACTCAGGATTTACACTAAGAAATTGTCACGTGGAGAAGGAGAAAATAACATACGCGGCGCTCAAAAAGTTTTGTTATTACCGTTTTTAAAATTTCCATATTAGGAAATAGCACTTCTTTTAAATAGCAGAGATTTTGCGTTTGATATCATCACAAATTAAAACTCGTTTCCAACAAGAAGAACCATCAAATTTAACGACATTATGGCATCTGTTTTTGTGACACGCATGAGATCTGCAGTCAATTCATTTTTTAAACCCACGAAAATCAATCATGCTATTATAAATGTTAGGATGGCATACATTGCGAATCTTGAGGAGGCCAACCATTTTGTTCTTGACAACACAGACCAGGAGGGTTGTGTAACATTTGTTGTATTATTCTTTTTCTCTTTGAGGGAAATTGATTCGTTGAAAGAAAAGCTCGTTGAGTTACAAATTAAGGGGCATTTTGCCCATTAAGCTCCTACGATTTATTCGACAGGAAACAGCAAAGAGCAGACGAGATAAATCAAAAGATTGATATATTGAAATGTCAATGTGAGAAGAACCTCAATGACATAAACCAAAAGATTATCGCATGTGAGAAAAACCTCAACGACATAAACCAAAAGATTATCACGTTGAAATCTCAAGCAAGGAATGAGATTGACGACGTAAACAAAGAGATTGACATACTGAATTATCAGCTGGGAACTGATATCGACCAAGGCAACCCAATCATGAAAAAAAATATCATTATTTTTGCAATTGCATTTTGCGTAATTTCTGTGACGTTGGGTTACGCTTTTAAAAATGGGATGGCAAATTTCTTTGAGGTTTAAAGTTGTAAAAGTGATTAAGAATTTGTGATCCGAGGTGATTGTATCAAAGATGTAATTCATGTTAGTGTTAATGAAATTATGAGCTTGAATTGATTTTGTTTTTGTAAAATTTTGAGTTTGATTTGATTTTGTGTTTGTAAAAAAATGTTTATATATTGTTGTTATCATTATTATTATCAACAACAACATGTAAACATCTTTTTACAAACACAAAATCAAATCAAACTCAAAATTTTACAAAAATAAAATCAATTCAAGCTCATAATTTCATTAATCACCAACATGAATTACATCTTTGATACAATCGTCTCGGATCACAAATTCTTAATCACTTTTACAACTTTAAACCTCAAAGAAATTTGCCATCTCATTTTTAAAAGCATAACCCAACATCACAGAAATTACGCAAAATGCAATTGCAAAAATAATGATATATTTTTTCATGACTCGGTTGCCTTGGTCGATATCAGTTCCCAACTGATAATTCAGTATGTCAATCTCTTTGTTTACGTCGTCGATCTCATTCCTTGCTTGAGTTCTCACAAGCGATAATATTTTGGTTTATGTCGTTGAGGTTCTTCTCACATTGACGTTTCAATATATCAATCTTTTGATTTATCTCGTCTGCTCTTTTGCTTTATCCTGTCGACTAAATTTCCCTCAGAGAGAAAAAGAGTAATACGACAAATGTTACACAACCGTCCTGATCTGTGTTGTCAACAACAAACTGGTTGGCCTCCTCAAGATTCGCAATGTATGCCATCCCATCATTTATAATACCATAGTTGATTTTCGTGGGTTTAAAAAATGAATTGACTGCAGAATAATGATGATGCTGATGATCTGTTTTTTTTTATCAAAAATAATAATGATAATAATGATGATGATGAAAATTGAGATTGAGGGGCCGAGATTTGAATTCTCGGTTCTACTGAGAAACCAATGCCGGTTTACCGTAATCAAAGATTTCAAATCTCGATTACCAGCAAGCAGCAAGCTCAATATTCAAATTACCGGGAATCCAATTCCGGGTTATCATCAAATCCAGTATTTGAAATCCTGGTTTTCTACGTGAGACGACGAGACAACAGTGACGAAACAAGAATGGAGGGAGCAGCAGCAATGGAGGGAGAAGGAGAGCTGATTCCTCTCTCCAAATTCAAGCTTCAGCTTCTCTCCCTTCTCAACGAGTCTCGCCACATTCGTGTAAAACCCTAAACCCAAAACCCCAAATCCTCTTTTTCTCTCAGCATTCTTCTTCTTTGTTCCTTTCTTTCGAAATTTGTGTTGGTTATGTTTCTGAAATTAACCAAAATGAATAATTGAAATACCATTCCTAACTACCCATTCAATGGCGATTAAGAATATTAATAGAAATACAACAATAAGGTTTAAAATTCAATAGCATTGTTTATAAAATAAATAATGTACAACAATTTGTTGTGTATTTTAATTTGACAATCAGGAAAGAGAAGGAGGTGTTAGAGAAGAGCTCGATAATTCCAACGAAAAATCGAAGCGAATTGAGGCGGAATCTGATAAACAAGTGGGAGAATTACGAGCTGAGTTGGATTCGCGCAGAGATTTTCAGAAGAAGCTCGAATTAAGAGTATTTAATTCGATTAAGCCTGTTCAATTTTACCTTTTTGGGTCTGTTATATGACAATTCTGTTATTCTGATTCGTTTTTTAAGGTGAAATACCTTGAAAATGAGAATGGGTTGTTGGAGAAGAAGGAGAAGGATTTGAAAGACGCCATTAATGGATTGCTTCAATCAAGAGAGAGCTTCATTCGCCATTATGAGGTCATTTTAAATTCAGCTAGATTTTCTACTCAATTTTAATTCTCATCTGTTTTATTACTAAATTTGTAAAAAAAAAATTGTATAGGATTCAAATTGCTCGCTACAAAGAACAATTCAGATGAAGGATAAAGAAATCTCTTTACTTTCAGAGAAATTAAACACACATATCTCGTTGTTTAATTCAGTAGAAAAAGAAGCGAATTTGGTTAAAAGGGCTTTGGATGGAGTGAAAAGATCAATGAATGAGAAGGAACAAGTAGGTAATTTTTTATTTAATTTTATTCTATATTTTTTTCTCCTTTTTTTTGGTATTTTATAATATTTTCTTAATTATTATATATTTTTTTATTTTTAGTTGCTGGATTAAATGAAAAGGTGGGTAGAGTTTTCACACTTGAAAAGGATTTTGTAGGTATTATTTATGTACTCTTTCTTTTTTTACATATTATCATGAATAATTTATTTAATTTATGTATACTTTTGCATAATTAATTATTTTTTTATTTTAGAAAAAATAAACTCACTGGAAACTAAGCTCACAGATTGCAAGCTTGAAATTAGGAGAAAAAACATTCAAATATCAGAATTGCAAGAAAAGATTGAATCAGAAAAAATCAGCAATGATTCCAAATCCCAAATTGAAGAAATATCCTTTTGTAAAGTTTATATAACTTCTTTTTGGAAAAAAAAAATGAAATATGTTGTTTCTTTAATGATTTTTTTACCTTAGAAGTACTATATTGGTGAAGGATGAAACTATTGAAAGACTAAGTTCAGAAAAACAGGTTTATTCTTATTTTATTTCCACTTATTATTTATTATTATTTAATATTTTTAATTATTTTTTGTTTATTATTTTTTTTTTTTTTTGGTATATTTAATTAGTCAATGCGTGAAGAGCTACACTACATGGAAGTGATTATACAAAGATTTCAAGAGATATTTAGCAAACTTAAAACTGAGGTATAATATTTTTAATTTTTAATATAAATTAATATTCACTTTCAATTAATTTTTGTTTAAATATTATTATTATTATTATTAATGTTTCAGGATAAGCAAATGGTATCTCCTGTTCAACAAGAGGTTAATATGGAGCAAAATAATAGGTGAATGTCGCCGAATTTGTAATATATTAATTTTAAAAAAGAAAATCTAATATGTTAAATTGTTTACTTTTTCTAACTTTTTTTCTCTATTTTTAGTAGTTTGGAAAATAAGGTTGAACAAATTCAACAAAACTTAAATAATAAGGAGATTAATATGGATATGAATAATGAGGAGATAATTAGAGATGGCAACGATCAGAATGGTACGACTAATTTAATATTATTATTTTTAAAAATATTTATTTTTGATTTATTATTATTTTATTTTATTTTCTCTCCATATCAGACAAAACTGGAGCGGATGATAATCAACAACTGGAAAAAGATTCATCTGAAAACCATGTCTCGAGTCCAATTTTATTATCTAAAGAAAATTAGATAAATTTACTAATTGTATTTCATATTTTTATGCCTTGTTTAATCTTGGAGTATATTAGAGTTATTACTGATTAAAAAATTGATTAGTGATTAAAAAATGATTAAATGAATATATTTTAATTAAAAAATGATTAAATGAATATATTTTTATTATGTATTTATGCATATATGCCACATAAAAGCTAAAATTTCCACTCAGGTCTTTTCTGACATTAGGATGCACAAGTGATATAATAAATTGTGTAAATTTAGGGAAACTAGGGATTGATGTGTAAAAGCTGAGATTCAAAAATTAAAATAAACAGTTTTGAAAGGAAATTCTAATCAAATCCCTCTTGACCGTTGACCCAATAAATGTATGAAAAGAGATTTTAAACATATCTACAAGATCTGGAGCGCTCAATTAATATTTTGAGTTTTTAAGAATATCTTGTTAGAGAAATGTTCCTCATATCAGTGATTGAGTCATAAATTCATATGGTTTCTAATTCGTAGAGAAACTTGTCAAAAAACCTTGCGTTTTGTCAAATTTACTGATTTCTTCTAATTAGCAATAGTAGATTCTTTTCCCAAAATTTACGCATAATGCATATAACGTTTTCAACTCTTTTAAAAATTAATTATTTATGATAAATATTGATGAATTGTACAGTAATTAAGGCCTTTTGTCAGAACAACACAATTTGCCTAACGGTGAGAAAAGGAATTTTAATTGTATATAAAAAGACATTTAACTTATACAAAAAAAAAAAAAAAAATCTTTCCACCAATATTAAATGGCCATTCGTCCTAATATATATTGAGGGCTTTTATCTTTGTCTGACAAAAGAGTAAAGTCTTAGATACAAGTATTTTCTGGTGATTAATGTGAGTTAACTAATGGCATTAAATTAGAATTTTATTTTTTTGGAAAAATGATATGGACAGGAATTGCTTTGATAAGAGTAGGAAATTTAATAATAAAATTATACTTTTACACTTTTCTAATTCATTCAATATATTTAATTAAAAAAGGTAAGAGTGATAGCCGGATTCTTCTCTCTCAAAATTTAATGTGATTAACTCTTTGATATTTAATGAGTTGTAAAAGACAACTTAATATTTTTTTTCTTTTCTTTTCTTATTCACACAAATATTTTATTTGATCTTATATGATAATATTTCGACAAAATATGAATGATATACATACATAAATAAATGTGTAGTTTTATTACTTCATCATTTTTTCTTTTTGTTGCTTGTTAGGCTTGGTACTGTTGAAATAAACAAAATAGTATTTTAATTCAAGGGAGATGCACTTATTAATAATGTTAAAATGACATAATATTAGTACAAAGTGCCGACTAGACAATATAAAAGAATAAAGAAAATTACTATTTTAAAATATCAAAAGTAGTTACTTCTCCATAAACAAAAACCTAGAAGTGAATAAAAAAGCCAATTTGATCAGTACTTTTTATTCAAAAAACTTTTTATTCAAAAAATAATCTTCCTACAAATTAACTAAGGTCTCGTTTGGTATCGTTGCCGTTTTTTATTTTCTGTTTTTTTTCTCCAAAAAAAAAAACAAACGTGTTTGGCAAAATGACTCTGTTTTCATTTTTTTTCTATTCAAATGGCAAAAAATAAACAGGATTTTGGAAACAAGAAAATGTTGTTTATTCTTTTCTGTTTTTCACTGTCAAACCTATAAATGTCCGAAACCACAGAAAATAATATGGTAGCACTAAAAAAAATATTGACCTTGAAATATTGTATTGCGCTAAAAAAAGGTAAGTTGGCATAAAAAATAGTATATTCATCTTAAAAAGGAATTTTGACCGTAAAACTTTATATTCACTAAAAACAGTAAGTTGACACTAATTAAAAATATTGACACTGAAACTTTATATTGCAGTAAAAATAAAATAACTTACCACTGAAAATAATATAATGATACCGAAAAAGGTTTATTAATACTGAAATCTTTATATTCATACTGAAATGTTATATTGACACTAGAAAGGATATATGCCAATATTAAAAATGATATATTAACATTTTTAATACTAAAAATGATATATTGACAATGAAAGTATTCTATTGATACTAAAAAACAGTTTTTTGATACACTAAAAATAATATATTTTCACTGAAAACAGTATATTGACACGGAAAATGATACATTAATATTGTAAACGGTAGATTGACACTAAATACTCAATATATTGGCATTGAAAACATCATATTAACTCTAAAAATGATTTCTGAAAATAGGATATTAATACTCAATAATGATAAATCAACATTATAAACAGTACATTGATACTGAAAATGATATATATATTCGTACTTAAAACGGTATATTAACATTGAAAATATTATGTTGATACTATAAACGGCATATTGGCACTGAAAACTTGATATATTGGCACTGAAAATATTATAAATGTACATTTGATAAAATAATAACTAGGAAAAATATTATCGGTTTAAAAAAAAAACAGTTTTTTTAAAAACAAAAACAGAAAGTATAGTTTATAATCTTACAAAATTTTCTCTCATATTATAAAGCCACGTAGTCCTCTTATTTTGACCATTAGATTACATGATCTAGGTTTGAAAGAGAGTTCTATTGAAATATATAACTGCTCATCTTATCAAAGAACTTGAAGAGGCTTGCTTACACTCGTTCACAAGCTTGCGACTTCCTTTCCTTAATGGACTTCTCGAGAGAAAGAATTCTATTCAAACTGAATGTGCTAGAGCACGGGGAATATCGAAAGTCTTATATGGAAATGGACGAAATGTCAGAGCACGTACCTTGGCTGGTAATAATGAATACTTCACGGCCATGGTAAGTTTATAATCTTACAAAATTTTCTCTCATATTATAAAGCCGCGTAGGCCTCTTATTTTGACCATTAGATTACATGATCTAATGGTCGAAATTTAGCCATGTATCACCAAAATGCCAAGATTTTATTTCATATAAAAAATAAAAAGACAAGATTCAAGCCATTTATGTAAGGGTATAAACGGGTCTATAAAAATTCGACCGACCCATATTCGTATCCGAATCAAAATTATCTGTATCTGACGGCCAGATACAGATACAGATACAGATTCAGATATTTTAATTCAGATACGGATTCAGATTCGGTTATCGATTTGGCACCCAGATACGGATAATATTCGTTTCCGGATAATTCGTTATTCAAATAATATTTGTTTTCGGATATGCAGTCTATATCGGATACAGATTAGATATTGATACATATGCATATATGGATATTTTGTGTTTTTATCATATTTGGATACAGACACGAAAAAACAATATTCAACTCATGTATGTATGGGTATAAATGGGTCAGATAATATCTGACTGGCCCGTATTTCTATCTGAATCAAAATTATCTACATCCGGCTGGATACGAATACATATTCGGATATTTTAATTCGGATACGGATTCAGATTCGGTTATCTATTTGGCACCCAGATACGAATAATATCTGTATCCGGATAATTATTTAAATAATATATGTTTTCAGATATTTCAATCTATATCGGACACGGATTGGAAATTGATTCATATGCATATATGGATATTTTGTGTTTTTATCATATTTGGATACATATACAAATATTATTGTTGTTCTTTCTTTTAACTTTTCCTTAAAAGTTGTTATAATTTATTAACTTTGTCGTCACAAATAGTGAACTGTATAGAAAAATAATATGGATACGTATCCGTTTAAATATCCGAAATGAATATGTACTAGGATCGTGCTCGCGCTTCGCTGCGAGTATTTAAATTTGCTATTTATTTAAAATTTATGTATAAATTATAATTATGTATAATAATTATGTTATGTAAGTTAGTTATATTTAAAATTATTTTGAATTATATCATAAGATATTTTATCAATTTATTATTCATTAAAAATAGTTTCTATATCACATCTAATTTTATAAGGATAGATAACTCTATACAAATAAATTTACATATATGAAATAAAATAACATAAATAATAAATTCATAAAAAATAAAAAATAATAATTCAAAAAATAATTTGGATTATTAATTTATAATCTAATTAATTTATGTTTGTATTAAGATTTTTAAGAATAAAATATCATTTTTTTTATCTCTTTAGTTTTCTTGTGCCGTTATTTATTGACATATTATATAAGAAAAAAATCAAGTATTAATCAGACGATGAAGGAGATCTAAAAACTAAAAATAAATGATAATTTATTTCATAGATTTTAGTTGAAACCCCATAAGACTTAATTATAGATTATTAACTTTAAAAAAATATAAAAATAATAATTATATTTAACATAATTTGTAAAAAAGAAATATGGTATTATATACATAGAAAAAGTATGTTTACTACACATAAAAAAAAAATATAACATGACTCATTTTCTGAATAAATTGTCAGCGTTACTTTTCTTATTTATATTTTGTTAGTTATTAAAATGATACATATTATCCGTAATACATTAAGTAATATAATATAATTTTTAATACTCTGAAATTTTATTTGATATGATAGTTCTCACATAATTGGAGATATAACACGAAACATTAATCTAACTGACCATGTGATATTGTGCTAATAATTTAAATGAAAAAATAAGATTTGAAATTTTTTTCATCCAACGGCCGAAATAAAATTGACGATAGGTTTCTTGAGAACACAAAACACCAATCCAACCAATCATATGATTATGTTTTAATAGCGACACACATGTTGTCATAAAATATCAATAAATTTGAGAAAATGAATGGCTAAGATTTGACAAAAAAATTGATCGAACGGTAGAGATAAAAGTGATGATGTGGCATCTTGAGGAGGCTCAAAAGTAGGTGAAAAATAAGGGGTTGGAGTTAATTTGTATCCGATAATATCTGTACCACATGTCACATTTGTATCTTATAAATTGAACTAAATCTATATGCGAAGCTATCAACATTCGTATCCATATCCAAGAAACTAATATGTATATAAATATTGTATGACTAAAATTCGAACCATTTACACCCATATGTACATGTCAATTGTTCCGTCCTCTTTTTCATTTCTTTGATTTCTCCGCCAATCTATTTACGAGCTCACATTCTCATGTCCAAACCACTTTCTTCATCTCGCTCTCTCTCTCTCTCTTTCTGAGTGAAGGAAAACTCTGCTCTCTCTGTCTGACACCCTTTAAAGTTTTTAAACATAGTCTAACTCAACAATCTTTGGTAACTTTTGAATTTTTTTTTATGAAATGGCAAAATGAGTTTCATGAATTGTCAAAGCCAATTAGTTATGGAAAAAATATATCCATAAAGGGGAAGGGAATTGTTCAATATTCTTACAAACAAAGATTAAAAACAAGATAAAATTACTTATTCATTTTTTCAAAAAAAAATTTAATTATATATTTGATAGGTCTGAAGATATGGAATAGATGATTAATATTTTGAATCTTTGTCAGGCATGTACTTGGAATTTTCGATGATGTTTATACCGTAGTGTAAGATTTTGGCACGACTATAATATTTATTTTTGGCTATATTAGTATACGATGTACAATAACACTAAATCCTATTATATTTTAATATAAATTGTTTTATCTAAATTGTGTTTAAATTACTTTTTAAATCTCGCGTGTGATTGATTTGCTAGTGTTAAATAATTCCAAAGTAGGGCCCAGTTATGGAATTTACTTCTTTTTTTTGTTTTTGTTTCGTAATTTGATGTTAATTTTCACTGCTTTCTGATATTTAAGTTTGGTGTTAATTTTTTTATTTTGGAAAAGAATTTATTAATCAAGACAACAAAATTGACCCAGTTCTTAAATTTAATATTTGGGCCATTATTAAAGAATATTTCATTTTAGCATCCATTTAGATTTAGGGATTTTGATTATTTATTTAGTCTGACTTTCGTCTACTTTATCTTAATTATTTACTTCTTTTTTCACGTTAAATTTCTAGCTATTTGGATGCTATTCTTTTTTACTTTTTTTTTATGTTGATATATTGAAAAACAATTTATGTAAGAAATTTCATTTTATGACCCCTATTTTAATACTTTTTTTTCCTTCTATGTGACGTTAATTTTTTAATTATTTGTCATGTTGCTCAAGCCATATACACCATGCTTTATAAAAATAAATGTTCTAATCAAAGTTATACTATATATGTAAGATTTTAGAATTCTGTTGGGCTCAATATTATAGATAAATTGATATTTTGTGTTTTAAAAGAATAAAATTTATATTAATTACTCATCAAATAAAAAACAAAAAAATTATATGTAATTAGTCATTGAGGTTAAATATTAGATTTTTAAGCTTTTGGAAAGGAAAATTTGTGCTTACATATCTCACACAAATAAATTTGAATCCCGTATTCCTTAAACCCGAAATACAAATTCAACGGCCGAATTCTTTTCCATATAATCCGAGAATTAGAATCTCGGATTTGAATAATCGAGAATTAAATTCCGTATTCTTATATAAACCCAGAATCCAATTTCCGTCTTGTAGAAGAACTGAAGTCAATTCAAAGCTGACGACCAAAGTCTCTGTCACTCTTCACTCACTCTCGATCGATCTCTCTTCTAGATCTTCCACAATCGTGCAAGATTTCTTCCTTACAATTTTTTCGATCGAATTTCTTATTTTTTTTGGTTTTTTTCCTCTTTATTACTGATCTGATTGCGTTTCTTTTTTACTAAAATGGTATTGTAAGTCCGATTTTTGTTATGAAAACTACGATTTTGCTAACAAGTGCTCTTTTTTTTTTTCCTATTCAAATAAGAACTGAAATTTACGCCAACTGAATTTGAAATGAAACTTAAGATTATTTAGGTGTTTGACTGAAATGTTTTAGAGAATTACTGGTTAATACTCAATACAGAATTGAGAAAAGAAAAAAGAAAAAAGCTCACTTTTGCCCCCTGAACTTTTTAAAATTGTTCAACTTGCCCCCTCAACTTTTTTTTGCACACTTTTGCCCCCTAAACTCTTCCAAATGTTCAACTTGCCCCCTCCATCCAGTTAAATGCCCAGTCAGCAGTTAACTGATTGCGTGGCATGCTGACGTGGCAAATATATTGATTTTTTATTCCACGTCAGCAGCAGCCTCATCCCTTTCTTCTCTTCGTTCCTGACTCTTCTCCTTCGCTCTCTTCTCCTTCGCTCCTTTGCTCTCCTCTGTCTCTGTCTCTCCTTCGCTCTCTTCTCTGTCTCTTCGCGCCCCACTCGACGCCGCCCAGCCGTCAGTCATGAAATTCAGATTTGTGCAAGCAATTACGACCTACTGACCTGAATGTAGCTGCTTCATCGTCCAGAAGGGCTGGCTGACGGTGGCGAGAGACTGGGGCCGGAGATCTGGCTGGCTGGCGGCTGGGGCTGGCGTCGTCGGCGGGTCTGGCGTCGCGCAGAGAGAGGAGAAGAGACAGAGAGCAGGGAGACAGAGAGGTCGCGCGAAATGAAGCGATTAGTATACAAAATAGTAACGGTTCCTTCTGAAGAACCGTTACAGATTTACACAATAGTAACGGTTCCTTCTGAAGAACCGTTACAGATTTACAAAATAGTAACGGTTCATTAGTATCGGTTCTTCCCAAATAACCGTTATTACACTTATTTTGTAAATCTGTAACGGTTCTTCAGAAGGAACCGTTACTATTTTGTATCGGTTATTTCAAAAAACCGATACGAAAAGTGTTTATTCTGTAACGGTTGTTTGAAGGAACCGTTGCTGATTATGTGCGTTTTATATCGGTTATTTGTTAGAACCGATACGAAAGGTAAGTTTTAGCAACACAGATTTAAGAAGTGGAGAGAGAAGAGGAGGCGGTGGCGGCAGCACGGCGACGGCGACTGGGCGACCAGTGAAGGAGAGAAGGAGAGAAGAGAGACAGAGCGAAGGAGAGAAGAAGGAAGAAGAGAAAGAGAAGAACGGGAAGAAAAGAAAAGAAAAGGGAAGAAAAGAAAAGAAAGAATGGAGGTGTGCTGACTGGGCGATTAAAAAATCAATATATTTGCCACGTCAGCATGCCACGCAATCAGTTAACGGCTGACTGGGCATTTAACTGGATGGAGGGGGCAAGTTGAACATTTAGAAGAGTTTAGGGGGCAAAAGTGTGCAAAAAAAAGTTGAGAGGACAAGTTGAACAATTTTAAAAAGTTCAGGGGGCAAAAGTGAGCTTTTTTCAAGAAAAAATGAACTCTAAATACTGGCGTAAATACCGTCAATTAAGCACTTAGATATAAAAAAGTAACCAAATGAAAACAGTTTAATTGGAGCCAACTGTACAAACCCAAAATTATTTGCTACCCAATTCAACTGGTAGTGTACTAATACCAGTCCATTCGTGCTTAGTTTCAGCAAGTAAAACTAATTGATTAATGCTCACAAAACTGGCAAAAGAAATAAAAAGCAGAAAAAGACATAAATATTTATTTTTTATTTACTCTCCTTTTTCAGGTCTATCGATAGATAATTCAATATCGTGATGTCTCGGGCCGAACCGATATCTGAGAGCCAATTAGAAATCTTCAGCAGGTCCCACAGATTCGAAATAAAGAACTACTCAAAAACAAAGGCACTACACCCGCTCAAAACCCGCAAGAAGAAGACTCAGAATTCATTGCGCTCTTCCTCTGCTTTTTGAGCAAATCCGGTGAAGCGAGTGCAAAGTACGACTTTTATCTTTTGAATAAAACAAGTTGCCGGACGTAAGCACAAAATGCACCGGCTTTTGTATTTTCAAACCGAGCGTCAACAACTGGGGGTTCCCGACGTTTTTGAAGAAAAGCGTTTTGGAGAGTTCGGAATGTTTGCGAAATGATTGTTTGACCATACAATGCGATGTTGTGGTTCTAAAGCAGCCGATAGGGAAATTATCAAAACGCCCTTGGTTCTCGTGCCGCCTTCTGATATTGGGAGGAATTTCGCGGAGTTATTTGTTACTGGAGAGGGCGCTGATGTCACTTTTGATGTGAGCGGAAGGAAATTTAATGTGCATAAGTGTGTTTTGGCTGCCGGATCGCCTGTGTTAAAAGCGACATTTTTTGGCCAGATGAAGGAGAAAGAATTAAATGAAATAAAAATCCACGATATTGAGCCAGACGTGTTTAACTCTTTACTTGAATTTATTTACTCTGATGAGTTGACCGAGTTGACTGAGTCTGTTGTGATGGCTCAGCATTTACTTGTAGCTGCTGATAAATATGGGTTAGAGAGATTAAGACTGCATTGTGCCGAGAGATTGTGTGAGAGTCTTGATGTGATAATGTGGCGAATATTTTGCTTTTGGCTGATCAGCATAGCTGTTTTGAACTGAAAAATGCGTGTTTTGAGTATATTTCTTCGATTGGGTTTTTGATTAATGTTGTTTTGACGGATGGGTTTGCCTATTTGAAGAGGAATTGTCGGGATTTGTTGGAGGAGATTAAGACTAAGTTTGACGCGCTTGAACTCTAGTGTTGTGATGATTATTGGTATGCATGTATGAACTTTAATTAGCTGATTTGTTTGCGTGTAATTCTAACATTTGTTTAGTGGTTTGGATATTAACGTTTTGCTTTCTCATTTTTATATCATGATACTCTCGCAAAATAAATGAAATACTAGAAGGGAGCTTGCTCTGTGTGCAGAAATATCTGATACGTGTTTGTACACCGGGTGTAGGTAGTTGTCTGTACCTCCTCACGATTGGGGGCACGTGTAAATGAATCTGATATTATCCGACCAAATTGTGCCCGTATCTACAAAACATCCGTATCCGAATCAAATTATCCGTATCCAGTCGGATACGGATATGGATACGGATTCGGTAATCAATTTGGCTCTCAGATTCGGATACGGATAATATCCGTATCCGAATAATTTGTTATTCGGATAGTATCCGTCTCGGATTTTTCACTATATATCGGTTATAAGATACGAATATTTATTCGGATACGGATATAGATATTTGAATTTTTTTTTAGCATATTCGGAAATGGATACGGATATTACCCATATCTATATTAACATTTTGTTGCTATTTCTTCAAAATTGCTATATTTTATTAACTTAAATCATCATAAATAATGAAATATTTAAAAGAATGTGATCTATTTGCATTGTTTAAATATCCGAAATGAATCTGCATTTGTATTTGTATCCGCTAATATCCGAACCATATTCATATCCGTACTATATCCGAACCGAAATCCATATCCGGAGGTGTCCATATTTGTATCCGTACTCAAGAAAATAAAATGGATACGGATATAATATGAGCACTATCCGAACCGTTTACACTCCTATACGTGTTTGTCCGTCCAGAAGCGTTGCTTGTCTGTTTTATCTTTTTATCATCAGAGAATCTTTTATGAACCTGGTTCACAATTGAATAACTGAATAGTTAAGGTACTTCCGATACCAAAGTAAATATGCAGATCACATGACATTAAGTTTACAGTGTAACCAAATCAAAACAATTTAATCTGTGGCCATATCTTTGTTAATATTTATTTTGAAATATAGTTGGGCTGTAACTTTTTGTTTAAACTAATCTACTTATAATATTTTCTTCTTTTCATGTTAATATTTACTTTTATGACGTTAATTTTAAACTTCTTCTCGTGTAAATATTTATGTTCTGAAATATTTGGGGGTAGTTTGAATATGTAATTTATTTATCAAATTTATATATCATGCAACAAATTGTCCAACTTTTTAAATCTGATAAAATGGGCCTTTTTAAGAATGAGTCCTTTTATATTTTGAAATACGCCTGTTTTAAATTTGATAAAATTGGGTTATTTTTGGGGTCAAATATTTGGGTTGATCTTGAACTTGAAGTAACTTGTTTATCATGACAAAGCCGAATTTTTAAATTTGTTATATTTGAACCATTATTTAAAAATTGTTTTTACTATTTTTTATGACCTAATTCTTATTTTTTTATTTCTTTTTCATGTAAATATCTTTTTTATCTATTTTTCATGTTCGATATATATGTTGTCAAATATTTGGCCTTGGCCAATGTTTAAGAATATTCCTTTTTAGGCCCGATAATAATAGAATATATACTACTATACTTTACAATATATGCTATAATAACACTATAAATTGTATACAGTACATAACAGTATAGTATCTCTTCTTTCAAGTTCAAATACAGTTTAATATAAATTATATTGCTGTTTTTGTAAGTAGTATGTATTTCAACAATATGTATATAGTGTATATTACAACATGTATATTGAAATTTAGTAAATTTACAAATTAAAAGATGGTTTCTATTACAATATTCTTTAAACAACCTGAAGTGGGCAGCGCATTCATTAGAGATGTACAAATAAAAGTGTTGTAGTTGTAGTACATGTATCTAAGCCAAAATATTGACCAAATTCTTTACATAGTGAGCCATTATCGTTTTCTTTTGATGAAAAGTGAGCCATTTCTGTAGGTGCCCTCTTGTTTCAACTAGACTTAACGAATAAAAAAATGATATATATTAAAATATGTCTACTGGAATTAAAATAAAAAATACATATATTATAATATGTATACTGAAATAACAAATAAAAAATGGTATATTACAATATTTTATACCGAAATTTACAAAAAAAAGTGTATATATTTCAACATGTATACTAGAATTTTCAAATAAAAAGGGTACATACAAAATATATATACTGAAATTTAAAACTAAAAATTGTATATATTGCACTATATATGCTGAAATTACAAATGAACGCAAATGATCCCCATATGCACTGATGAGTGGAGTATGAGCAATTTTTCCCTTTTCTTGCAAAATATTCCTCACTTGAGGATTTTAAAAAAAGAAAAATTATAAATAAACCAGTGGTATATATTACACAATATGTTTACTGATATTTCCTAATAAAAAATGGTATATGTTACAACTTACAAAACTGAAAATACAAATAAAAAACTGTATAAGGGAATTTTTGGATGAATTTATAGAGTATAGCCGCAAAAACAGATCTGCCTTGGATGGTGCAAGGGGATTTTAATATGACGACTTCGATACATGAAAGATCAAGCTATATCACAAGGCATTGGAATGAAGCACAGAGATTCGAAGAGTTTATTACCTCAAAAAATCTTATCAACCCTCCCTTGATAGGGAAAAATTATACATGGTCAACTTCTGTAGCTCATGCACGGTTCTATAGATTCCTTTTTAATATGTCATGGTCCCAACTATTCTCAAATTATCAACAAACAGCAATAAATAAAGCTTGCTCCGACCATAATCCAATTCTATTACAAGGAACAAGCACTTTTCCCAAACACAAAGAATTTAGGTTTGAGAATATGTGGCTGCAAATGCCAGATGCTATAAAAATAATTGAGGATCATCTTCAGTCTCAACAGGCAACAAATCTTGAGGAATTCTTAATAAAATTAAAAAATCTAGGGTCAAAACTGAAACAATGGGACAAAAATAGAAGGAGTAACTCAGCTAAATTCAAGGAAAAGTGTAGAGAGATCAGCTTTAAATTGGAAAAAAATTGAGGAATTGAGAAAATTATCAGATTTGGAACAATGGTTGAAGGATTTGATAAAAATTAGACAAAAAGAATTAATAAAAAATGAGGAAATATTTTGGAAACAAAGGGCAAGACACAAATGGGTGAAAGAGGGAGATAAAAATACAAGATTTTTTCATAGATTTGCAACACATAAAAAAAAAATTGATGATTTCGGTTAATAAATACTGAGAATAATAAAGTGGAAAAAGGCCACAAAGAGAAGGCAAGGATCTTGTTTGATTTTTATATAAACTTAATAGGGAAACCATCACCTACAATCGCATCAGAAGAGGGTATAAATCTATCTCAAATCTATAAAAATGATAGTGTCAGCCTATCAACTCTAAATGGGGATTTCACTCTAAGTGAATTGGATGAAGTAATAAAACGGTGGAAATCAAATAAATCATCCGGGCTAGATGGCTTTAATGGTGATTTTTATAAAAAAAATTTGGCCCTACTTAAGAGAGGAGCTCTTTGAAATTATAAAGCAATTTGATATCACAAAGGGGCTGGGAGATTTTTCAATTTTATATATTGCACTAATACCTAAAAAAGGGGGTGCAAATCTTGCCAAGGATTTTAGACCGATAAGGCTAGTGAGTAGCATACAAAGAATAGTCACTAAAGTGTTGGCAAATCGTTTGAAGAGGGTTATTAATACATTAATATTGCCAACTCAGCTCGGATTTCTTGAAGGGAGAGAGATAGCAGATTGTTTTTTCTATGCTAGAGAAGCAATCATTATAGCCAGAGCCTCAAAAAAACCCAATTCTTCTCTTTAAGGCAGATGTACAAAAAGCTTTCGACACAATTTCTTGAGGTTTTATTCTGAAAATTCTAGAAGCTAGAGGATTAGGACAAGTGCGGAGTTAATGGATTGAGAGGTGTGTTCTAAAGGGGGCGGCAAAAATACTATTGAATGGAATACCTGAAAAAAGTATTCACTTAAAAGAGGGGTGCGAGACAGGGGCATCCTTTAACCTCTTCATTTTGGCTCTTGATGCATTAGCACGAATAGTGAAAAATTCGGAGATGCAAAACTTCATAGAGAAACCACTTATAACAATATATATATTAAAATTTACAAAAATGGTACATACTAAAATACATATACTGAAATAACAAATAAAAAATGGTATATTACAATATTTTATACCGATATTTCCGAAAAAAAGTGTATATATTGCAACATGCATACCTAGAATTTTCAAATAAAAAGGGTACATACTAAAATACATATACTGAAATTTAAAACTAAAAATTGTATATATTGCACTATATATGCTGAAATTACAAATGAACGCAAATGATCCCCATATGCACCGATGAGTGGAGTATGAGCATTTTTTCCCTTTCCTTGCAAAATATTCCTCACTTGAGGATTTAAAAAAAAGAAAAATTATAAATAAACCAGTGGTATATATTACACAATATGTTTACTGATATTTCCGAATAAAAAATGGTATATGTTACAACTTACAAAACTGAAAATACAAATAAAAAGCTGTATAAATTACAATATATATACTAAAATTTACAAATAAAAAATGGCTTATATTGCAATATATATATTGCAATTTACAAATAAAAATGTTTTATTTTACAATATTTATATTTAAATTTTCATGTGTACTAAAATTTACTAATGAAAAAGTGATATATTTTACAATATCTATACTGAAATTTACAGATGAAACAATTGTATATAGCCATTGCATACTGAAGTTTAAAAACTTAATTTTCTATTTTCTGTTATTTGTTTACTTTTCTTTTTCATGCTAATTTTTTATTTATTTGATGTTATTTTTTTTTCTTTTTTATGTAGATATTTATGTTGTCAAATATTTGGGCTCATTTGGAATTAACTATTTATCGAGAATAAATTGGCCCAACGATTAATAAATACTTGGCCCATTATTTAAGAAATATTTATTTTAGGGCTTAGTTATTAATTTTACTTCTTTGTTTTTTTTTCTCTTTGATATTTATTTTTTATTTCTTTACATTTTTGACATGTTAATTTTTTAATTGTTTGGTGTTATTATTTTTTGTTACCTTTTCATGCCAAATATTCGGGCTTGGGCCATTATTTAAAATATTCCATTTTATGGCCATGTTAGTACAAAATATTTATACCAGTACACATTATATAACATTTTATTAAACAATGTAACATTGCAAATTGTATACACCACAGGTCCACAACAGTATACAATGCCTCTTCTTTTCAGCTTCAGTTTAACACAGCTGATACCGCTGTTTGTAGTTAGTCATACATTATAGAAAAATGGAATAATATATTACAATATATGTACACTGAAATATACAAATTTAAAAGGAAGAATATTCTTTCAGTCACTGTTTAAACTATCTGAAGTGGGCTGCGCATTGCAAAGATTAGAGATAAACAAAAATAAAGGTATTGTGGTGTATGTATCTAGCCAAAAATATTGACCAGATTCTTGACAATAGTGACTCAGCCATGTTGATTGGGTGCTTTAAGAATTAGGTCCCAATTAAAGTAAACTTAATCATCTTGCAATTGGTGCTAATTAAGATGATTAAATTGGTGTACTTATTTTTACATAGGTGGGGTTCGGCAAAAAATGAAATAGCGAAAGAGTGAAAGAATAGAAGAGCGTCTCTTCTATTTTATTCCAAGAGTGTTCGGCACAATAAATAAGTGCAAGAGTGAAATAATTAAACAATTAATACAATATTTATTTAATTTGAAGAGAGGAGAGAGAAGGAAGAAAAATCTTCTTATTCCACTTCTCTTCCACTCTTTCACTCCCTCCCCATGGAATAAAGTTAAATCACTCTTCTACCCCTTTATTCCATCTTCTTCCACTCTTGTTCGGCGAAATAAGCAAATTTCTTCCATTTTCTTCCACTCTTATTCCATATTACTGAACGGGCCCATAAAGTTGTCACATAAAATATACACTTAATGGGGTCAATCAAATTGGAAACCTATGGACTTATATGGGGTCAACCAATATATAAACATATCTCGAAATGATATAATACTTTTAATAAAAGTAACTCTTGATTGAATGAACTTTTTGATGACCTCCAAATTTATTGATTATAATTTTGTTTACGTTGAGTTTTTCTATTAAAAAAAATACAAACCTTTTTTTTTCAAAGTCTAATTTCCTCCTGAATGATTGTTGCTAAATGAATACTATTGATTGAACGATAGTTTTCACAAAATTTTGTATGTAGATCTTTTTGTAGACAAAAAAACAAATCATAATAGGTGATGAGGTGAGTCATAGAGCATGCATGGTTTTCCAGGATCACATATCATTCACTTCCATTTATATTTATATAATTTAATTTGATCTACCGAAATCTTTCACCAACCGATTTATTAGTGGATTTCTTTTTCTACTAAATAAAAAGAAAGAAAGAAAGAAAGAAAGAAAGAAAGAAAGAAAGAAGTGTAAGAAAGAAAGAGATGGTCTTTTTTCTTAAAGTTGAAAGAAAGAGCTTGTCGAATAAAGGGAAGAACAAATCAGCCAGTTTAGCTCACTAATTTTTTTTTCTATATTTTTTACAAAATTGATTATTTTTTATTTTATTTTATTTTGTAAGACTCAAATACCGAATAGCTAGAAGACAGAACCTCTGTCTCTTATATATATATAGAATATACAATTTATTTGCGTGCATTACATATAGAACTATTGAAACCTTATAACACTATACACACTATGTAATATATTGGATAACACTACATTATATAGACTATGTATGTCACTATATACACATTGCTTGACATACTAACACCACACCACATACATACACACGATATATAACACCTACAAACTATGTAGAATCATATATACTATATAAACTACTTAATATATATAGATATAAAATGCAGTTTATTTATCTTTGACAAGGTGGTTGGTCTCACTCTCTTTTTTCCTAAAAAGAGTACTTCAACCATAAATATTTGCTCAACTATTGGCTAAATTAACCCCAACCTCTTATTTTTCACCTACCTTTGAGCCTTCTCAAGAGGCCACATCATCACTTTTATCTTCACCGTTCGATCAATTTTTTTGTCAAATCTCAGTCATTCATTTTCTCAAATTTATTGATATTTTATGGCAACATATTTATGGTTATTAAACATAATAATATGATTGGTTGAATTGATATTTTGTGTTCCATCCCCGATTTAGTAAGAACCGTTGTAAATTTGTTTCTGACCATCAATCTTAATCAGATGGTTTCTATGAATCATAGTTCAAAATTATGTTCAATTATTAATACCAATAGTTAATGAAGATTTCACTCATTAAAATATAAATAATTTTTCTTTTCTTCTTTAAAAAATTATAATTCTTAATGAAATATTTTATTTCTCACGTTAAAATCATCAAATATAAATTTGTTGGAATTTTCTCTTTATTTTGAGTTCCATATTGTTATGGTTCTAATTTAATTATTTTCTTGCTAAAATATGTAAATAAAGACTATATAAAAGAACAAGTAAAAAAATGATATGCTCATTAAGTTATACCCTATACCTTATTTTTCATCTCTCTTTAAGCATTCTCATGAGACCTATCGTCAATTTTATCTCGGCCGTTAGATCAAATTTTTTTTCAAATCTTAATATTTCATTTAAATTATTACCATAATATCACATGGTCCGTTAGATTAATATTTCGTGTTATATCTGCAATTACGTGAGAACTATCATATAAATTTGTTGTAATTTTATCTTTATTTTGAGTTCGATATTGTTATGGTTCCAATTTTTTTTTCCGCTAAATATGTGAATATAGACTATATAAATGAAGATGTACAAAGATGATATTCTCATTAACTTATTCCTTATACCTTATTTTTTTATCTCTCTTTGAGCATTCTCAAGAGACCTATTGTCAATTTTATCTCAGCCGTTGGATCAAAGTTTTTTGAAATCTTAGTTTTTTATTTAAATTATTACCACAATATCACATGTACCAATAATTAATGAAGAGTTTACTCATTAAACTATAAATAATTTTTCTTTTTTTCTTTAAAAAATTATAATTCTTAATGAAATATTTTATTTCTCATGTTAAAATCATCAAATATAAATTTGTTGGAATTTTTTTTTATTTTGAGTTCCATATTGTTATGGCTCCAAAAATAAATCTCGCTAAAATATATGAATATAGACTATAAAAATGAAGATGTACAAAAATGATATGCTTATTAACTTATATCTTATATCCTATTTTTCATCTCACTTTGAGCATTCTCAAGAGACCTATTTGAAATCTTAGCTTTTGATTTAAATTATTATCACAATATCACATAATGATATATTGTTATGATTCCAATTTTATTTTTTCTTGATAAAATATATGAATATAGACTATCTAAAAGAACATGTAATAAAATGATAAGCTCATTTACTCTCATCATATTTTTTTACCCCTCTGTGAAAATTTTCAAGAGAACTATTATCAATTTTGTCTCCGCCGTCGAATCAAAAAATTGATCAAAAAATTATCATAATATCACATTATTAGTTAGATTAATGTTCAGTGTTATATCTCCGTTATGTGAGAACTATCATCTCAAACAAAATTTTAGAATATTAAAAAGTATATTATATTACTTAATATATTAATGGTTTCATAATAACATATGTGTAATCCATACAATTTTAACATCTAAAAAAATAAGAAAAATAGTTGTGACAATTGTTTTTGAAGAAAATGAGTAATATTACATTTTCCTATGTATTATACATATTTTTCTCATATATATGATATTAAATATAATAATTATTTTTTATTTTTTTAAAGTTAATAATCTATAGTTTAATTTTATGTACTTTCAACTAAAATTTTCGAAATAAATTATCTTACATTTTTTATCTCATTCAACTAAGCCTGATTAATACTTAATTTATTTTTCTAATATAATATGTTAAGACATAATGACATAAGAAAATCAAAGACAACAATTTTGAATTCTCATATATTATTATGTACTATGGATTCACAAACTTTAATTTTGAATTTTCATAATTGTAAGTTATACATTATTAGATTGAAATAACTATTAAAATTGAAATACTCGCGGCGAAGTGCGAGCATTATCCTAGTAAATATAATAAAGAGCCTTAGGCCCTGTTCGGACACCCAGTTTTGAGCTGGGTTTTGAATAGGATCCCACGAATTATATAGGATCAGAAAACTACTGTTCGGATGGTTCTAAAAATTTCACGTTTTTGAGTCCTAGATGAGTAGGATCCCACCTATTTTTGTGGCTTTCGAAAAATCCACTCGGAGTGGATTTTTTGCTGGGAAAGGAGAGAGAAAAGAATAAAAAATTTCAGCTTCTCTTCCATTTGAACGCTTTCTCTGACTACATATAATGCAGCTTGGTTCATATGCACAACGGTTTCAGGAAAGAAACGAAAGTAGAAACGGCGAGCAGTAAATGGCCGACCGTTGAGGAAAGGATTAGGGATGACGTGTGAATCTGAATCAGCCCAAATCAATTCCCACCTTTAATAAAGCAAGGAGTTGTAGAAGAAAACATTTTGTTAATAACCCTTAAAAAGAAAACCATCTTTTATTTCTCTTCATAATTGTTTGCAAAGTTGGTATTTTACATATTATACAAATCTTGAGGAAAGGTTTCATAAAATAGCTTAGAATTTAGACAATTAATTACAACTGGATAATTAACTAGCTAGGTCACGTATTTTGAGCTATTATTTCAACCCGACCGATTATGTTGACCAAGTAAATCATGCAAACTATAACAAACAACATTGAGGCACTTAAAATGAGGATATTCTAACGCATTAATTAAGAACTTTCAAGAAGCATAAACAAAGTTGGTCATCGCCTTAGCTTTTAGGTCATGCTTATATTAGTGCCCTTCAAAATAAAATAAAAAAGGTTGCACTCTTTTTTTTTTCTATAAATACATACACCAACCTCTTCCCAAACCCTAAAAATTCGTCAAAAAGAAAGAAAGGAAATCAAACTCCAACAAGCAAAGAAAAAAACTGAAATTAAGGAGCGGTTAATTAATGGAGTGGAGAAAGAGCTATTTGGACTTGGTTTTGATACCACATGCCATCCTTTTTCCTTTGATGTACCATGTTTGGTTGTGGAATAAAATTCGGTCTGAACCGCACCGGACCGTGATCGGTATGAACTCGGCGGGACGGCGCTTGTGGGTCCGCGCGATGATGAAGGTATGATATTCAAGCTCGATCCTTTTGTTCTTCTTTTTGGGCTAAGAGATTTTGAGAGAATTTTCTCTCAAGTAGGGCAACCAAATTTAGAAGAAGCATTTCCAATTTGGGACTATTTTGTTTTCACAATTATTCCTTTTGATGTGCATGCATGTAGATCATTCAAGTGTGAGAGAAATATAACTAAAGGCAATAATTGGAAAAAAAAAAAAATAAGTTCTAACCCTTCTTTGGAATAAAATTTAGAAGTTACTAATATATCAATGAAACTTGGCTTTTATGTTCAAAAAATTCAATCAAACATTTTGAACCTAAGAAGTCCGAAATCAAGTAGCAAAACCATAAAAAACCAAAAAAAATAGGAGTGCAAAATGAAATTTGTTATATATTCCTATATATAATCATGCAACTTTATCATAATTTTTCATAGGATAATGAAAAGAAGAACATCTTAGCCGTTCAATCGTTCCGAAATGCAATAATGGGTTCGACCCTGATGGCCACCACCTCCATCCTGCTCTGCACCGGCCTGGCCGCCGTGTTGAGCAGCACTTACAGCATCAAAAAACCTCTAAACGACACGGTTTTCGGTGCACATGGAGAATTCATGTTGTCTCTCAAATACGTGACGCTCCTACTTTTCTTCATGTTCGCATTTCTATGTTATTCCCTTTCGATACGATTCATCAACCAGGTGAATTTCCTGATCAACACCCCATTTTCAGGCGAGGATGGTGATCTGTCTGGACGACTGTCCTATGATTACATCTGTGAGTTGCTTGAAAAGGGATTCATTTTGAATGTTGTTGGCAATAGACTTTTTTACATTGCAATGCCGTTGTTGCTTTGGATTTTCGGGCCGGTTTTGGCCTTTTTGTGCTCACTTGTCATGGTGCCAATTTTGTACAACTTGGATGTTTTGTGTGGCAAGGGCAAAGAGAGTGCTGCAATTGGATCTAATGGCAAGGTAGAAAAGATGGATGCTCAAGTTTGAAATACAGTAATTTATAGGGTTGGATTTTGGATCTCAAGTATCTTGAAAGATACGTGGTTGAATCTATTTGATATGATAGGTATATATATAGGGGGTATATTCTTAGTTTATCATTCTAATGAACTTATGAAATGTGATTGTTTGACAAGGATTGTAAAGTGCATCTACTGTGTGAAGATTTTTTATTTTCAGGGATTGTTTGAACATTTACATTTATGTTGATGTGTTACATATATTATATATATATTGATTTCATAATGGATTTCCTTTAACTTTTCTTTCATCTTCATTTTTAAATGCATAGTATTTGTTTCAACATAGTATTGAAGATATTGCAATTATTAATTGTAAATTGTCTTATAATGGATGGTTCACTTTATCACAAACTCTCCAAAATGTGAATGCATCATTTCATTCATTAGTTTTCTCCTTAACTTGTTGGAATATAAATATAAAACAGTCGGCTTTGTGCATGAAAATTGGTATTTGTATATTTTTGAATTATCAAGTTCACACTTGTCATGTCGTGCGTACATCCTGTTATTTTAGGAAGTGGAAGTGGAACTACACCATCATGCTTGAGTTATTTCTGAAATAACCTTAAATAAATATAATTTTGCCAAAAATTATACTTTACGTTCGAGTCTTACAAACATCATATTCGAACTCTTCAGAGTTTGAATAATTTTTTTATTGAACGATAAGAGTTTTCTTTTTGATCTTTTTTATTTCGAATTCCTAATTTTGTTCTTTTTTTTCTTTGACTTTACCTTAAAAATGTTATTATGAAGTCCCAGAAATCGGAATAAGAAAACAAGCATATTTATACACGCTCAAATGTAAAAATGTTACTTTGTAAAATCTTATTATTAAATACACCATCATCATGCCTCTTAATATTATAGAACTTTTCATATCTTTTTGTTCTTTAAATATTTTGTTTTCATTTTCATGTGAATGCAAGTCTCAAAACCACTATTTCTTTCATTGTGACAAAAAAAAATAAAAAAAATAAAAAATCAAAAGATAACAAAAATTGCAATATATGATTTATATAACAATATTCACCAGTATTTACAAACAAAACTGGCCATACTACTTGAACCATTTCTACAACATATTTGGAACTAAAATAGAATAAAACTAACTCAAAAGTCAAAAGAACCAACAAATTTGCAATTCAAAAACTAAAAAAATTCTAGGGTTTCTTAGTCTTTTTGGTAGAAATTAAAGCAGATGATAATAAAGAATCAATTGCTTCTCTTTGCCTTTTCCTAGCTGAATTAAGCATATTTTCTGTATTCCTATTTTCATTTACTGCTTTTCCTTTGTTTCTATTTTCGTTTTCAATTTTTCCTCTATTCCCATTTTCAACTTTTCCTCTGTTTCTAATTTCATTTTCTACTCCTCTGTTTCTAATTTCATTTTCTACTCTGTTTCTATTCTGATATTCCATTTTTTCATTGTTTCTATTATCATATTCCATCTTTCTTTTGTTTCTATTCTCAAATTCCATTTTTTCTTTGTTTCTGTTTTGAGATTCCAAATTTGAAGAACCAACTTGACCCAAATTACTAGATTTACTAGGGTTTTGAGTAGATTTACTTATTTGACTCGATTTTTGAGTCTCTTTCGCCTTTTCAACCAATTCTCTCAAATTAATATCCTTTTCAACTGGTTTCAAATTACTAGATCTATTTGGATTTTGACTAGATTCATTAGTATTTTGACTGGATTTTTTAGTAGAACTATTAGGGTTTCCATCGAATTGTTTCTCTCTTGCACCACTCGATCCAGACCTCTTCAAATTACCATACTTATTATTATTATTATTATCATTATTATTACTCGAATTTCCACTTGTATGACTCGACTCAAATCTCTTCAATTTACTACACTTACTATTATTATCATTATTATTGCTCAAATTTCCACTTGTACCACTCGATCCAAATCTCTTCAACTTACTACACTTCTCATTATTATTATCATTATAATTATTTCTTGAATTTTCACTTGTACCGCTCGATCCAAAACTCTTCAAACTACTATGCTTAACATTATTATTATTAATACCATTACTTGTATAATTTTCATTGGTGAAAATAGAACCATAAGGCCTACGAATCGAGACAAACAAATTTCTGTTTTTGGCGTCTTGAATTAAATCGTACCAATGAGGATTCACGCTTAGCGTTTTTGCGTTTCCCAAAATCCAAAGAGAGAATTTGGCTCGAGTTAAGGCCACGTTCATTCTTCTGACATCAGCAACGAATCCGATGCCGCCACCTGTCATTAAAAAATAAAGAAAATGAGTTTATTATTTATTTCAGTTTACTAATTTAAAACCCTAGAACTTGCCTTTAATCATGACTGATTTAATTAATTTCTCAAAAATATACATTTAATTCTATCTTTATATTAATTAATGAGTTGGTGTCTTCCCACTTTTGAGTGTACTACAAAATCCATGGATTTACAGATTTTGTTTGAAATCCTGTATTAACAAATACAATCCAATATACCAAATCAAAACACGCCCTAAACTAAACCATTTAACCATAAACCCTAAAATCCTACCTTGTAAACTCAATATCAACTCAATATCGAGAGCCCTAAAAACCTAAACCCTAAACCCAACCCCCAAAAGCCCTAAACCCCAACTCTCAAACCCTAAAACCCTAAATCTTTTCTAAAAATATCACTACCTGTGGGTCCGGATCTGTCGGAAGCCCTGACGGTCGACAGAATCAATATATCAACCTCACGGCCTTGGTTTCAAATTAGGGTTTTGACTAGATTTCTCAGTCCACAATATTCAATTCAACTCGGAAAACCCTAAACCCTAAAATCCAAAAACCTAATACCCCAAATCCCAAACCTCAACTCCAAGCCCCAAACCCTAAACCCAACCCCCAAAAGCCCCAAACCCCCAAAACCCTAAACCCTAATTAAAAAAAATCTATATATTTACCTGTGGGTCCGGATCTATCGGAAGCCCTGACGGTGGACAATATCAAAATATCGACCTCGCGGCCTTGGAATCCGTCGACGGTGTTGAGCTCCATCTCGGAGACCGATTCGGGCCCGAAGAAGGAATTGAATCTGGATCTCATTTGGTATAATTGGCTTCTATAAGGGGTGATTATGCCGATCTTCTTGCACATGAACTCCGATTCGTATCTAGATTGAGAAAAAAGAGAATGAAAGATGAAAAAAGTAAATAAATGATGAATGATGAATGGAACAAGATGTATGAAATTTAGACCCCACAGAATTAAAAAATAAGTCAAATTTACCCGTCGGTATGTAAAAGTATATCAAACATGCGATTTCTAAAAGTCTGAATATACTAATTTGCACTTTCAAAAGTTAAAATGTATCAAATTTTACTCTCTGAAGTTTAAAATAAATTAAAATCTCAAAACTCAGAACATACCAACTTTGCCCACCCAAAAATCGAAACATATGAAATTAACGCACCAAAAATACCTTTTTTTTTTTACTCAAACAAAAAATACATCAAATTCCCCATACCAACAATCAAAATACATCAATTTTACCCACCAAAAAATATATAAAAAACAACCATCATAGATTCATAACCATACCTGTTTTTAAGAAACTTCAATATATCAACCGCAGCTTCAATCTCAAACTCATTACATAAAGATTGAGAGCCCGAGCTCCTGCTCTGCCTTTCTTGACCGTCAATTATATCAAAAAACATATACGGCCCCAAATATTTAATTTCATGAAATGCGGCCGATTTCTCTGACGCGCGGGCCCCGTTTAAGAGTTTATTCTCGTAGAAATGGAGGGACGGAAATCTTGAAATTTCTGGATGCATACGGTACTGCAAGTAGAAAAAAGAAATGGGTAAGATTTCATAAATACCCTTTTAGAAAGTAGAAATATCAAATTTGCCATTCAAAAATTGGAAGAACATCAAGTTTGGACATCTAAAACTCGATTTGTTTTAAAATTTTAACTCAAAAATGTCAGATTATTATTATTGTTAGGCCCTAAATATTTGATTTCGTGAAATACGGACGATTTTTCGGACATGTGGGCCCTGTTTGATAGTTCATTTGAGTAGAAATGAAGAATAGAAATTTCGATATTTCTGGATGCATTCGGTACCAGAATTGGATAAAAATGTTGGTGAAAATTATGTGTATACGTGGTGAAAATGTCAGATTTGGCCATCTAAAACTCGAAATGTTTGAAATTTGAACTCAAAAATGTCAGATTATTATTATTGGGCCTCTTCGGAACTCCAAATATCAAATTTACAGTTCAAAAATTGAAAAACTCACTATTCAAAGAAATTAGAAAACCTCAAATTTGGCCTTCATAGAAAAAATAGGTAAAATTTCATTGATACCCTTCCAGAAACTCAGAATTTCAAATTTACCCTTTATAAATGAAAAAGAAAATTCAGCCTTAAACCCAAAATATATCATATTTTGACTCAAAAATCAAAATAATCAATTTACCCTTCAGAAATTGAAAACATCAGATTTGGGCTTCTAAAACTCTATCACGTAACAATTTTTTATCATTATCATTAAAAAATTAGGGTTTTCACCTGTTCAGTGAGCATAATTACAGGATGCCCCGCTTTTTGTAATCTTTCAAACATACTACATTCGTATAAATATTTACTCGCCACTCCTGAAATAACTGTTGCTGGTAATTGCTTCGGATCCCCAACCTTTAAATAAATAAATAAAATTAATAAATTATTTTTAAAAAAAAAGGAGTTACAATAATAAAATTTTATGAGGAAATATTAGTTAAAATAAGGAATTATTTACCATGATGCATTTGGTTCCTTTGGATTTGAGAAGCAGCAGTGGGATTAATGTTGCCGGTTCAAGAGCCTACATTAAAAAAAAGAAAATAATGAAGCTAATTAATGTCATATATAGCCTTTAAAAAAACTCAAAATATCACAATTATGATTTACCCCATTAAGATTTTAAAATATCAAACTAACCCACCCAAAACTCAAGAAAACACATTTTAAGAATGACAAACCTTTCAAAAGCTCAAAATAACACATTTCCCACTGAAAACTCAAAATATATCAAACCTACCCTTCTAAATTCGACGAAATAAACCACACCAAAAACCAAAAAAAAAAAATCAAATTGAACAAAAATAAACAAATAAATTACCTGAGCCGCCTCGTCAATAACCACCACATCGAAAAGCGAATTCTCGGAAAAATTACCGAATTTGCCATTGGTCGATTCAGAACAAACATCATACAAATCTCCACCCGCTCCACTTAGCGTAGTCAAAACAATTTGGGCCTCTTTCAAAATCTGATTCCTCAATTTAGCTTTCATAAATCGATTTTCATCCGCCTTTTTTCTCTCTCTCTCATGCGCCAAATTCAATTCGGCAATAATTTTCCTCTTTTGGTCGTACAAAGACTTCAATTTTGCCCCAATCATCTCATCGGGAATGTCATTTTTGTCATTTTTCGATGAATTTTGCTCCGTTTCTGACTCGTTAGGGTTTAATTTGGCCCTTCTTGACTCATAATGTCGTATATTTTCCACCAGATTTTCCAATTTCGCCCTCAAAGAGCTGCTCGATTCGAAATCTCCTTCATTCTTTTCCTTGATTTTCAAATCTTCATTGATTTTTTGATCCACTAATGTATCGATAAAAAACGGCAGTGAATTTTGATGCACCGTTTTTTGGTTTCCAACCCTCACAATAAAGGGCTTGTAAAAATTTCCGTCATTTCCAAAAAGGCCCTCGCTTAATCTTGAAACTAATTCATCGACAGCTGCGTTTGATTGGGCGCAAATCAAAACTCGCCCTTTTAAGAAGGGCCTTTCCGTAATTTCGGAAAAAGAGGAGGGATCTTGTTGCGATTTTAAAGATTCTTTCGTGAGTTCTTTGGCCAATGCGAAACCTTGCCATGCTTTGAGTGCTGAAGAGGTTTGACTCAGGTTTTTAGGGTTTGACTTTGTTGACCAGTCGGAATTGTTATTATTATTATTAGGGTTTGAGTGAGAAGAAGAATAGTTTTTTTGCATGAGAGGTGAAGCTAAAATTGCACTCACTATAGCCACAATGGTCCGAGTCTTTCCAGTTCCTGAAAAATAAAAAATATAAAGAAATTAAAAAATTTCATATCCCTTCGAAAATTGTTAATAGCCAAACATGCAATTTTTTTGTACTACTCAATATATATATCAATTTTTTACCCTCCCAAATCTCTAAATCACAATATCAATTTTATACAAAATAACATATATACCCTCTAAAAACTCAACAACATCAACTCCACCCTCCCAAAACTCAATATATACCAAATTCACCCTTCCAAATCTCAATACATACCAAATTTACCCTTCCAAAACTTCAAATATATATTTTTACCCCTACAAAATACTCAGTATATCAAACTGACTCCTCTAAAACTTCAAGTATCAATTTTACCCTTCCAAACAAAAAAGGCACGAGTAACCAGTCAAAAGTTGTCCCTTGACCGCGAGTGATTTCTCAAAAATAAACATTAATTAATTTTACCTGGCGGCCCCTGAATAAGCGACAACTCAAAATCCCTCCCATCCTTTATACAAAAATACATATATAGCCACTAAACACTCAAAACTACAAAGTGTACCCTTCTAAAACTTCAAATATCAATTTTGCCCTTCCAAAACACTCGTTAATTTTACCTGGAGGCCCCTGAATGAGCGACAACTCAACCTCCCCACCGCCCTCCCAATCGCCTCCAATGTTTAAAAGGCTCTAAGTGTGTGTGTGCATGTGTGTATATATATATATATATATATATATATATATATATATATATATATATATCTCAACTTTATACAAAGTTACATATATACCCTCCAAAAACTCAAAATTCCCAACTCCCCAAAAAAAACATAAATACTTGTTAATTTTACCTGGAGGCCCCTGAATGAGCGACAACTCAAACTCCCTGGTCCTCCCCACCGCCCTCCGAATGGCCTCCATCTGACTCTCATTAAACCTCTCTCCCAACATCCTCCTCATCGGCCCCTTCACCCCACCAAATCCATCCTTATCATCGCAGTTATCATCATTTGCGAGGGGGTTGAGGATGGAGGGGAGGACGGGGACGTGGTGGAGAGAGGAGAGGGACTGGAACTCGCGCACTTGGGGAGTGAGGTTGAAGACGCGCGTGAGGTGCCACTTGGTGCGGTTCGCGCGCAGAGGGGAGGCGGTTGAGGGGGTGAGAGGGATGGGGAACCGGATGGTCACGTCGGGGGGTTTCGATTTGTCCTTCTCTTTGCCCTTCACCTGCCGTGGATGGAACGGAACGGAATGGAATTTATTGTTATTATTATTATATTATTATTATTATTATTATTATTATTATTATTACTACTACTACTACTACTACTACTACTATTATTATTTATATTCATAATTATTATCACATTATTAGTATTAGTATTTGATTTGTTATTCTTATTATTATACACACCTAGTGAGTCTGTAATGCAACCTTGATATTAAGACAAGTATGAATTATAAACAAAAAGGGCATGAAAAGAAAGAGAGAAACAAACAACTTACATATCCGAAAAAGCAAGAGAATTGAGCATCAGGATATTTCTCAAACTCTTTCTCAGTAACCAACACAAGATCATCCACACAAGCCCCTCTAATTCTCAAATTCGCCTTTTCGTCCGGCCGAGCCCTTATTTGCAAAAATCCATCGATTCTCTCGACCGAAACAATACTAACTTTTCCCATTTGCTCAACCGAGTTTTCTAAGTAAGAACTTTTAAGTTGAGCTTTTAGTTCTTCCAAAACTAAGGGCTTGAATATTTCGAAGTAGTGAGTTGGGGAATCGAATTTTAGAGGGACCTTTTTGAGATTTAAAAAGTTTGAGCTTGAGGAGTCGTTTTCGGTTTCTTTAGGGTTTATGAGGGAGAAATAGTCCATTTGTAAGATGTGTTTGTACCAAGGGTCTAAATTGGGTCTTTGGAGCCTTCTTAAACCCTTGTTTCTGTTTCTGAACGAATTATTGTAATAATTATTATTGTTATTTTTGTTATTTACGCCACCTGGCATTGGTAATTGGACCACTTGTCTTTTAGTGGGTAAAGTTAGGGTTTTAGTTAATGGAAGTGGGGCCCGTTTTAGAGGTTTATCTAAGGCTAAATCTAACGGGTCGGGTTCGTTTTCTCGTACTATTTGTTGCATTAAATGCTTGTCTTTCTCATTAGATTTGTCTTGTTTTAACACCGGCTTCTTTTGCGGTTCATTTTCTTGAATTATTACATCTTTTATTACGGATTTTTCTCTTTGAATTTCAGAGGGTTTAATTAAGGGTTTTTTGGAGGGCTCATTTGTAATATTGGACGGTTTGGTCGGTTTTTTCTCCTTTGACCTTTCTTCTAAGGGTTTAAGGGTTTTGAAATCCATTAAGGCCTCATTTCTCACAGATTCATTTAATTTTTCTTTTTTATGCAATATTTTTGGTCTTTCCAAAATCGGTGAAGGCTCTTCTTCTTCTTCATCTTCTGAAAGTACAATTACGTTTTTGCCCCTGTTTTGTAGTGTAATTTCATTTGAATTTTCAGAACTGAATATAGGTTTAAGAAACGAAATTTGATCGGTTGATTTTTTGGGAGGCTCTTTTGATGAAGAACTTCTCAGATTTGAAACCTCTTGCAAAAATTTGTCCATATTAATTGGATCTGAAAAAAAATTATGACAAACATGTTAAAATTAGGAAATTTTAATCTACATTATGGAAATTTTGATTTAAAATTTTCGATTTAATAAATGAAAGATCAGCTTAATTATGATACTTGAGTTATTTTCAGTTGAATTAGGGATCCATTTAGATTCTAAGTTGGTAGTACTTCTGATAAAAGAAATATAATATTATTTTCAAAAGATGTATATATTTTCCTAAAAATACATCTAATTAAATTAATAAGTGACCCTTCATATTCTATAAAATCCAACAATAAAAACAACAAATCTGGTGGCAAATATTTCACAAAATTTACGCAAAGAAAACCTAAAAACTTTCATCAAACAAAATTAATAAAAATACATCCCAATCTCACAAATAATTTATCTAAAAAAACCCTAAAATTTTCATTCAAAGGAGATTTTCGAATCGAAAAAAATAAATTTTTCAAAATTTACAAAACGCTAAAGAACTTCACGCAAAGAAAACTACTTTATAAAGACTCTTCGATCTAGAAAATATTTCAAAAAATTACCCAAAAATACCCAAAAAACTACCATCAACAAATTAAATGAAACAAAGTATTTCCATCTAAAGATCGAATAATAAACAAAATCAATAAAAATAAAAACAAAAACAAAAATTTCCATCAAAGGAAATTAATGAAAGAAAAACACTTCGGTCTCTAAAAAACTTACCGAAACAAAAACTCGAAAACAACCCTATAACAACTTTCACCAAAGGAAATCAATACAAAAAATTTGACAAATATAAAAAATAAAAAAAAATCAAACCTTTTGAGATCATCGCTTGAAGCGCTCGAATATTATTACCATCCAAATTTCCCCCAATTTTGAATTCTCTCATAAATTCAAGAACCGAAACAATGCAGTGTTTCCAGTGCCTAAATACCACAATTAGGGTTGATTTTCCCCAATTCGCCAAGTAATAAAGCCAATTTAATTCATGGAGATTTGGTAATAAATATTTGACCGAGTTTTTATTAGATAATCCTGCACCAAGTCTATCCAAAATGGATGGAAGCATCTCGAAAAGCCGAACACTTGTCATCTATTAAACCATTTAAAAAAAGTATTACTTATGTAATGTAATTAATTATTGAACGGAAAATTAAAGGATTTTCCATATTTGCCCCTCTAGAAACTTTGAATCGGAAGGGACTAAATCGAGTCATATAACTTACATTCCAAAATTGAAAAGCTAATCTTATACAACAAATAATTTTTTCCAATTTTGTATAAATAATACAGGGTCTTTTTTTGTAACAAATCCCCTTGAAAAAAATCAAACTAAATCTTCAAAAAACAAAATTACTTTGTACTGTTTTAAATCCAGTATTTCCTCTCCTCTTTCCACCATTTCAAAACAAAATCCAAATAACAACAGCCAAAAAATAATTCAAAGATTAAAAATCTTATCTTATCCTACAAACACTTTAATTAAAAACTGCAAAAAAAATTAGGGCATTTTCCATACTTTCCCCCCTGTAAAACCTTGAATTATATAACACACTAAAAAGAATCAGAAAGTTGAGTGACCTATCTGCTCATTTTTTCATGTTCAGTAACCTATGATAAAATTTACCCTTTAATAATGTATGGTATTTTTTTGCAATTTTTAAATTAAATTTACCTCGCACTGTTACGAGTCCATAATTTCCCCTCCTTTTTCCGAGCATTTGACAACAAAAGGCCAAACTACCCTCGCCAAAAAATGACTGAACTCCTCCCAACACTCCACATCCACACAATTTTTCCTATTCGGTTGACTAGTCAACGGCTGGAGAGGATTTTTAAGAAAGCCTCTCTCTCTCTTCCAGTTAATTATGGATTCCAAACATTGCGAGGTAATTTTAATTTTTTAATAATGGGTAAATTTCACTGTAGGTCACTTGACTTTCGAAAATGACCAAATATTATCTGGATGACATATTTGGTTATTTTTTAAAGTTGAGTGACCTATTTAGTCATTTTGTAAAGTTGAGTGACCTCCAGTAAAATTTACCCTTTAATTTTTTTAAATTACCTCGCATTTTTAAAAAATTTTAAAATTACCTCGCATTCCAAACAGTATGGTATTTTTTGCAATTTTTAAATCTAGAAAATTAAAATTACCTCGCACTGTTTGGAGTCCATTATTTCCCCTCCTTTTTCCAAACACTCCACCACAAACGGCCAAACCACCCCGGCCAAAAAACGACTAAACTCCTCCCAGCACTCGACATCCACCACAACCTCCTTCTTCTTATCACTTTGACCGTGTTGACTAGTCAACGGCTGGAGAGGATTTTTAAGAAAGCCTCCGGGGGAAGAGCCGATGGGTTTGGTGAGGGGGGATTGGGAATGGGAGGGGTTGGTTATGTCGTTGAGGAGTTTCTTGCAGATGAAGAATAGGTGGTGCAAGTGGTGGAAGTTCGACTCCATCGGGTCAAGCTGTACCTGAAAGAATAAAATAATGGAAAAATGAAATATATTAAAACCTGATAAATTTCGGAATAGAAAAATAAAATGTTAGTAGAGATATACCAAAATATATTAAGGGAAATTTGCAAAATTAAAACCCTACAATCTGGATATGTTACACATTTAACAGGATTTTTAAATATTTTTTGAATTTTTGAAAAATAGAGGATTTTTTGCAATGATAGAAAAAATATCTTTTAAAATTTCTAAATATTTTTTGAATAATAGAAAATAAAAAATAATAGAAAAATTAGATGTTGATAATAATAATAATAATATGATAATAATGATAGGGAAATTTGCAAAAAAAAAACAAGAAAAAAAGAAGACTACATTGTTGAAAATTGCAAAGAAACGTTATCTGGATGGTTTTAAATATTCGATAGGTTTAGTTTAGGGGTTTAAAAGGTTAAGTAGAGCGGGTTTTGCAATTTCTAATAATGTAGGGGCTTTTTTGCAATTAGTCATAGTATCAATGTTAACAAAATGTTTGTAAATTTCAGGAAAGAAAATAAAATGTTAATAAAAATAACACTAAGCTAAAATACATTCAGGGAAATTCGAAAAAAGAGGCCCTACATTATGCTAAATTGCAAGAGAACCCCTCTATTTTTTGCAATTTTAAAAAATGTAGGGGCTTATTTTCGATTATGTGACAATGCAAGGTTTTTTTTAGAAAAGAGCTCACGAGTTTGAAGGCGTATTTGAGGCCCAAATACACAGAGGAGAGAGAAGCTTCAGAGTTACAAAGGAACTGGAGACCGTCAGTCAAAACCCGGTTATTCGCAACGTGTTCTAATATCGCTCTATCTGCCTGCCTTATACTCTGCATAAATTAAAAAAATAAAAAATAAAAATAAAAAAATGATATGTATAAATATATTTATGATATATTGATGTGAAATAATGTGAAATATCTGAGTAGTTAATTACGTCATTAGGATCTATAAATAAATGAACTGAAATAAATAAATAAAATTTATAATATTTCATATCATTATATCATAAATATATTTCTAATATTTGTTTTATTTTTAAACCGAAATAAATAATTAAACTTATAACACTCTATAAATAAATTGATATGCAATAATGCGAAGTATTTTATTAATTATAACATAAATAAAAAAATTAAAATATGAACAATTCAGCAATATACTTATGATACTTATCTGATATTTTGATATGAAATAATGTGAAATAATTTATGGAAATAATTACATCGTTAGGATCTATAAGTAGAAGGACCAAACTCTCGGCCATTTCAGGTTCCCAATTCCATTGCTTTTGGAGCTGGCGTCTTTCTATTTGCACCACAAAATGCACAGAAAATCTAAAAAAAATTATAAAAAAAAAGGAAATTGTTTTTATAAGTATCAGCATTAAGATGATAAAATTTAAGGAATTTTTTTTAAAAAAAGCCCTATGTTTAAAATATTCAAAAAGTTCAGCAAACTTTTGACGAAAAGTAAAAAAATTTGAAACATTACCGGTTTCATACTTTGACTTGTTACAAGAAATCTACAAATAACATTATGTTATACTAAGAAAAAATGAGCTATGGGGTTTACAATTTTCCAAAAGTAACAGGATTTTTCAAAAATAAAAACTTGAATTTAGAGTTTTCTTTTAACTCCAAAACTCAGATGTTTTCTAAAAATATGAAAAGTTAAAAGCACATTTTGTTTAATACCAAAAATTAAAGGGCTTTTTTGAAAATTCACCCTAAAAAAACAAAAAAAAACAATAGAAACAACACACAAAGAAGTACCACTTAACACCTTTTAAACGCCCTCAACAAAACCGACCAATTACTGCTCGCCACCTCAACCGAATTCTTACTCTCCTTCCCTTCCTCCCCTCCGCAATTCGTCCCGCTAGGCGTCTCCCACTTAAAACACCCCAAAAAATCCCCCAAGTGTGACATCACCCACTCGTCAGCGGGCCTCGCCACGTCAGCGTTGGTGAAGTTGAGACAGGAAATGGAGATTCTTGAGAGGGAGAAAAAGGCGGCCTTGGAGAAGGAAATAGGGAGAATTAAGGGGTCTAGTTGTAAAAACGCCGTAAGCCATAATATTGGAATTACTCTCCAATTATTATTGGTGCATTCTTTCGAGGTTAGGTTCCATTGAGACTTGAATTCGTCCCAATAAGTTGGAATTTTGGTAGGGTTTTGGGGGGATTTGGAAAAGGGGATTAGGGTTTCGGATTCCGAAAGGGTATTTTGGGAAATGGAAAAGTGTTTGGAGATTAATGCGCATGAATCGGAAATAATGATTGAGGTGATTAGGTCAAAGGCGGGCTGGCGGAGCGAAATGTGGAGAGTCGTGTCCTTTAGTGAATTTATTAATGACGGTCCCCTATTAAAAAATTTTAAAAAATAATAATTAAAATTAAAAAATAAAAGAATATGATAATAATTAATTATATAGTAATTATGATAATAATAATTACCACATGTGAGCACATTCAAAAGGGGGACTAGGAGGATCCATTGTGTAGCCTCTATGTACTATTAAAAGAGCAATCTTAACAAACAAATAAAGCCAAATTAAATACATATTAAAGCTTATTAAAATAATAAAAATGTTGAAATAAATAAAGTTATAACTGACTTTGCAAGCATTTTTATGCATGAGAGGACTGAAATTACTGCTTCTAGTAACTTGATGAAGAAGGAAATATAATATATTTCTCCTTTGTTTTTCGTGCTCGCCATCTTGCAATGCTTCTAATGACTATATATTGAAATTTATATAATATGTTAGTAACTATAGTATAGACCAAAAATAGAGAGAAAGAGGGAGGAGGGAGAGAGAGACCTGAAGAAACGGAATGAAAAGGTCAAATATGTCTTTATGACTCTTTTCATCTTTAGTGTGAAAACAATGGCCTAATAAAGTATTTCTCATTACACTTGGCGATAATGTGGCTCTTAACCAAAGTTTGCAACCTACCAAAAAATAAAATAAAATTATAATCAAATATATATTATTTCTGAATTATTATTATTTATTATTAGTTATTTACTTACCGAGCATCTCAAAAGAGGCTTTAAGGCAACTAACAGCATAAGAGAAATCTGATGAGTCATCACTCACATGATTTAATATTATACTTAAAAAAACTGGATATTTCTCCAAAATTCCATCTTCAAAAGCCGGTCCCTCCAAAAACCCTAATCTGCAAAAAAATGAAAAAAATACCAAATTATTTAAATTAGAAACCAAGAAATTTATCCGTTTTATAGGGGTAAACATGATATTTTGAGATTTCTCCTTAAATAAAAGCATAATGAATGTAATAAAATAAATAATTTACAAAACAAGAGAATGAGAGATATTCCATTTTGAAAGGTACACGATATATTTTTAGATTATGCAAATTACCCCTCGAATAAAAACATTGAAAATGTAATAATAAAACAAATATGTCACAAACCAACAAATTATCAATTTTTATAGGTTTATGAATAGTGGTAAATAAAATCATACAAAATGTACCAAAGCAAGTGGCAAACCTAGAAATTTCCCAATTTTTAAAGGTACACACAATATTTCAAAATTTTATTAAATTGCCCCTCAAAAATATAATATTACTTTTTAGGGTTTCAAACTTACATACAATGACTTAATTCCAAGCCAAACATCAGATCTCTTTAGCTGAACTCTCAGTCTTGAAGAATCTAAATTTGAAGGCAAATTTTCATTTTCCAAAAAAGTGATCCATTTTTTCAATAATGGTTGTAACGGTTCCAAATCGCTCGCTTCCCTATTAAAATAGAACAAAAAATATTAATATCTTTACTGAAGTTATTGATGTTATGTTAAATAAAAATTATAAGATTATTATACTTCAATTTGCCCATGCATCTCGCGAGACGAAGGCCAATTGCTCTAGCTTTGCCTCCAGCAAAGAAAAGTAATGCATATACACCCTAAATTTAAAAAAATAAGTATAAATTATTTATTATTTTACGGGTTTTAATGAAAAATTGAAAAGAATTATATTGAATAAAATAATAATTACTGGATATTGTTGGTCAACAGAAAGGTTGACTTCATATGCATCGTCAATAGCCTCTATAAAAATCTGAAATTCAGTAGCTAATGATCGATCATCTAGCAAAACAGGATACATTAAAACCTGCAAAATGATAAAAAAAAAAAAATCAAATTAAATCAACAACATATCATAATTAATACTAGGGGGATTTTTCAAAGACCCCCTCTAAGTTCTGAAATTTATAAAAAAAAATCCCCCTAACTTTTGAAATATTAAAAAACACTACCAATAACCTTTCATCTTTCCAAAACCCCTAATTTTAAAGTTCTTACAAAACCCTGAACTTTTATTTTCGAAAACAAAACCTAAATAATATTCAAATTATATATAAATAGTGATAAATGATATATAAATCCAAGTGGCAAACTATTTTTTACCTATTATTTCAAAATAAACTGAGGTATTGATTAACATATTATTTCTCCATCATTTCAAAATGTATAATGGGGTTTTTTTTTCTTTTTTGCAAAAAGAACATTAACATTAGGGGGATTATGAAAATAAATAAAGAACTTAACATTAGAAATTATTTCAACTCTTTCAAAACCCCTGACGTTTTTAAAAACCAAAAGTTCAAAGAATATCGAAATTTGCATCGTACTTCCCAACCCTAATCCTCTCATTAATACCCAAAAATCACATTCTTGTATCTCATAAATACCCAAAAATCACATTCTTTTATTTCATAATTCCCTCAATAAACAACATAAATAACCAACACGGCGACACTATTACAAAAACCAACTAACCACATACCTCAAACATCAAGCTCACGACCTCACCACTCCCAAAACTCACATCATATTTCCCAACCCTAATCCTCCCATTAATCTCCTTCAAATGCGAGAATTAGGGTTGGGAAGTTTAAAGTAAGTTTTATTTTTTAATTCCAAAAGATATGATTTTTTTTCATAAGTACATACCTCAAACATCAAGCTCACAACCTCACCACTCCCAAAACTCGCATCGTATTTCCCAACCCTAACTCTCTCATTAATCTCCTTCAAATTCTTACTCACTCTCTCCTCATCCAGCCTTGCCAAAGTCTCGAGAAGCGGGCCCACGCTGTCAGACTGGTACTCCTCTTTATAAGCATCTTGAGCCTGGTGGTACTGCACCACGCACTGAGTGCAGGATCCGAGCTCGGTTGAGATTCGAGTCCAGAGAGATTTCAGAGGAGAATTTGAATTGGAGAAGTCGTGGAAGGATTCTAGAAGGGGACCCATTATGTTGGGGAACCTGCACCATATGTGGGATTCTTTGGGCGATTTGATTAGGAAATCGAACGAGTCTGAGAACCTGTAGAGTGGGAAATTGAAGAAATGAAAATTTTACAAAACTATTGATTTTATAAAACTATTGATTCCAAATCGGATTATAAAACTATTAATTTACAAAACTACGAGCAGGAAAAGGGAAAGGGAATGGGATAGACCAGGATTCTTTGGCGGAGAGGAGGCGGCGCTGGGCGGAGGGGGAGGGATCGTCGTCGGCGTCGAGTTCTTCCTCGATGAGGCGCCATCGATCGAGCAGCTCTCTCTCCGTCTCTCTCGCCATTGTTAGGGTTTTGCGAGAGAAGAGAGACGCAAGGAAGAAGAAGAAGGAATGAATGAAATGACGTGAAGGCGGGAGTTTGTTAACTGACATGCGGGTCCCACTTGTCAGTGAATGAAATATTTTCTTTCTTTTTATAACGGGCCTGTGTTTAATGGGCCGAACATGTAAGGAGAATAAAAATATACTCTGTGATTAAGGGTGGTTTAATTTCTTAAATAAAATAAATAAATTGTTATTATTAGTTAATTTTAGTATAACGTTTGCGATTTCAACATGTAAGAATATTAAGATCATCTGTAAATAAGCTTAGGTTAATTGCTTAACTAGAATAAATTGTTAATATTAGTAATTTTTAGTATAAAGTTTGAAATTATCATAATCAGAAATTTACCAAAAGTACATATCCACCAAATAATCCTGTTTGTATGTGATTTATTTACTCAAGGTTCTTCTTCAGGTTTTATAATATGTTATTTGCTCATGGTTCTTTCTTGTTATATATATCATTAAATTTTAAGCCCTAATGCAGTTCCATAGTGTTTTTAGAACAAATCACATCTGTTGTGAAATACTAAATATGATCTAGTTAAATATTTCACAAAATTTTGTCAAATTTGGAGCAAGAAAGCCCACAGACAATGTCAAGTTTTCAAAAGCAGAACCATTTTCTCTGAGATTTGGATGCAAAGGTACAAAACAAGTTCCTCACCCTGACCATCTTCTTCTCCTTTGTCGCAAAAGTGTTTTTAGATTCTTCGGATGGATTATTCTACTCATTATTCATCAATGAGTGCTTGGATTCGATAAAAGGCTCCCGGATATTTTTGCATCTATAGGGACAAATGTATGACTTTTTTCCCTTAATTTGTCCTAATTTAATTGTCTTATAAGGTGTAAGAATCAAGTGATTTGATATATGATGGTAGCCATTTTCATCACATAAGTAAAAACTATCATCATCAAATCAATACGAAACGTTAGACACTTTAAATTTAAAGAACCTAACTATTTTTTTTATTTTTGACTGTAGGTGATTCCTCATAATATAATTAAATAGTTTAAATTACAACAGGTTCACTATCGAAATTTTGTTTTTCACCAGCGGTGAAAAAATTATTTTATCACCAGTGATTGCCAGTCTTTAACAGATTATAGTTTCTATTTAATCGGACAACAAACCGCTATTTATTTCTTGTGAATAACTATGTTCTCCTCTTCTATCAGTATAGACTTTTATAACTGATTATGTTATTCAATATATCATAGCACACATATTCGAAAGTTAATGTATATGCAGAATATGAAATTTCATATTTTGCATACATGTTAATTTTCTAATTTGCGTACCACGATGTCTTGAATAATATACTTAATACAACACTAATTTGAGTGCATATACTAACTTGCAAATTCTTGCTCTCATAATCATATGGTACATAATAAAGTGGAAGGTTTCAAAATAAAGTCAATTTGCATGGCAAAATAAATAATATCATAATATGTAAATAAAAGCTCAGTGTCACACAGACATCATAAGCTCATACTAATTAGAAATTTTTAACTTTTTATTTCCTTCAAACAAGAATTCGATGATCTTTTAGGCCCTATATTTGCATTGATAAAAATGGAAACAAAGTTATAAATTAATCATTAATTGTATACCTCCGGGTTCGGGAGGTTGATTTCCATCCCCGCAAAAGGGTTAAGGACGGAGACGTTAACGTGGTTATCAACCACAAATCAATACCGGTTCGTGACCGTCACATCTTTTTCTGCCGGTTTCCGAAATATAAAATACACACATTAAATGCATCAGAATAAACTTTGAATCTGTTGTTTGGATCGCGCTCGATGATAATCCACGGAAGCAGAAACTGTCCAGGTGCTAACCGATTTTGGCATCAGTTCCTGCATACCGAATCAAAGGATGCCGACAGACAAGGATGCCCAATACACAAGCCTCATTTATTCCATCGTGAAACAATTCCATACAAAATAAAATTGCTAAAAAAGTCCACAAACTCCAAATCATACTATCCAATTCCATACAAAATCCACATAAAATCTAAAATAGAAAGTTCACTAATCTCAAACAAAATATAAAAATAATACATATAGCCTACTACACAAAAGGCACAAACCAACGTGCATGATCCCCGATCTCCATATTCTGCACAACCTCGGTCCTACCGATCATCATATCGTAAAAATGAACGGTATTGCCCCTCAGATAATAAATGCAATTGGAAAAAAATATAATTAATATAAACAAATTTCATAATTGTAAATATTTCAAAAGTACAAGGTCAAAGATATAAATGTACCTCATATTCTTTTAATAAATCAGTAAGAAAAGTTACGCCGCTTTTAGCAAGGTGAAAATCCTTATGTTCGATCGCCACAGCTATTGTGTTCATCACAAAATCTGAATTCCATAAAAATAAAAACAAAATTGCATTAGAGTGCTCTCTCAATTTTCTCTTCTTTCATCATAATTTAAAAAAAATTGTTGTAAATGTACCACTTCGTTGATCTCACTAATGAAAGGTTTTGAGAAGTGGGTTAAAATAGCTTGCAAAAGAAACAAAAACCTGAGACCATGCTCAGGATGGTGCCGAAAGATCCCCAACATGTCCTATTATAAACAAATAAAGAAACAAAAAATAATAAAAAAATTTACTAAAAATATCATTCATATAAACTCTTTTTTTATTTACTAACCTCCGGCCGGCATGGGCAGTTGAAAAAGGCGTTTACAATATTGGCCGCATCATGAACCATCACATTAACCTTAGACTTAAACCTATAGAAACAATTTAGCAATTCATTAATAAATTAATTAATCAACATATTATCAAGGCGAAAATTACATGTACCCAACAAAATCTCAAAATATCAACTATGCCGGTACAAAACGTGAAATATCATATAAGCATTTTTTTTTTATATTTGAATCAAAGGATATATTATCGTATTCCTGATATTTCTAAAGTTTCATAGGGGTAGTTGGAATATGTATTATTTTTAGAGATGAAAAAGAAATATTATTGAAACTACCCCATGATAAGGGTGCCATAAAAAGATAGAACTTCAAATTGTAGAGCATCCAGTCCATTTTTGTATTCTTCAGAAACCGCCTCCCTCATGGGAGCTACGAAGATGTCGAGGTGGTGTGACTTATATCCCATTTTGCCTATAGCAGTCTCTATTGACTTAAGTATCTTTCCCTTCACATCCCTGATAGAAAACATTATTTATCAAAATACAAAAATATTAATTAAACTATTAAAGTTGGAATATGTATTATTTTTGGAGAGAAAATTACATCAATAGTTCTTGTTCAGATGTCGAGGAGTCGAGTTCAGAAATTTGCAAGAAATTTCACAGCAGATATTTTCTACAATTAAAAGCTTTTATGTTTAAAATTTTAAGCAACGAGTTACACAGAAACGATTTTGAACGCCATGTATGGGTTCTTCGTCATCTGTTCTCTCTGGTGAGATTTGGAGCAAGTAAATTCTTTTTTTAATTCTTCATTTTATTGAATATTTTGTCTCTAATATAACTTTAATAAACGTGAAAGGTTAAATCAGGGAAACTGGAACATCCACTGAATGATACTTCGCACGTACGCGAGCACAGCGTAAAATGCTTGGTAACTCTTTTTCCTAATAAGCTAGGTGCTGAGGTATTACTAACTTCATTATTATTTATATTAATTATAATTTTTATCCATCAGTAAATGATATTGAAAATTAATATTTGTTTTTTTTTTTTGAATTTTCTTGTCAGCCTGCATATGTTGTCCATCCGTCTAATGGTGAATGCAGTCACTCAGTCCACAAAGAGGACATGGTCACCAGGGATATCAGGCATCGGCGTCCACCCGGGACGCCCATCCGTCTCCAGTCGGTATAAAAAAAACATGAATCAAACTTGTCATCATTATTATCGAATTCTGGATTAACGAAGAGAATTCCGGGTTCGGGAGGTTGGTTTCCATCCCCGCAAAAGGGTTAATGACGGAGAGGTTAGCGTGGTCATCAACCACAAATCAATACCAGTTCGTGACCTTCACATCTTTTTCTGCCGGTTTTCGAAAAATAAAATACGCACATTAAATGTATCAGAATAAGTTTTGAATCTGTTGTTTGGTTCGCGCTCGATGATAATCCACAGAAGCAGAAACTGTCCAGGTGCTAACTGATTTTGGCATCAGTTCCTGCATACCGAATCAAAGGATGCCAACAGACAAGGATGCCTAATACACAACCCTCATTTGTTCCATTGTGAAACAATTCCATACAAAATAAAATTGCTAAAAAAGTCCACAAATTCCAAATCATACCATCCAATTCGATAAAATACACATAAAATCTAAAATAGAAAGTTCACTAATCTCAAACAAAATATAAAAATAATACATATTATCTTTATTTAATATTGCATTTATATTCTTTAATATAATTCACTTTTATTTTTTACAGGCACATGGTGCTTCATGCACTCTTGACTATGTTAAGAAATCACTTGGGTTTAAGTAAGCTATCTGTCTGTCTATCTATCTATCATCATCCATCATCATCATAAATGAAAAATTGTTTTATTTTGTTTCAGAATCGAGCAAGGTCAACCTATTACAGTCAAATATGCAGCCAATTTTGCCGCCATGAAAACATGCAGTTTATATCCCAAGGTTATTTTTTTAACTCTCCTAATTTTCAAAATCTTTAAAAGTAAATACAATTTAATATCTTTTTTTATTAAATTCATAGCATGCAACAAGCGTGATAATCGCAGGTTGTGATAATCAAGGATGCCATATTTTCCATGTATCAAATAAAGGTCAAGTTACAAAATGCGAAAACTTTGCTATGGCGGGTATAAATCATAAAATAGCATATTTTTATTTTTAATTATTTTTTATTAATGTTGAAAAATGTGATACTGAAACAGGTTCTTGTTCAGCTTATTTGCCTGATTTTCTTGACAAAGAATGGCAGTAAGGAATGAATGCTACAGAGGCTGTGGTTTTATTATATTATTATTATTATTCTATTTTTACAATTTTACCCTTTTTCATTAATTATTATTATTATTATTATTATTATTATTATTATTATTATTATTATTATTATTATTATTATTATTATTATTATTATTATTTTATTAAATTTTAGGACCTTGTTGTTCTTGGAATTTCTCGAGCAATTTACTTTGATGAGTATAGTGGCGGTAATATCCGCACAGTAACTGTAAGTCCACTCTAATTTTTTGAAATTTGAAACCTTAATTTTATCTTGATTGCACAATTTTGAAATTGCTTTGATATTGCAGATAAATGCGTATGGAGAGCTTGAATTCGTGGTCCACCAACCATTTGAGTATGATGGGACGACGTTTAGTCAGACCACGGATGTTTCGGACTTCATAAATATTTTTAAAAGTTTGGATGTTTAAGGATGAATGATTTAGTAGCTTGGGTGTTTACTGTTTAATTGGGCTAGTGTTTTTTGGTGGTGTTACTTGAATATTATATTGCTCGGTTGTTTAGTAGAAAATGTTTGAAGTAACAATGGTAAGTGTTTATTATTTTCTTCTTCTTTAGTAGAAATTGTTCCCTTATACCGTTCCGTACCCGCAACCTCCGACTTTATTTTTGATGGTAGGTGATTGCACATAATATAATTAAAAAAAAATAGTTTAAATTACAACATGTTCACTATCCAAGTTTTGTTTTTCACTGGCGGTGAAAAAAATGTTTTATCACCAGCGATTGCCTATCTTAACATATTATAGTTTCTATTTAATCGGACAACAAACCACTATTTATTTATTGTGGATAACCATGTTCTTATCTTCTCTCAGTGTAGAGTTTTATAATTGAGTATGTTATTCAATATATCATAGCACACATATTCGAAAATTAATGTATATGCAAAATATGAAATTTCATATTCTGCATACATGTTAATTTTCCAATTTGTGTACCACGATGTCTTGACTATATACTACACATACTATTAGAATTTAAAATGTTACTTACCTCATTCGATGTACTCGCCAATGACGGATATGATGTCTCATCATGTGTGACTTCATCTACGATGTAAAAACTTTGTATTAGATCCAAATCTCTAGTTCTTTCTTACTCCAGAGCTTTCGGTAACTAGTTCCGCCACTCCCTTTTTCTTCTCAAATGCCGAAAAACCTTGATTGAGGCCCCTCAGCTCAGAAAAGAAGAAATCTTTTGACTAGGGTCCCTCTTCGACTCAACTCAAACAGCCGCCTCCCTCCATAAATCGCCGGAAAAGAAGCGAATGGCCGGAAAAGAAGCTTCCAGGTGAGAATAGAACCATCATCCTGTGCTATTTTGTGATTTGTAATGCTTGATTGTTTGTGATATTTGGGTTACTTGGTGGTAATTTCTTGTGAATTACGGTTTGTATTGATATTATGATATGTGGTGGTTTTAGGATTAATTGAGGGTAATTGGGGCTTGTAGAGTTGAATTAGGGTTTATTTGACGTCAATTTGGAGGTAATTGTGATGCTCTTTTGGAGAAATTATAATATTTCCTCATACCTTATTTTATTGCTTTGAGAGAGTTCAGGTTGGTTCGTAGATATTATCCACACTATGTTAAAAAGTCCCCCTCTCTTTCCTTTTTCTTTGAGAGAGTCCATTTCTCACTCATCTTTCTCTAATTAGGGTTTCTTCGTCCGCCTGCAATGTGCGCATTTCTATTGGGACCATCCTCGCCGTGAAATATAATGACGGCGTCGTGCTCGGCGCCGAGTCATGTGTGTGCACATGTATAACTTTTATCTCTCTAATTTCTCTAAGTGATTATGATTTGGTTTTATTATGACACTTTCGATCTTTTGTGTTAATATTTACAGGTAACATGGCAGATAACACCGAATATGCGGATAAGGCAGATACGGATAAAGATATGGCAGATAACATCGTTGTGATTGATGTTGATATGGATAAGATTAGACGTCTGGCACCTAAAATTTACATGGCTTTATCTGGTGATGTGAGTATCATTTTTTTTATTGATTTTATCTTTATTTAATATTTCATTTATATTGGTTAATATAATTCACTTTTATTTTTACAGGCACATGGTGCTTCATGCACTCTTGACTATGTTAAGAAATCACTTGGGTTTAAGTAAGCTCTTTGTCTGTCTATCTATCTATCTATCATCATCATAAATGAAAAATTATTTTATTTTGTTTCAGAGTCGAGCAAGGTCAACCGATTACAGTCAAATATGCAGCCAATTCTGCCGCCATGAAAACATGCAGTTTATATCCCGGGGTTATTTTTTTAATTCTCCTAATTTTCAAAATATTTAATAGTAAATACAATTTAATAACTTTTTTATTAAATTCATAGCACGCAACAAGGGTGATAGTTGCAGGTTGTGATGATCAAGGATGCCATATTTACCATGTATCAGATAAAGGTCAAGTTACAAAATGCGAAAACTTTGCTATGGCAGGTATAAATCATAAAATACCATATTTTTATTTTTAATTATTTTTTATTAATGTTGAAAAATGTGATATTGAAACAGGTTCTGGTTCAACTTATTTGCCTGCTTTTCTTGACAAAGAATGGCAGGGCTATGATAACTTCTCATATTCTATTTTGGGTCCATTTTGAGTTTCTAAGCACTACAGGAAAACACTATGTTACCGACGGAACAATTACTATTGCTTACATATCACCGATGGCCCGTCGGTGATAAAATGAACTATGCCTTGAAGCATCAAGCATGAACGTCCCTAATTCCTAAGCAACAATGACAGTTCGTAGAGATTTATATTTGTTAGCATTATAATTTAAATTTTGAACATTCATCAACGTGACACTATTACTGATAGCTAGCCTCCTGATGTGCATCATAGAGTTTTTTTTGAAAAATTTAAGCAGGATATGTGAATTGAAAATGATATAGGCTATCCTCTAACATGGGCTTTGAGACTTTCAGTGATGATATGTTCCTGATGCATACATCACCAACGCCCAAACCCCGATAAGATGTCACTTCTTCAACAATCAGCCCCTCTCTATAAAGCAACGCCTCTTGAAAACTTTAAACCCCGCACTATCTCCCTCTCTTTTACCCGAGGCATAACTCTCTGTCTCTTTTTACGTAACCCTAATTCGTCTAATCTCTTTTCCATTCTCACTTCAAAACAATAAACCCGACGGCTTACTCTTCTCGCCATCTTCTTTCAAAACCTGGCACCAAGTCTCCCCCCCTCCTCGATCAACTCCGGCGTATTAACATAACATTAAGTAAAATTAATCATTATTAAAAGAATTTATATTATAGGTAAATATTTTTTTAATTCAATTGAAGTTTAATTGTTGAAATTTATGGTTTAATGAGGTTTAATTAAAGTTAATTTAATTGTTTATCGCTTGATTAATTTGGTTCAATTGAAACGAGTTATTCGAGCTTAAATGAAACCAGGATAATTCTAATGGGTTTGGGCTTAATCGAAATGTGGTATTGCTTATTGGGGCACAATTGTAAAGGTAAATTGAAAATGATTTTAATCGAAATTTGGTTAATTGAAATGAGTTTATTGGTTCAGGAAAATAATTCTGTTCAGAAACATATCAAAGCTTTTCAAGTATACTAACAGTACACAATCTACCATTCAAAATTACAACATCAAATTACAGATTTAAATCACGCCTAATTCCATCAAATCGATCTCTACATTTCTAATCCGCAATAAAAACCGCAATTACAAGCTTTTCAAACCTATTTATACTACATATATATATATATCCTCTAAAGTAATTAACTAGTTAAATTGAATTAATTTATGTGATCCATGCATTTCCACCGTCCGAGCTACTACAAGCTTGATTAGAGAGGATATTATTTCCCAAATCGCCCTCCAAACTCATTTGTGTCTCCTCTTGCGGCGATAATATTCTTATACACCTCACGCAATTCACAAATTCCCTAAAAATATACAAAATATATATTATTATTTAATACTCAAAAGATTAAAAAAATCAAAAAAGAAAAATGAAGAAATGAAGAAAATTATTTATACATCGTTAATTTCATTTTCTACAAGTCAAATTACTATATTCAAGAATTCAATGTGATAATAAATTATTAATCCACCCTAAATATTGACACCGTGTTTGAACTACTAAAAAGCCCCTACATTAATGGAAATTGCAAAAAAGCCACTACAATATTGCCAAAATTACAAAAAAGCCCCTAAAAGGTTAGTTTTAAAATAGCACCGTTAGGTTTCTAGTATAATTATTTGAGAGAAAAAAAATAAAGTTTAATTAATCGAGGCGCTTTTTTTGCAATGATGTAGGGGCTTTTTTGCAATTTCCAATTTCCAATAATGTTTCAGTTTCATTTTCTACAAGTCGAACTAGTACACTAAACAATTCAATGTGCTCATAATCCATCCAAAATATTGATACCATGTTCGAACCACTAATATCTCACAATATTTATTTCAACAGACTATCTAACATATAAAATTAAATAAATAAAATACGCAAACTTACTCCCAAGGATCGTCGCCGATTAGAAGCACGTCTTTCTCATGATCTTCGTAAACCAACTTCCATCCGTTTCTATGTTGGTCTTGCAATTGCCCTTCGATTCCGAACATTCTCGCGATGTCTCTTTTGAGCTCTTCGTATCCTATGTATCTCGTTATGTCTATTGACCTCCCGACCGCCCCTCTCTTATGCACCTATAATTTGATAAAAAAATAATAAATTATTTAGTAAAAAATTTGCTTGTTTTTAACTACATTTATATGGCAATCGGGCCTAGTATTTCAAATATATATCAGAAGAAAATAATACTAGACCTAACTATATATACCATAAAAACTGTCTAGAAATGATTCTAGGGTTAGACTATACGTTTGCACCATTATTATTCAAAAATATACTCAAAAAACATATATTTCAAAAGCCAATAATGTTTATAAACATATAATCCAAACCTAGAACCAGTCCGATACAGTCTTATATAGAGACAAAAATATAATAATAACTCACTAAAACTATATCTCCAACTAATTCCAAACTTGGATGCCTTATCTATAACACTATTCTTCCAAAAATACACACATATATAAAAACACATTTTATATTTTATACCTTGGTGAAAGTACGTTTCCTCTGAACAGGCCCCCCACCGCCACCGCCACCGCCACCTGGCGGGGCCCACGAGCCTCTATTCAAAAACCCACTCTCATTCATCTCATTAAACGCCACGTCAGCAGCGATTCCAAAAGACTGCGACACCAAACTCGAACTCATCTCCTGCACGTCTTTCGACGCGTCAAATAGCAACTCATCGCTCTCAAACGGTACCGGTACCGGTACGGACGGTACAACGGTACCGAACCCATTGTTACAATCATCATTATTATTATGGATATTATTATTATTTGGGAATAAAAGATTGTTATTGTTGTTGTTGAAGATTTGTTGTAAAGTGCCATTGATTCCTTCGGCTTGAGATAAGCAAACGGAAGTGCTAGAAGAAGTTTGGTTGTCTAAATAAGATTCCATATTTGGAAAGTTGGTGTTGTTTAGGTACGGTTGTGGCGGTACCAATCCTTGATGATTATTACTAATATTATTTATATTATTATTAGAAATATTAGTAGTAGTTGGTTTTGGTATTTGACGAGGCGTGTTGGTACCGGATCGATTAGGTACGGGTTTTTCATCCGGTATGATAATTGGAGTTGAAATATTATTATTATTACTATTATAATTACTATTATTATTATTATTATTATTAATTGAGTGGGACCTACTTGTCAGAATCGCCTCAGCAAGAATATGATTATTATTATTAATATTATTATGATTATTATTATTATTATTAATATTATTGTTGTTATTATTGGAAGAAGGAGAAGTGGAGCAAGAAGGAACATTATCCTCGGTCAGAACTGATGACACCTGGCGCATCGACGAACTGCCAGGTGTCACCATCTGATTGGCCGACATATCCTTCTGCTGTGGTGTCATCATCTGATTGGCTGATAAAAACTGGTCGGGAAAATTCAAAGGTTGGTTTTGAGGGAAATTGATTTGGTTTTGTTGCACTTTTTGCAAAATTTGTTGTTTTATTTGCGGGTCGGATAAGTGGATTAACGGTTTTTGATGGTTTTGCATTTGAATTTGCTGCTGAGGTGGCGGCACGTGATTGGTTGGATTGTTATTATTACCAAACTGGTTATTACTTATATTATTATTATTATTATTACTACTGTTTTGGATTGGTTGTTTTAACGGGTCGGGTTGTTGGATTTGAGAAGTATTGAAACTCAAATTACTCATATGATTATTCTGATGGAAATATTGGGCCGGGTTTTGACCCGTTTGACCTATTAAGGAGTTGTTGAAGTACTCGGATTGTAATAGACTTGAACTTGAGGGGCCTTTTTGCGAATTGACGTTCATGTTCATCCACTGAACGAGGCTTAATCCTGGCATGATTGTGCTTTGCGTTTGAGGGTCCTTTATGCAAATTTCCTCGCCCAGCCATGGCATTGCTCTTTTGATTAGGTTTTCCATTTCCGACATCTCATCGTCTGTTAAAATATAAAAAAATAAAATAATTCAATTAATTATTTAAAATAATTATTTCCGACATCTCACCATCTGTATGAAATTACAAAAATATAATATTCAATTGATTATTTCCGACATCTCATCATCTGTTTGAAAATCTAAAAATAAAATTTATGGGATATTTTCAAAAGAATCACTAATGTTTGTTAAGACCTAACATTGTTGATTTCTTAAGAACAGAGGGGATTTTTTGCAACTTTTAATAATGGAGGGGCCTTTTGTAAAACTGGTTCTATTTCCTATTTCTGACATATAATCATCTATTAAAAATATAAAAAAGCTATATTTAAGGAAAATTTGCAGTACTGCATTATTACTAAACAGCACAAAAAAGCTTTTCGTTCTTTAAAATTGCAAAAAAGCTCCTAATATAAGTTTTCTTTTTTCCAATTTTCAATAACAGATGGGTCTTTTGCAAATTTCACTTCAATTTATCCATCCATATATAATAAATTTACTCAAATCTTTTATATTTTGGGTAAAAAAAGGGAGTTTTTATTTTTACCTGGCATGCCAGGATGTCTAGCGCGTTTGTTATTTCTGAAAAAAGGAGGGGGGCAAATGAAAAATGGCGCGGCAACAGGCTCTATTTCCCAAAGAGAAACTCTGTTTCTTCTCTCTCCTGGCGCCGATTCGTCCCATCCTACCTATTTTTTCAATTAAACCCAAATTAATTAATTAATTAATTAATTGTAAAAAGTAGATGATTTTGTTACGGGAAACTTCATATTTATTTAGCCTTCTAAAAACTCAAAATATCAGATTTACTCCTTTTAAAGTTATAAAATATCAATCATATTTACCGTTTAAAACTTTAAGTATGTCAAACTTAGCCATTTAAGTATATCAATTTTAGGGATGCAAATTGCCTGTTGGATAAATTTGATATTTTTTAGGTTTTGGGAGGGTAAATATGATATTTGTAGGTTTAGAATGGAAATCATTTAATATGATATTTTGAGTTTTTAGAAGAGCAAATATGAAATTCGCAAAAATTTTAAATTCTAAAGGCTGACCTGTAAATTTCTCCATTGAGAATTCTTCCATCTTACCGGGTCCAAATCGCTTATGCCCGTTACAGTACCCATGTACCTACAAAATAGTAAAATAGTACGTTTTTTTTACATTCTAGTCCTAAATCTTCACAGAATTACAAAAAATTAAAAAAATACAAAATATAGTGAACTTTAGCTTCTAGTGTTCAAATCTTCATATAATTAAAATAATTTAAAATCTCAAAAAAAATAAAAAATAGTGAAATTACCTTGTTCTAGTTCAAAAAATTTCAAAAACATACAGAAGTAGTAGAATTTCATGAAAAATTAATCACTACTTCCATTAAAAAGTAATCACTATGTCATGAAAGAAAACATTACTTGAAAAAAACTATGCCTTACATAACTTGCATCATAAAATCTACTTTGCACAATTTCTTCTCAAATAAATAAATCTAATCAAAATTTGAAAACGGTAAAATTACCTTCTAGTCCAAAGTCATCACATAATTTAAATAACTCAAAATTTCAAAAAACATACATTCATACAGAAATAGTGAACTTTACCTTCTAATCCAAAATCTTCACATAATTGAAATAATTTGATACGATTAAAAAAACTAATATTTAATGTAAAAACTAATCACTAATTTCATAAAGAAACATTAAAAAATGTAATCAAAACTTGAAAATGGTAAAATTACTTTCTAGTCCCTGATTCTTCGGTTTCAAACATCATTCTGAAACGCATGCCCAGCGAGATTTGATTATTATACACCGCCTTTTGATATTTTGCGAACGGCACCACAAATTCAGAAGGACTCGCTCTGAAGAAAATAATCCAAGAATAAAAAAATTTCAAATTAAAAACAAATTGATCATAATTAGGTCTTGAGTTTAGAAGGGTAATAAATTTAATAGTCTTTTTTTCAAATAAAATAAACCTAGGGTTATATACAAAGTTGCAACTCTATAAAATTACATGGACGGACTAACCGCGTATTCATCCCTGCAAAACTACCCCAATCAAATTCAAGAAATTAAATTAAATTCGCAAAAATAAATCAAACCAAGGGTTATAAAAAAAAAGGAAATTTGCAAAAAAGCCCCTACATTATCCCGAAATTGAAAAAAAAACCGCATTATTGGGAATTGCAAAAAAGCCCCTACCGTTAGTTAGGAGTTACCACTTTAGTTTTTATACTTTAAATACCTAAAAACATATTTTAAATATTATTTACCATTTTTCTCTCTCTAATAAGATTTTCTTAAAGTTGACTAATACTTCTTAAATTTAATTACAAAATATTAACTTAAATAATATAAGTAACAATTTTCAATCAAACCTAGGGTTAAGAAAGAAAAAACTTCAAAGGCGAGTAGACTCCTTGGCTCTTACAAAATAACACATCAAACCCACCCTTCCAAATCGATATATTCAAAATTACCCCTACAAATTTTACAAAAAAATTGAAATTTTAACAAACCTAGGGTTGTAAAAGACGGTGAAAGGGCTGTGATTGGCCGCAGCGTGAGCGGCCGCGGCTAAAATTCCGATGTGCATACTATCGCTCGATAAAACGGAGGAAGAAATATTTGTAGGCTGCCTGTTGGCCCGCCTTATTCCTAATAGTAATTGTTGTTTCACATCCCTAAAGTAAATAAAAAATAAAAAAAATAAAAAATAATAATAATAATAAAATAAAAGGAAAAAAGAGAAAGACAATGATTTATTATATGTATATGTATTTTTATTTGTTTGTTTATTTATTTATATTTAAGGGGGAATTTATCATGTTTGTACGGAGGGATTTATCATATTTTAAGGCGGAATTTATCATATTTTTTTTATTTTAATTTCATTCCCTCAAAATAAAAAAAATAAAAATAATGAAAAAAAGAATTTGGTAAATTTATAGAAAGTACGGTCGTTTAAGAACAAAAGATAATAAAACAAGGGTAATTTGATATTTTTTTAATTTGCCTTTCTCAATTTAATCATAATTTGTTGTTTTGCGTCCCAAAAATTACAAAAAAATTATTTGTATATAATTTGAAGGCGGAATTTATCATAATTATAACATATGATGAAATTCCGCTTTATATTTTTAAACCGGCTCAATTTACCCTGTGAAACACGATACAACAACTCAGTCCACTTATATGTTTTACCATTTAAATTTCTATTTTAGTCAATTCAGTCCCTCTACTCAATAAAAATGACATTTCATGTTGAAATCCTGATACATGTTTTGAACGTGTGATAAATTACGCCTTATGTTTTTAAGGCGGAATTTATCGTATTTTTATGGCGAAAAATTTATCATATTTTTTAAGTCCGAATTCATCATATTTTTAAGATGGAGTTGATCATTCATCATATTTTTCGTCATAAAAATGTCTAAATTACCCCTTCTCTCCGCATTTTTCAAAAAATGTCTAAATTACCCCTTATATTTACTTATTTACATATAAATAAATACTAATCAAGCAAGGGTAATTTGAGGATGGGGGCATTAAAACTGGCCCTATTTAAACAAATTTTTATATATTTAAGAAAAATAATAATATTTGTTACCTGATAAATAAAACAGAGTCACCAGCTAGAAGTCTTTTTCCACTCACAAATAAACTCCAGCCAGTCGTCAATAAATGTCTTTTAGGCTGACCTGAAACATATTTTTAATTCCTGATATTAAACTATTTATCTATTTATATATATGTCATGCGTAATGTTAAAAAAATAAGATTAGGGTTACCTCTGTAAATATGGCGAAAAGTCCAAACATTATCATGCAGGTCCCTGGCTTGCAACTCCTGGGCTGGCGGCTGCAATGAAAAATCCTACAAACACACCAATAAAAAAAATTAAAATCTCACATTTAGGCCCCTAAAAGTAAAAAGTCTACTTTTTTTATTACCAAAGGAGGAAATATTTTTAAATTAAAATTTAAGACTTTTCCCAAAGGAGAAAATCTTTTAACTTATAAATTTACAACTTTTTTTTCCGAAGTAGCAAATATTTTCAAATTTGAAATTTAAGACCTTTTATTACCAAGGGAGGAAATATTTTTTTAAATTTAATATTCAAGACTTTTATAAATTCAAAAAAGTCTTTTTTTATTACCAAATCAGGAAATATAATATTTTTAAATTTTAAGTTTGATCCTCTTTTTAAATTACCAAAGGAGGAAATATTTTTTCTGCGGCACGGCGAGGCACCGAGAAGCCGCCATGTGTACTCGTGTCGCTGGCCGTTAAAGTTTTGCAAAAAAAATCATTTTGGTGTCTTATTTGCTTAAATGCCATCTCTGACGCGAATAACGCCTCTTTATCATACTAAAAAAAATAAATGTTAACAAAAAATTAAAAAAGACAAATTAACATAAAAATTAAATTAAAAATTAAAAATTGAATTGAATTTGAAGTAAATTACTGAGTTGACTGGTTGGAGAGTCATTTGAGCATAAACTTCATCTGTGTCAGGATCAGCCTAGAAAAATTAAAAAAATGTTACCCAAAAAAAAAAGTTTTATACTGATTAAAAAGGAAATTTTTTCAAAATACCTCTAATGACTAATGTTTGTGATATTTTAAGAAATCTCCTCACTTTCTAGACTCCCTATAAAGTGAAGTGTTTCTTACAATATTCAGAAAATTAGGGTTTTTTGAAGAATTTTCTAATATAAATCAGCTCTTACAAAAATATCAGCATCAGCCCAGAAAAGAAATTACAAAAATTGTAAAAACGCCCTTTCAGTTTATAGTTATTATAGATTTTGTCTTACAAAATAATATTGAAAAGATTTGAGGGGCTCACATGTAAAGTGACGTTATGAAGGAGGCATATTAATTTTGAAGGAAGATTTGGGTAGTTTGGTATATGTGCATCCACATCTTTTTGCATTGAAGCTGCAACCTGAATTGAAGAAAAAAAAATTTTAATCTCAAAAGGACCTAAATGTAAAAAAATTTCTTTTTAACAATGTAAAAAGAGTTTTTTTAGTTGGTATTAAAATTTTGCAAAGAATGGATTCGGCGGCTATAATCAGTATCACGTTAATCCAAAAATTTTGAAATATCAATTGTTGATTTTTAGTTATTTATAAATATTGTGATAATAGTTGAACTAGTCATGTATAAGTATAGTATTTGTAGTATAATTAATGATAGTTTAGATCTAGATATAAATAATCATAACTTGATTTGTCAACCTGGTTTTAAAACATGAAAACAAAACGAAAACAAAGACTTAATTCTAAAATGCATTGAATCTACACAACAACAAAAATTGAGAAAATAAAAGAGAAATAACAAGACTAGTAAGTTTTCATAAAAATTTTAATATTTTAATAACAAAAAAAAAACATTGCTTCATTTTTAAGGCTTGCTTAAATTTGAATAATCAAAACAAAAAATGGGATCCAATCCCCCCAAAAAGGAAAGAAACTCCTAATTTGAGAACTTCACCAATTTTATCTCTAAAAAAAGTAATAATTCTGACTTTATTCCAAAAAAAAAAAAACCCAAAGTATATTAAATGCATCAGAAACACTCATTGGCCCCTTTCAATTCCCGAAATTTAACCAATTCGAAGAAATCAGAAATCTAACACATAAATGCAATAAAATTCACTTCTTTTTTATGCCAACTAAAAAAAAGTTTACATTCATTAATACAATCATACAAACACTCAAACACTTTCCCTCAATTGCTAACGAAAATAAAATAAAAACAAAGAAAAAGAAAAAGCTTTCGAATAAAATCCCACTTACACAAAGTATGAACCGAAATCCAACAACTACGAAGAACAACCACAACAAAATCAAGCAAAACCAACTAAAATCCTCAAACTAAAACCGAACAAATCAAAACAAAAAAGACGAATGATTAATCACTCACTTGCTCACTGTGTCCTTGAGGAAAGTAAACCACCAAACTCCCCACCGGCGGCAAGTTCACCAGCGGCCCGGCACACGCGTACCACAACTCCGAGTTTATCGCCGCCTTCTTCTCCCCTTTTCCAAATCACAAACACCAATCAAATCATCCATCATCTCAACAAACAAACAAACAAACAACAAACACTGATCAACAAATACCTTCGCCGCCGAGAGACGCCGCGCCATTCACAAGTTGCACCTTCATCTTCTTCTTCGCCGGAGATAGTCAGACGCTGCCACCTTGCATGGCCTCCGATCCGGCGGTGGATTCCTCTCAACAGTGCCTCTCTTCTCTCTTCCTCTTTCTCTTTCTCTTTCTCTGTTGTATAACTCTTTCTGTGTCTATTTCTATAGGCTCGTCTTCTTCCTCTTTTTCTATTCAAAAATCCACTTTTACGCTGATACCCTCTTAATATTTATATTTGTGTGGAGGTCCTGCTGTGAAAGCAACGGTCGTAGCCTTTTAGCATAGAATCATAGATAGAATCATTTTGGGATAATTTATAGAAGGGCCCTTGGAAAGTGGGGAATTGTAAATAGGGCGTCGTAAAGTGGCCTTTTAGCATAGATAGAATCATTTTGGGATTATTTATAGAGAGGACCTTGAAAAGTGGGGAATTGTGAATGGGTCCCTGTAAAGTAGTTGTGGGTCCCATCAAGAGGGAATAATTACTTCTATCTTCACTGCAGTTGTGTACAACTTTCTACGTAGTTCATTTATGTGAAAAGAAGTGCTATGGTATTCGACGCATTGTGGCAATCTAAAAAAACTCAAGACATGATACGATAATTTTCTATATTTACTAATTATATTTTATATGTGTAATTATTTTTTGTATATATAGTTAGATATTTTAATCTAAGCAAAAAATTATTTATAGAATAATATCTTCAAATAATATTCAGATCAAGAGATGAGTAAAAATGTATTCAACGATCCCTGCATATTAGTTATCTTTTGACAGATATGCATGTTTCATAAATGTCATTATGAGAGATTTTATCAAAAAAATTTATTTCATTATATTTGTAATACACCCGTGTATTATATGGCATATTCTCAAAACTAACATTAATTAATCACAACATGTCCTTAACAGCATAAGCATGACATCAGTGGTGTTAATTTGTCTCAAAAAGTAACAAAAATCTGTTTTTTCAATTTTCTATGGGAAGATAGCTGGCATATTTGAGCCTGATTAAGTGGTATTACCACCTGGGTTTTTGAACGTGGCAGTACTCCCTCCTATTTCATGAATACAAATTTCACCTAGCCCATATAATTATCAAATATCATTATTACAATTTCATCATTTCTTGTCCTTTTATTTTAATTTAAAATCAGTTCAATGTAAAATTATGTGTTTAATACATTTGTTTCTCTAATTATTAATTATTATTTAAATCATAAGTGCCTAAAAAGATATTTGAACTAATGGAAAGAACTTGAAATATTGTTTCTGAAACTTGAAATATTAAAAAAAAATATTTACTGGTTTTATATTTGCTACCATATGTTTTAAGTGTATATATTTTTACGTTAGAGATATCCATGCGAATACGGGAAGTGTATGTGAATTATCCGTTATTATTTTGAATTAAAATACGTGACACATCTGATACAGTATCCGATACGATCAAATTGGAATTATGGAATATCTGCATAACATAGTTAGTATAGTAAGTAGTAAGAGCTCGACACGTACTGTTTTAGTAGAAGATTGTAGAACTGAATTGGTGAGATAAGAGGGACAGGGATGGTACTTCTACTTTGCAATTGCCTCCACGGAAGTATATACTCGACTCGGTCTGACACGTGTCACCTTTTCATTAGCTGGATTTTTCTTGTTTTAAATAGGAAAAGAAAGGCAGAGAGAGTGATTAATGAATGGAATGAAAGGTGGCGGTGGCTAAAGTAATGCAACTTTGATTTTAAAATTTGAAGTAATTAATGATTTAGATAATTAATTGATCATCTAAATTATGAGAGCATGATGAATGATTGCGTGGCATCTCTTGTCGGCGCTTATGACCCCACACACACAAATATGCACCTTATATATACATTATATAAAGAGATTAAAAGATGTGTAATTAAGTTTGATAATCTCCTCAAATTAATGAGATGGATTAGGAACATATACATGTTATGTGCTGACTGTTGAGCAGTGATATCTAAACTATAGTTGATTAAGCACCAATTTAATTCTACATTTTCACCTAAGCATTTGGATGATTGAGTTTTGGACTTTATTTAGAATGTTATGGATATTAAGTATTGTTTATTTCATCTGAATTTACATCTATAAATAAATTATATATACACAAAAAATATATAAAAGTATTACACGCTAATAAGTCAGATTACTGGCTCGGGCGAGAGTTAAAAAAAACAAGAATCAAGATTAATGAGTTTTTTTAGACTCAAACTCATGATCAAGAACTGGAACTTGTAAATTTTTTAAATTTCAGTGATGTCTTGTTGCTTAAGGTAGTAAGCTTTGGTCAACATTAATGAATTGATTAATCTAATATAGTGGCATGGATTAGGAACAACATGTTATGTATTGATTTAGTGATACCATCAATATACATCATGAGGTATATATTGTTTAAGGCAATTTTCTCCATCAAGTTTAGCTATTTCGTTTAGTCACCTAAACACACAAATAATGTCAAGTCTTGTGATACCATATATACACGACATTAAGATATTATAGATATATAGCTATATTTATAATGTATCTAATTAATGAGATTGATTAGAAACATATACATGTTAGGTGTTCATTAATGGTACCATCAATATACATCATAAGATATTTTTTAGAAGACAATTTTCTCTATCAAGTTCTGTTACTTTGTCATAGAACAAGTTACTAATTAAATTCTCCAAGACAAAATATATGATATCTCTATAATTAATACATGGATTAGTGGAACATATACATGTTACCTGTTGACTTATACTACAATACATGTTAGCTGGTTGACTAATACTACACTCTTTGGGCATCATGAAACATCTTCTAAGATTTCTTTTATCTACGTCTCAATAAAAATGATTTATTCTATGGCCACACATTTTATTCACATACAGTACTAAAAAGTTACAAATATTATTCTAGAACCGAACCAATTGAATTACACTAACGAACCTAATATAAACCGAAAGGCAACTAAGTTCACTTTTGGTTAAACCGAACATCAATATACAATTTAAATTACGAATTAACGTGTTTTTATTATAAAAATAAAATCTAAAGTATATTATTTTTTTTAAGATTCAACCCATGAGTTGAAAACTTTGTTAAATATACATTGAATAAGATTATATTTATCGGGATTTAAACACATGATTTCTTACTACCAATTAGACTATAAATTATTTGCAAAAATAAGTATATTATTGTCTTATTAAATTTATTCAGCCGGTTCGGTTCAAAGGTTTTGGTAAAATGAAAACTGAACCAATAGATTAAATACGTCAATCCCTTGTCAAATAAGCTGAATACTGAACCGAATTCAACTAGTTCAATTCAATAGCCGAATAAATCGATCTTATTAACATGAGATTAATTGTAACTAATTCTCGGAAAATTAATAGAATTGAAATTTGGATAGATAATGATGATGAATTTAATAATGTTCCCCAAAATGAAAACCATGGTAAAACATGTCGGCCAAAAGAAGAACAAAACATGGTAAATAAAAGTTAAAAACATCAGTTTATCGAAAAAAAATGAAACATTGAATTGAATGGTACTTTTCTTTTGTAATTAGTGGACTCCACTCAACTCCTATCTCCATCCAATCAATCATTTCTTATCTTTATTTCTTTTTTTTTTAAACCTTTTACAAATTCGAAAACAAAATATTTTCATATAATTTCTTAGGAATTTCTATTCATAGCTAATATGCTCCAACTTCCAAGTTCCTAGCCTTTACTCATTATTTTTAGGTAGGAAAATTCTAAGTTTGACATAAATTTGTTTCTCACTCATTATGATACAGTCAGTTTTTTTGAACTGTGGTGATAAATGAGACCCTAAAAAAAAAAAAAAAAATAAAACCGGCAAGTGGGCCATTTTTTCAATGACATAAGTGGGAAATGTTTAAGAGAACATTAGTTGACTAGTCATTGCCTCATTGGTATGACTCTTTTAATTCATTATTTTGAAATACTGAAAATAATATAATTTTTAACTTGGTGACTACCCTTGTTGGAATTTAGCAACCCTCCTTAGGGGTAAAAATAAAAGGGATGCAGTTGGAAACTCATTGAAAGAAGAAAAAAATCCATGCTAACTATGAAGCCGAATTTTAATTTCTATCACTTTTACTTAATGAGAGCATAGTTAATCATTCTGATTCCCGAATAATACGGTATGCAATATATTCGTGTATAATTCGGACTGAACGTTTTTCAAGACGGTTAACTATTCGGTCTAATAAAAGTTAACTATTCGGTCAAATAAAACGGGAGATGGCTATAATTCGTAAATTTGGCTATTCGTATATAATTAGGCTCATTTTACACAATACGTATATAATAATACATATAGAAATATAATTTCTTTTTTCAAAAATAATTGAGAGATATCATTATTTCATTAAATAATGTTTATATTAGCTCAAAACTACAAATAGGTAGAATTCACTGTATATACACGAATAAAAACGGAATTCCCAAAAAATACACCTTCAGAAAAGAATTCCAATTTATAGCATTTCCGCACTTCTAAAGTGCGGTTTGCAATTTTTTTTTTGGCTGAAACCGCACTTTAGAAGTGCGGTTCAGGAAAAAAAATTCTAAAACCGCACTTCTAAAGTGCGGTTTTAGAATTTTTTTTGTTTTTTTTGTTTTTAGGATGAATTTTATATGTTTGGAAAAAAAAACATATAGGTCTTTATTTATATGCTAAAATGAATGTTCATAAACATTTATTTCAATATATGTTGTCAAACATATGTTGTAGGATAAATATTTTTATAGGTCTTAATTTATTATCTTGATATAAACATTTTTATTTCAATTTCTACAACATATAAAAATGCACTTGCCAAATATTCATTTAAGGACATTAAAAAATATTTTTCATTTTTATCAAGAACCTAACCTTGGTAGTAAAAACATTTTTATTTTGATTAATTATAATATGCATGTCCGAATGGTAAAGGTATATTATACCATATAGTGCATTTTACTATATGGTATATCGGACATGCATATTATAATTAATCAAAATAAAAATGCTTTTACTACCAAGGTTAGGTTCTTGATAAAAATGAAAAATATTTTTATATGTCCTTAAATGAATATTTGGCAAGTGCATTTTTATATGTTGTAGAAATTGAATAAAAATGTTTATATCATGAAAAATATTTTTATATGTCCTTAAATGAATATTTGGCAAGTGCATTTTTATATGTTGTAGAAATTGAATAAAAATGTTTATATCATGACAATAAATTAAGACCTATAAAAATATTTATCCTACAACATATGTTTGACAACATATATTGAAATAAATGTTTATAAACATTCATTTTTAGCATATAAATAAAGACCTATATTTTTTTTCCAAACATATAAAATTAATCCTAAAAAACTAAAAAAAAAAAAAAAAAAAATTCTAAAACCGCACTTTTTTAAAGTGCGGTTCCAGCCCAAAAAAAAAAATTGCAAACCGCATTTTAGAAGTGCGGAAATGCTATAAATTGGAATTTGTTTCTGAAGATATATTTTTTGAGAATTCCGTTTTTATTCGTGTATATACAGTGAATTCTACCCTACAAATATATAGATTGTTATTTATATTTTTTAGCTTGATCTATATTCGGAAATTAAGTTTTTATTTTTTTAATTAAATAAATATTTTTTTTTGAAGAAAACCATATTATACATCAATACGTGTTTAATACGTGTGTTTTCAAGATTTTCATAAAATACGCCGCGAATTATTGATCAGATTGGGTTCGGGTACGTCAATACGACAATACGAAATTATTCGTAATGCGCCAATTATTCGTGAATTATACGAGTATTATTTATCTTATTAATCCAGTTCCAGTTCGGAGTTCTAAACTCTCATTATTTATTATTTATGAAAGTTTAGAACTCCGAACTAGATTAATAAGATAAATAATCTTAGAATTATTTTGAGTATTCCTAAAAAGTTTTTGAAACTTTCCATTACAATATTGGAATTACTACACTCATATTAGGAAGTTTATATTTTACGTTATATAAGTTATTCTCTAATATAAAGGCATAGCAAGCATTTAAACCTTATACTTGGCGTTACAAGAAAAAACAAAATAAGGCTGAACAAGATCCAAATTAATATTTATGTTTGGAATTATTCATTAAACAAACTCCCTCTTGTTTCATTTCCCAATAAAACATGGCTTTTTTGGGACCTCAGAATTTGACTGGTGTAGATTGCAAGTGTTTATATAATGTTACCATTATTTTGATTGAATATAATATTATTGACATTTCATTGATATAATATTTTCAGCATTTTGTTGATTGAATATAATATTGATAAACATTTTTAAATAGAAGGTTGCACCTAAAGCCATGTTCTTGCCAGAAGAGAAACACAACTTAATTCTTAACTAAATCATATTATGCATCTAACAGAGACATTATTCCATCATTATTTTAGTTATCTTTTTCCTACTTGCAAGTGGGATTTTTTTCTTGAATGACAATATATAAAATTAGGGTTTCAGATGACTTATTTGTTGAAATGACCTTATAATAAGAAATAAATAAAAACTAGCAAAAACTAACTTTTTTATGCTTGAGTTTGCATAGATAGAATATGAATTCAAGATTTTTTTTTAATATCAAAGAGTTGGAAACACTTTTTTATATCAAATCAAAGAGGGAAAAACACAAAAAAATTAATTTTAAACTTTCAAAATTCAAAATGAAAAACAAAAAATTGTCTTCTAAAGCTAATGCTATTATACAAAGTTAACATAAAAATATTGTTTTGTATAATTTAATTTTATTTTAAAAAATAGGATTTCTGATGGCATGTGTAAAAGTAATGGTTGGTGATGGGTGCGAGTAAGAGAACAAGTACCGAGACAAAACAACTTGTACAATATAAATGAATACATTTTTTATATATATTTAAGTAGTATATTATTATGATGAATAAATTAAGAAAAACATGGAGACATAAATGGAAGCCTGAAAGAGAATCAATGTCTCTCATGTGATATGTTTCATGTTCTTGCTCCAGGTTAATAACAAAGACAAGACATGGCAACATTAAAAAAAACGTTAAGAATATTTTACCTTAGATTTTATTTTAGTTTTAATGAAACATTTTTTTCTTGAAGTTGTGATGTGTTTGCTTTGTTCAGATGGTTTTTGAGTGCATATATTATATATGCTTATTTGAGATTTTTAGGATTACTATGACAAACTTTGAAATCTACACATTTAGGCTCATATTTTTTTTTATTACAAATTTATTTTAGTTTCAAAATGACTACAAACCCTACAAATATATTTGTTTTGTCTAGATGTCTTTTTAGTGTATTATGGTTCAGTTAGGACATTAACTATTACATACTATGATAAAATTCTGAAATCTATAGATTTGGCATCTAACATCTATTTTTGTGTTGGTTTTGTAATCACGTAATTGTTTATTATCTTGTTATTCATGTTTATTTCAGATGGACCAAATAGCATGTAATCATTTTGGAAAATAATAAAAAAAAATCCAGCTCAATAGTGAGGTCGACCCTCTATGGAATAGTACGGTATTTGTACAATTATTAGAAGCTAAGTTCTGAAATTATGGATCAAAGAGGGGTGTGAATGAAAATAGAGTTAAGGTCATAAAGGGACCAATAATTACAAGAATTAGGTCAAATAAACAAAAGGGTGCACATGCAAGGGCTTAATGAATTGGGACCCATTTGTAGATTTTGGGATTATTATTAGATGAGACCAGGTGGTGACACGTCTCCATTAGTTGGTTCATATCATTGCAATAACCTCTTTTATTCTTTTTATATTTCATTTACAATTTATTTTGTAATCAAAATTTGTTGGAGCTCAATCAATAAAGAAAACAGAGATATCGTCTATAGTGAAACCAAATAATGTGTGATCTTTTGAAGATTTTTTTTTTCGTGAAATAACCTTGAAATAAAAAGAAAATGAAAAAATAATATTATGTTTGATTTTGTATGTTTTTATTTTCAAACTCATTATTTTTGTTTTTTTGTTTCAAATCTGAGATTTTGAAATTAATTTCCTGTAATTTTATTTGATTTGACATGATTTTTTTTTTTTTTTGAACTCGCATGATTCGAAATAGAAAAGTAAACTTTTAGGATTCCAAAATGGTATTTGTACAAAGTCATAAAAAATGTTTCTGACCTCATGATATGTCAAAATAAAAAAGTTTGCAAAATCTTTCTATTATGAGGTTATTTCACAAACAACTCTATTGAGTCACGAACCACTAAAGGTTAGTCAAATGACTCAAATTTTGCCACCAAAAAAAGTTATGCGAGCACTATTTGGATCATTTGTTTGTTTTTTATTTTTGTTTTTCTCTTTTTTTTACAAAACCATTACTTTTAAACTATATAAAGGGGAATATAAACACTATTGAACATACCAAATATGGAAAAGTTAAAATAACTTTACCATTCTTAATAATATATACAAAAATCTTTTTATTATAAGCTTATTTTAGAAAACAACTTGAGGACTTAAATTACACTTACCATTAAGCTAAAATTCCCTCTCTTAACTAAAATATGAGATGATATATTGCAAAACCTAGCTCGATCGAATGATTGAACTTTTCCTAATTTCACATTAGATCAATATGGTTGAAACTTTATTAAATCAAATATGATATGATATATTAGCAACTTACATAGGCTAGAGCCTAGAGATTGATATTAGCATCTGACCTAATCCTAAGATCCAATTGTATTGATGTTACTTCCTATCCGATCCACACAAAACTCTGACAAGATGGATCCAAATTGCATTTAAGTGATATAATCCAATGTTTTTTTTCTTGAGTAAACAAATGTTTTTTTCACCAATTATGTGAAATAGAATAACTAGGGTTTATTTTGAAAACAAAAGCAATGTTCTAGATGGGATTTCATCAAAAAAGAAAGAATTGTCAAGATGGGAACAATAACAAAAGAAGATTTTACAAGATGGATCCAAATTTCATTTAAGCACTACAATGCAATGCTTTTTCTTAATAGATAAGTGCTTTCATTTTATCAATTCTGTGAAATAGAATAAATAAGGTTTATTTTAAAAAAGATATTATTCTAATTAATCAACAAAAAAAGAAGAATTGTCAAGAAGGGAATAATTAGAAAACAAGATTTGACACCACTTTATAAATGCAATATGCACTATACATCCTATCCAACTGGATCATATCTATATGCAAATCAAGCTTTAATTATACTTTCGTTTTCCTTTCTTTTTTCACTTATTCTTTGTGATTGGCATTGATTTTGTAAGTGAATGAGATCTCTGACTTGAATTCAATTAAGCCTCCTGACATGACCCTAATCCACTTAAATATTATTTTCCAAAAGCTTCATAAATTTCTCTGTGACCGCAATATAGTTGTGCACTCAAATTTTGGGCCCCTTTTAGCTATTGATGTAATTAAAAAGCCTTTGTTCTGTTCTGTTCTGTTTTGCATTTTTATATTTTTCTTATCATTTACTTTATTTTGAATTTGGTGTGTGTTGGGCCTTCGGGTTTACGGTTTAGGCCCAACTAGTTTGCACCATTTTAAGAGTTTATACCTCAAACGATAATGGTAGACATTAATATTATGATATTATCCATAGCAAAAATTGACATCAAGAGTGAATCATTAGAAATTAAAACACACAACAAAAGGCAAACCAAAAAGGTCTTAAAAGTGATGTTCATTAATCAAGATTCTACAAACCTAACAACAAATCTCCCCTAATTAACTGCACGGCTTTCCATCTTAACACAACAAAATAACCAAGCAATTTCAAACCGCCTCTCCACACGCGATACAATACAACAAAAAAACGTAAAACACAAAACATAAAAAAGCACTACAAACGGCCAACCAAACCCTAAATTTGCTCGCCACTAGGGCTAGCAGAAGTAACTTGAACTTCGCTCTGATTTGAACAAGGGGCGAGAGTCGGGCCGGCTCGGGCAGGAGAAGGAGAGAGATTCTTCTCGCGAGAAGGCGGTTTGACTATGATTTTACGCTTGACCGGAGTGTTGACCGGTTTGACCGGGTCAACTTGGTCAACAGAAGTGACAGGTGGCGGCACGGGATCGCTGCTCGTTGGAGGCGGTGCCCAAGCTATTGGGTTCACTGTAATAAAGAATAATATGTCAATGTTTCTAAAACTAGTATCTTTAGCGGTAATAATGTGAAAATATAATAGTGAAATTTGCACAAAAGCCCCTGCCCTGTTGAAACTCCTCTAAAAAACTAGTTAACATTCCTAATCAGGGGATTTTTTGCGATTTCAGCAATAATGCAAGGAATTTTTTGCAATTTCGGCAATTAATCTCTCTCTCTCTTCAAATTTGATGTTGATTGATTTTAAGAGAGAGAATAACTAAATTTTCAAGACATTTTTTTTTTCAAATAAACTCATTGAGATTATAATCCAAATGTGACATTTTGCTAACGTAATCCAAACACGTTAATTAACTGGAAACTAACAGTGCTAGCTCGTAACTAACAATTAGGAGATTCTTGCAATCTCGGCAATTTTCAATAATGCAAGAGCTCTTCCGCAAATTTCCGTAAACATAAGAATTAACAAATAAATTTGTTTACCGTCTTCGAGCTCGTTATGGGCTTTTGAGAACTTTCTAGTTACGGGAAGTTTGTAATTTGTAAAATGGAAATTTTGAAGTAGAGTTTTATTTTATTATTTCCAAAATTTAGGGTTTATTTTACAAAATAAAGTTTTTTTTTTCAAATGATACATAAATCATTTGCAACATGAGTTTACATATTATCTATCATTATTTATATATTTATTGAGGTTTTCTTAAATAAAAGTAAAATTGGAGTATTTTTTATTTTGAAAATTTTTTAAAGTTCGGAGTGTTTTTAGAAAATGAAAAGCTAAAACTTAGGTTTCTTTTTGCAAATTTCCCTAAACATAAGAATTAACAAATAAATTTGTTTACTGTCTTCGAGCTCGTTATGGGTTTTTGAGAACTTTCTAGTTAAGGGAATTTTGTAATTTGTAAAATGGAAATTTTGAAGTAGAGTTTTATTTTATTATTCCAAAATTTAGGGTTTATTTTATTAATTTGAGAAAATAAAGTTTTTTTTTTCAAATGATACATAAATAATTTGCAACATGAGTTTACATACGATTTATCATTATTTAAAAGTTCGGAGTGTTTTTAGAAAATGAAAAGCTAAAAGCAAGTTTTTTTTTTCAATATTCCAAAAGTTAGGGTTCTCTTTGCAAATTCCATGAAATATAATATTTATTAACAAATAAATAATTTGTGTACCGTCTTCGAGGTCGAGAGGCTTGGAGAGATCGGGAGCGGAAGCGGGAGGGCCGGGGGTGATGAGGGGAGTGTCGGAGGAAGGAGTGACGGGCTTGGGCACGCGCTTCTTCACGTAGTTGTCGTGGAGCGGCCGCGGGATTTGGAACGAGAATTGGGATAAAGTCACGCCTTGCGCCTTGTACTCCGCGTTCTCGTTCAAATACCTATGACATCAAAAAAATTCATATTGATTCATTAATTTAGTGAATGATTCAGTAAATAACACAATTTGAAATTCGAAAAAATGTTATTTCTATAGCCGAGTTTTACTATTTGAAAAAACATGCTAGGGGCAGAGAATCCAGCCATCAAAATGAATCTAGAATGTACAAAATATTACGCCTAAATTGCAAAAAAATCTTGACAAAAATACATCCCTATCGTTAAGAGGGCCTTTTTGCATTTTAGTGTAGAGGCTTTCTTTGCAATTTTGTCATAGTACATTTTTTTTATTTCAAAACTTCCCTTAATAGTATTAAAACACACAAAATTAAACAATATAGCTTAAACTAAAAGTAATCGCAATAATTAATATTATTAGTTAAAACAAATAAAACAACATTATGCCTAAATTGCAAAAAAAGCCCTAATTTTCTAGCAAAAAACTAAAGTCCCCTATATATTGACTTTTAACTAATGATAGGGGCCTTTTTGTAATTTTCCCAATATAGAGGGGCTTTTTTGCAATTTAGGCATAACATGGTCTTTTTTGGATATTCCTCTTAATGTTATTATTAAAATACACAAAATTGCAAGTGCCCCTAATAAATAATATAATTATTATTATTAACATAGTCCATAATAATTAACATTATTATTAAAACAATACAGTAGTTCTTTTACCTCGATTAGACCACCGATATAGTTTAAAATAACATTACTAGCAATACCTAATATTATCATTAAAACAAAGAAGGAAAGTGGATAAAAAGTGCAATACTATTCGATCGAAAAGTACAGTACTTTCATTTTGGTGTGCGTGTTGACTTTTAGTAATGATGCTAATTAATGCTGGGGAATTTGCATAAAACCCCTAGCATTTTGTCGAATTCAAGAAATACCCCTAATTTTTGAATAATTTAAAAGATGGGGGTTCTTTTTGCAAATTTAGCGAAGTTTCTTAACATTACTATCGAAAGACACAAAATAAAAATAGTAAACTGATCACAAAAGGAGGTACTCACTTTTCGATCTCGACCATGGACCGGAGTTTCTTTCCGTTCAGCGCCGCATAATAAACATCAACGAATCTCATGTTGCCTTCCCCGTAGTCGAAATCGAAAAGTCAGTACTTTTGTTTTGTTTCTTTTGGTTTGGTTTGTTTTGGTGTGTGTTAGACTTTCAGTAACTAATGTTAATTATTGTTAGAAAATTTTCATAAAAGCCCCGATATTTTGCCAAACATAAAAAATAAAATAAAATAAAGACAAAACCACATTACTTCTCAATTTCGACCATGGATCGGAGTTTCTTGCAGTTGGGCGCCGCGTAATAAACATCGGCGAATCTCGTGCTGCCCTCTCCGCGGATGTGGAGGAGCCTGTCCCATCCCTTTGGAGGCTGCGCAATGTTGGAATATGTCTTCCTTCTCTGAACAGGATATGGACAGGCTGATCCACATCCGCAGGGTGGGCAGTACGAGATTCGCTGATGTTTATTATGCTTCGCCGACCGGAAAGAAACTAAGTTCCATGGTTGAAATCGAAAAGTACGGTACTTTTGTTTTGGTGTGTGGTTGATTTATTAGTAATATGTTAATTATTGTTAAGGGAATTTGCAAAAGAGCCCTCGTATTTTGTCACATTTATGAAATACCCCCTATTTTTTCGCAAATTACCCTAATAGTTAATAATACCATCAAAACACACAAAATAAAATAGAAAGAGAGAACATTATTACTTCTCAATTTCGACCATGGAGCGTAATTTCTTGCCGTTGGGCGCCGCATAATAAACATCAGCGAATCTCGTGCTGCCCTCCCCGCGGATGTGGATGAGCCTGTCCCATCCCTTGGGAGGTTGTGCTATGTTGGGCTTGTCGATAGCCCATAGCCTCCTCCCATCTTTGGACATGTCCTCCTTGTCAGAGCAGGATAAGGACAGGCTGATCCACATCTAGATCATCTGCGGGGAGGACAATACGAGATTCGCTCATGTTCATTACGCCTCACCGGCCGGCAAGAAACTACGGTCCACGGACGAAATCAAAGAGTATGGTACTTTGTAATTTCAGCAATACTTATATTCTTTTTGCAAATTTTGCACAACCGAGATGCTCTTTCGCAAATTTCCCAAATATTTAATATAAAATTAAATAAAAAGAGGGTAAGAAACATTATTACTTCTCAATTTCGACCATGGAGCGTAGTTTTTTGCCGTTGGGCGCCGCGTAATAAACATCGGCGAAACGCGTGCTGCCCTCCCCGCGGATGTGGATGAGGCGGTCCCAGCCCTTGGGAGGCTGGGCGATGTTGGGCTTGTCGATGGCCCAGAGCCGCGAGCCGTCCTGGGAGATGTCTTCCTTGTCGGAGCAGGACACGCCCTCTCTCCACTCCGTCGCCCTCTCGCACACAAACGGATCCTACGAGGTTAGAAATTACATTTCGTCATTAGATAGATGTTTGGTTATTCTTTCTTAATAATAATAATAATTATTATTATTATTATTATTATTATTATTAATGCTTATTTGTTAAAAATGAAACTAATACCACTATATGTTTCAAATAAGTAATAATAATAATAATAATTATTATTATTATTATTATTATTATATAATAGTAATAATAATATAATATTCTAGTTATTGAAAATTAAATGCGTTTTTTTCTTTTGAAATTGAAGAGTTTTAGGGTTCAGATAATATGTTTCATAGTCCCACTCCTTCGGTAAAATACAACACCTTAAACTTCTCTTTCCACAGATTATTCAGTCAAAAATTCCATATCAACAACAGTAATTGCCATTAAACACATCATTAAATTCACACAAAATGCCAACGACCCTGTCAAAGTCAAGTCAAACTTATTACCACCACCACCACCACTAACAAACTAATTAATCACCACTCCAAAATTACCAAACTACCCTTGTAATTACCTGAAGAATCCTCTCTCTGATCGCCTCATACTTCTCCTTAGTGGGAATCAGCCTCCACTTAAAACACGCAGCGCACTGCACAGTAAACGCCCCGATCGACGGCAGCACCCTATTGGCCGACGGAGCGCCAGCTGGCACGATCGCCTGACTCTCAGAACTCGGCTCATAAACCACCAGCTGGTTGTTGTTGTTGTTGTTGTTGTTGTTGTTGTTGTTCGAATCAGGGGTATTTTCGGCAGAAACCGAAATATTAGGGTTTTCTCCCCCGTTTACTTTTTCGGGGGAAATCGAGGAGGCCTTCTTGGCCTTCTTCTTCTTCGGCCTATCGGGTTTCGGGTCCGATTCGGGCTTCCTCTTTTCCGGCGAAGGATCTGAATCAGGGTTAGGGTTAGCGGGTTTCGGATCCGAATCAGGGTTTGGATCCGAATTAGGGTTTGGGTCAGAAACGGGGATCGGATCCGAATTAGGGTTTGGATCTGAAATGGGGATTGGGTTAGAGGGTTTAGGGTCTGGAGAGATGGGAGTATCGGGTTTCGGGTCGGGTTTCGGATCGGGCAGTTCGGGCGGGGAGTTTGGGGTGGCGGGCTGCCCGAGCGGAGAAGCTTCTGGATTGGGCTCCATTGTCGATCTTTCTGAAATTAAAAAAAAGGGAATAGATCAAACTTTGAGCAGTGTTTGTGTAATTTGCCAAGAAAGAGGGGAAAATATAGAACGAAAGTAAGAAGAGTAAAAAGAAAAATCGCATTAAAAGGTCGATCTTTCTGTTATCCAAAAAAAAAAGGAAGTAGATTGCAATTTGAGCAGTCTTTGTATAAAATGTCAAAAAAGAGGGAAAAATATAACGAAAGTAAGAAATTTAAAAGGAAAATCACATTAAAAGATTGATTTGATGAATAGATGGAATTTATATGATTCAAAATGGAAAATAGATCCATCTGTATTTCGAAATAAGGGAGAGAAAAAAGGTTTGCTCAGAAGGAAAGAAGATCAGATCGAAACGAAACGAAACACTCCACTGATGAAAAATGACTTTTGAGAGGACAGATAGAGAGAGAAAGAGGGGAAATTCTCTGACCTAATTTCCAGACGGCGATAAAACCCATCCTTTTCGATTTTCTAACAGAAGAAACGAAATTTGGTTCGGCTCAGGCAATCTGTCTGTGTATGTCCGCAAATTTCATGAGAATTTATGAACTGAGAGTACAAACTCATATAAATAGGAAATATTTCAAATATTTCCTATTTATTTTGAGTTTGTAAACCGAGTCCATTTGGATCTCATTAAATGTGTGGCCAGAGACAAACAGATTGAATGAACTGAAACAAATACGCTACTTATTGTAAAAAATCAGGTGTGGGTTTTCGTGCCGTGTGGAAATTAGGTTACAGAATATTTCCCTACTTTATCTCTCCACCTCTCCTCTCTCTCTCTCCTCGCATCATAGTTCATTAATGGAGATTGTTTCAAAGTTTATCTTGGAAATCGACACTCTTTTCTTTTCATCATATCTTAATCCCTCTTTATCTTATAGATTGCAATTTTATATATGTATTAAGACCAATAATGTGTATAATGCACATGATACAGTGATAAAAATACAAAATATTTTTAATTTGATATCATCCTACCACTATTAATTGTGTAAAACAAAAGATAATTAAGTTGCGTGCGACATTTTTACGAAACCTTATTGTAAATCAATGTAAGTGTGGAGCCGTTACCCTAAATATATCTTTAATTAAAACTAGAAAAACCATAAAGTGATGTTACTTAAAGTATATCAAATAAATGAGCGCAAGCTTCTTACATTTATGTATATACTTCTTAAAATTTATAACATAACAGTATTACCTTATAACATATCGGTATTACTTACAAAACAGTAGATTAATATAGTTAATCAGACTAAAAAATTGTGATTTTGTGAAAAGTGTAAATATACACTGAAAACTTCAGTGATTATATGTATAACAAACCCTAGCTCAAAGTATATAAATAAACATGTAAATCACATTGATTGATGTAATATTAACATATAAACGATAAAGCCTCATTCTATTTCCTTTTTTGTACCCATCATGAACAAATATGACAAATAGCAAATCGCTTAAATTGCTTTCGACCAGATCAAAAGGATGATTGAACAAATTAAAGTGTGAACTTATAATTAAAAAAAAAAAACTAAATCAAATCAACAAAAGAAACTTATGAATACTATAATTTTGAGGTTAAAGAAATACCTAGATGATAAAAAGCAGCAAATATCCAGATCTTGCAATAACCTTCTAAAAGGAGATCAAATGCAGTAATAAATCACCTGAAAGAGACAAAACAAGAACTTGTAAAGATTCGATCGTCGAACCGACAAAAAACTGAAGATCATGCAATAATTCTCCAAAATCTGAAGCCCAAGTACCAAAATCAACCAAAAAGGAAAATATTAAAACCCCAAAACGGAATTTTATAACTCACGAGTTAAACACAGAATTTGAAGCGATTTCAGTACATCGGCTTCTCTCAAATTCAGATCGTTTAAGAAAAAGAGCGAGGTATTGAGAGAATGACGCAATTTCGCGAAGTTGGTCCTTCGGATTTTGCTGATTTCTCACTTATTTGTACGATTAATCCACAATTTTTACCAACTGAGAGAGAGGAGAAGAGAAGAGAAGAGAGAGGGATTTGGTTTGGACACAGACAGCGAATAACCAACCCCCTTATTACTGTCTTCTTTTTCTACCATTTTACAAACTAACCCTTCATAAAACTTTATTGGGAAATCTCAAAATGGGAGGACCAAAATGCGACGATATACTTTCTTTTCGATTTTCAATATATTTTTTGTTTTCTATATATTATTTTCATTATTTTACGTATATATTATTTATTGTCTCTAAAAAAATTATATATAATATTTGTTTAATTTGTATATTGTTTATTGCTTATATAATATATATTGTTTTCTCGAGTCGTGCTGCACGACGGAAAAATCTGTGTGCAGTATCAGGTCTCAATTTATAATGCATAAGATGACATACATAACTATAATTAAGAGATGTAATAATTACTTTATTTATCACGCGTAATAACTAAATCAAAGCAAAGCCCGATGACAACCCGGCAAGGTTTACCGTGTTAATATTATTTCTTTAATTAGCTGCAATATTTGTATAACAAACCATATCGTAAAGTATAAAATTTAGTTATATTTTTATTGCTTAAATTTATAACATAATATTATAATACAATAAGAATATATAATCTCAAGTTTAATGGAGTTTGAAGTCACACAAGTTTAATTTATCATATGTTTATATGTCAATAAACATACAACATTATATTCTAACAATCTCGTATAAAAATAAGACACATAATATGATTTATTATCTTTTTACATCATAATAAATAAAAATATCATCGAATAATTATATTATATCATAATATGACATATAAGAATATCATCTAACAATAATTTGTGTCGCGCAACAAAAAGGGGTAAGAACGAAAAAGCAAATTGTGACATCTTGAGGGTATATTTGTAAGAAAGCCCTCGGAGTAATACATTTATTACCAAAGTGACCTTTTTTGACTGCATTGGTATTGCCACAAAGAATCGGACCAAATCCTTACAATTATTATGTTCAATGTACGTTAATTGTGCAATTAATTAAATTAAAACAGTTAATTGTCTGTAGGTTCAATGTAATGATAATATGAATATAGATACATTTACCATATAATACTTTTAATGTGAATACAGATAAATTTAACATATATTACTTTATTAAAAAAAAATCATAGTTTAGATATTATTTGGCGTAATTCTTTGTTTCTTTTACTTTCTTTCGATAAAAAGATTAAAACATGTTTGGATAATTAATTTTATTTTCCCGCAAATAAAATATGATTTTAAAAGTGAGAAAATAGTATATTTTTTCTTTTTGAGAAATTATTCGGAGTGTCCAAAAGCGCCCACCATACAATTTTAGTTGTACACATATATATTTATACTTTGATATATCTTTTGTGTTAACAAATATACTTTTTTGAAAATATACATTTTTGTAATTTCATTATACCTTTTGTATTTACAGGCATTTTTTGTAATTTCATCATATCTTTTGTAATCGGGTGCTACCGGTCGCTCCAACATGCTGGCACTCTATATCTGAATCCTTTCATTTTTATGTTTTATTAATTATTACTATTGGTCTGATTCATATACATTTTTAATCACACAAAAATGTATAAAATAAATGTTATTAGAATATACATAATTGGACCTTAAATAAAAGAATATACATTGTTATGTCTACATAATATTATAACAAAATATTGACAGAAAATGAATTTCAAACACTTTTTTTTTATATCAAACTTAGAGTTTGTGGGTTGATAGAATTTGCTAAATATATATTATACAGTTTGTGTTTGTTCGGATTCAAACTTAAGATATCTCCTAAATTCTAAGATGACTTACGGCTTGAGTATTATAATGAATTTCAAGAAATTAAAACATATTATGAACTCAAAAAAAATATACGGACACTTAAAATTATATATGCAGATTGAAAATGACATAATAGAGCTTAAAAGTGCCTATTAAGAGAAGAAGAAAAAAAATACTAACATCAATTATTATGTCGCACTTCAAACTGTAATACTTACATTTTGATAGTAACACAAAATCAATATACAAAAATTACACTTCAATTCATTTAACTTTTACTGGGCCATGGGCCATGAATAATTGATGGTAAAGTGTAATAAAAAAAATTATTTTCTTTTATGAACAACAATTTTCAAAAACCGCAAGTGGCTTTGGAACCGTGGAGCCGATGTTTAGCAGTATGAAAACAGCCGATGGAAATATTTATTTATTATATTTTAAGCAAAAACAAATATAATGAATTAATGATGTTTGATGATAGTAACAACAACTGGCATACCTGTTATACATACTATTTTCGAATTTGGAGGTTATGCACAAAAATCTCACTTCAGAGGCGTACATGACAGGTTCTATAATTGGGGTTATGATATGCTTAAATTATTATATTTTTAACAATAACATTCATTTTCTAATTTCACAGGAACATGTATTTTACGAATTATTCATCAAAATATATCACTTCATATTTAAATAATTTATAGTTTTGATGAGATGGTTGAATTACGACGGACAGAGTTAATTAGAAATGTTGAATGTGTTTTTCTATTAGGAAAGTTCCGTTGCCGTAGTGGTTTATAGTGGGAACTCTACAACCAAATGGTGTTAGTTCGATCCCCGGCTTGTACAGTCTGTCCGAACAGGCCTAATAATCTGAGGAATAAGACAAAAGTTGTTATTAAAATGAATAAAAAGTAATCGAAACCAGGGGTCGAACGAAAAGCAAGCGTGCTACCACTGGACCAAATAAAACTTTGTGTTCGTCCTATGCAAAACAGATATAAGTAATGTTTGAAAGGCGAGACACGTGTTAACAGGATAGCAGGCTAGCACCCATCTAACTTTCAAAAAAATAAGAATTTGCATGATATAAGTTGACATTCAAGATTATTTGATTTTTTTTATCTTGACTACCACTATTAAAATTGTTTGGGTTATTCTTTTACAAAGAATGGTTTATGCAAATTACTCATAACCTAATTGATTAAAGCATTTACATGTGTAGCAATAAATCATATATTCAATTCATGGTAAATATAATCATAACACATATAAATCTCTTGATCTAATCGGTTGAACATTAAAAAAAGTACAAAGAATGATTTATGTGGAGTAAAAATATGTTGAGAGCTTGTTAATTAGTGATTTGAGGATGAGAGAAGAGTTAGCGAGAAGAAGATTATACAAACACAAAGATTCTTCTTATAAAAAATGAATATTAATGTTAAATTAACAAAATTTTGTTTTCCTCTCATGTTTGAAAAGAAAACATTTTCTTGCAAAAGTGAGATATATTAAGGGACAAAAAAGTTACTTCTCCTTTTTTGAATATTAAACATGGGATATATCATGATTTTCTAGTGTCACATTTTTTTGACATCAAACATCATAATGATATTTGCATGCATGATATTAATTTTGGAAATCCTTCCTAACCATTAAGTTATTCTTTCCAAAATTGCAATATACATGAGCATCAAAACAGTATGTTGACATCAAAAATATATATTAGAGTTCAAGCTAACATACATCATCATTAAAAATGAAACATCAAGGACTCCAAATAAAGTATTGCGACTCAAAAAACACATAATAACAGTTAAAAAAGAAAATCAAAATCTTTATTGATTTTAAAAAATAAAAATACTTCGAAAGAATGTTCCATCTAAATATATATTATAAAAGAATGCTACCAGACTAAACCTTCACTATTTTGTTATGTTTGTTTAAATTTTCAGCCCAATAATATTTTCAATAAATATGCTGAAAATTCTAACTAAAATAAAGACAACATATATAATGAGGTGAAAACTGAAAATAAGATAATACAGTACACATCTACATCTTAGATCAATTATCAATGTAGTTCTAAAATATACCTAAAATACGAAAACGATACAAACTATCATTATAATTTAGCAATAAAGACCTAAAATAACACAACTTACAAAATATGCACAAATCAGCCTCTTTTCTTCTTCCCCAAAACAGATTCTCCTAAACTCATACCATTAAAACCCTAATTCCACAAAAAAAAGGGAAGCTTCAAACCCTAATTCCGTTTCACATCTCTCCAACTAATCAATTACCATGACCACATAACAGGATTAACAGGCTGATTAATCGGAAAGGGAGGAATCAAACAATGTTGATGAAAATTCTCATCTCTAGAATTATTAATGTATACTTTATCTCTCTCCTCTTTTTCTCTCCCCTCTTCTTCTTCTTCTATCTCCATTAATGTCTCCTCATTCTCAAATTGACTCGATTCATTTGGAATCCATGGAACCAAAGCTAAATTCTCATTCTTTACTCTTACCGGCTCGCACCGATTGAAAAATTGATCTGAAAATCGGAAATTTCGGCCGAAATTCATTATAATCTCAAATATTTACAAAAATTAAAAACCCAAAATTGCGAATAGAAAATGATTATACCTTTAAAACCGGGAATTAAATCGGAACTCAGACTGAAAGAATGGTTTGTCGAACCGGGACCCACAACGAGATGAGGATCGATCGGTCTGTACAGGACAAGTGCCCTCTCCTGATTGGTCGTCTCCATTTCATCCATTGACTGGACACCTCCAGTCATAAATGGAACTGAGTTCAGTTCATCTTCCTCCATTATTGGAGGCAATTCAGCATCCTAATTAATAAAAAAGAATATTGGTCCTTTAGCAATTGATTAAAACAGCACGAAATTAGCTCAAGCTTGAATTTTTGAACAAGGAAAATTTGTAAAACTGAAGATTTTGAGAAACGATTTGCTTGGAATTGTAAACATTAACAACTAAAATTGAAAATTGATAGATTAAATCAATTGAAACTGAAAGAAGTAAAGAGAATTAATTACTCACCAATCTCCTGATTTTTCTGGCCGGAGAAGAAAGAGAAAACTCGGAGAAATCATCGAGCACCTCATCCATGTCTTTCCTCTTCATCTTCCCAATCACCACTCCCTCCATCTCTCTCTCTCTTTGAAAAAAAAAACCCAAATCGAAAAACACAAAATGCTGAATGATTTCTTCTTTGTTTTGCCCCTTTTGTACAGGAACTGAACTGTGGAGGAATGAAGATGAAAAGAAAATGTCGGGTGAGAAAGGGAAGTTTCTGTAAAGCACTCGATTTCTCTAGAATGTTTTCATTCTTTTTGTTTTATGGGTTGGAGAAAGATTTATCCAACGTGTTAATAATAGCCATTAGATTTTGGTTTGTGATAAATAGTGAGTTTAGAAAATTAATGATCTATATATTCTCCCTAACTTTGCTACATAACCTACATCTGTCTTTTCCAAAAAATAATTATTGTATATTTTTTATGTAATGAGTCACTTTGAAATATTTGATACAGTTAACACTCATTATATATCCATTTACTATAGAAACGTTATAAATAATACAGTAATTGAAGAAGATGATATATTTAAATCTATCTGATATGTATGTAGTTCATCAATTATTAGTATATTGATAATTTATTATTGTTTACAAACACACAACATGTAACATGTCAAAATTTGGTCCCCTACATAATATTTAATGCCTGTGGGATGCAGATGAGGATAATTTCTTCAAAACCCCCCAACTTTTTTGGAATATAAAAAACTCTTCCGCTAATTTTTACATTTCTACAAAACCTCCATATAAAATCAATTGAATTTGTTTACCCCCTTAATTTTAACTCCTCCATCAAATATTTTTTAATCAAATAGAATGGAATCATATATTTATTTTCATAATTATTTATGATACTATTTTGTGATTCATTATTTTTTTATTATACTATATTGCGAAAAATTGTTTTTCCATTATTCAAAATTTATAATACATTTTCTTAGGTAAATTTTTTTTTTCATTCTTTATTGTGATTTTATTTATATTTTAGTTTTCATTCGTGTAAAATATAAATTTACTTTTTATTTATTTTTTAATTGAATAAAATAATATAAATATAATTATGTAAGGGGCATTGATCCATTGAAATATTTCTCCCCCATCAAATGTTTTTTAAATATTTTTTAATAAACTAGAATGAAATCATTTATTATTTTCATAATTATTTTAATTCGATAAAAAAAATATTTCTCAACGTAATATTTCGGAATATTATTTTGACGATATGATACTATATAGTGATTCATTATTTTATTTATTATACTATATTACAAAAAATTATTTTTGTCTTATTCAGAATTTAAAAAATATTTTTTACATAAAATATTTTCTTTATTTTTTATTATCATTTTATTTATATTTTTGTTTTCATCTTTTATATTTGATGTAAAATATAAATTTACTTTTTATTTAATATTTTTAATTGAATAAAATAATGTAAAAAGTAAGGGAGATTTTGATCCATTAAAATATTTTTTTAAATGGAAATTTTCGCACTAAAAAATAAATATTTTATCCAAAGCGGAGTGAGATATCCTCTCGTTATATATAATAAGAAAGAGAAAATTCTTGACAATATATTAATATAAAGTGTATATCAAAACAATATAAAAAAAATTGCAAGCCAAAAATAAAATAATATGGTATTGCAAATAAAAATAAAATTGTTTGAAAATATCATGTAAATTTAAAGGAAAAAATATAATACACCGAACCTTCAAAAAATAACAAATTGAGTTATAAGGAATTACTTGGAATTATTTTTAGTAGATATGAAGAAAAAATTATCTGACAATAGAAAGAAGCAGAATAAGGTAATTTTAATAAAGTTTTTGATATTTGTTTCTTATTGGGATATCATTTTTTTATTGTAGTTATTTTCTATAATTTCACTAACATTTTTTTTTTAATTTGGTGCGTCATGGACTCATGATATTCTCAAGGTTGTCAAAGATTATTTTTGTATAATGTTACATCTGCATTACTTTTTTTTTTTTTGTCTTGTATAGTGTTTACGATATTATAATTTAAATGAGTGATTTTTTACACGAATGTCCATCTACAATAGTATCCACTTTAATTTGCAATTATTAGATAAATCAATGCATTTCTTTTTTTAACATTAACAGAGGTGAAAACATCTGTTAAAAAGATAATAGTATGATCAAAATCAAACGGTTGATATTAAGTTGGTTAAAGCATCCTCAAATATATTTTGGACCATCCCCCAATATGTTATTTTATCTTTTTGCTTTGTCAAGTGGAGTTAAATTAAACTATTAAATCATTAATCACTTCGTTTGATTCTTTAATGACCATTCCATGATGGATTCGTTTTTGTTTAGAAAAAAATTAACGGTAAGGATATTTTAATTTTAAAGAATAGAATATGTTTTTCAATTTACAATACTATAGATCAATTTATGCGGGGTTTTTTTTTTTGAAAAAAAAATCATGAGTCCACTTGGTTCACTACGACTATGAGTCCACTTGATTCACTATGACTATATATTTGCCAAGACTCGAGATAAGCAGTCACTTTACTATAATTATATTTGCCTTTGCCTAGATTCGAGGTAAGCAGTAACTTTTTAATAATAATAATTGTTACAATTGAATCAACAAACACTATATTGTTTATTTTTTTTACAAAATACTATAATAGTTATTTATTTATTTTCTTCAACATTAATTATTTACTAAGTTGACACCCGCGCATTGCTGCGGGTATAAAATTATTATGAAAGATAATAAAAAATAATTTTTGTAATATTTAAAGATATTATTCAAAAAAATTACAAATTACAAACAAAAATTATGCATAGTCTATCATAATTATATATACTTACTACCACATCAATCTTTGTTTTAGTTTTTCTAAATTAATGAATAAGGTAATTTTTTTGAAACACACTAATTGCAGACCTTAAAAATATTTTAATATTAATTAATATTTTTTTCTTTCTCTCATGACATTTTTCTAAAGTTAATTAACTTTCTTAAACTTAAATAAGTAAATTAATATTTTAAAATTAAGTTTAAGAAATATTAATTAACTTTAAGAATCTTATTAAAATAATATTTTTATACTTTATTAAATAAATCTTTAGAATTATTTTAATAAAATTTTATGGAATTTAAGAATTTTTTCAAGTGAGAGAGAGACCAATTGAACTTAAAGATTTTTTTAAAATGTAAGTATTTTTATTAAACTCAATATTTTTTTAAAAAATTATTTCAAGGGGGAGAAAGTTTAATTGATATTCTTTTTTTTTAAATTATGAGACTAAAAAACTAATGTTGTTTGTTCATAACTAATGATAATTTCATAGCAATAATGTGGGGTTTTTTTTTGAAATTTCCAATAATGCAAGGACTATTTTGCAAGTTTGAGGTAATATAGACGCTTTTACAAATTTTCGTAAATATTAAGTAAGGACTTTTTTATAATTTTAAATAATGCAGGAGCTCTTTTGTAATTTCTATTTTATGTAGGAGATTTTTGTAATTTTCAATACTGTAGGGACCTTTTTGCAATATCGTGATAAAATAAGGGCCCTTTGCAAATTTCCTAATAAATGTTTAAATATTTTTTTGCAATTATTGAGCAAGGGCTTTTTCATAATATCTAATAATATAAGAGCTTTCAATTTTAATATAATATAGGGACCTCTTTGCAAATATCCCAAAATCAAGCCATGATAATGGACATCTCCATTGCTGTAGGATTTTTTTTTTGAAATTTCCAATAATGCAATGGCTATTTTGCAAGTTTGAGGTAATATAGCGCCTTTTTACAAATTTCCGTAAATATTAAGTAAGGACTTTTTTATAATTTTAAATAAGAGAAAAGTCCAAATTTGCCCCTCAACTATTCAATAGCTCATTTTTTGTCTCTCAACTTTTTATTAGTCCAATTCTAGTTCCTCAACTATTCAATAAATCTGTCCTTCCATCCGTTAAGTGCTTACGTGTCAGTTAAATTTGACACGTAAACAATATGTGGCATATATTCTTGATATATATTCCAACGTGACAATTGTGACATGGCAAATATTTGAAAAAAATAAAATTTTCTTAATTTCCCTCTTTTTTCTTAAAATATTATTTTATTGTACATATTTGTGGTGCATGTTTATTTAAAAAATATGTATGTGTCAAGAATATATGTCATGTCATTGCTTACGTGTCAAGTTTAACTGACACGTAAGTACTTAACGGATGGAAGGACCAGAAATAGACTTATTGAATAGTTGATGGCCTAAAATTGGACCAACAAAAAGTTGAGGGACCAAAAGTAGACTTATTGAATAGCTGAGGGGGCAGATTTGGACTTTTCTCTTTAAATAATGCAGGAGCTCTTTTGTAATTTCTATTTTATGTAGGGGATTTTTTTGTAATTTTCAATACTGTAGGGACTTTTTTGCAATATTGTGATAAAATAAGGGCCCTTTGCAAATTTCCTAATAAATGTTTAAATATTTTTTTGCAATTATTTAATTTTAATATAATATAGGGACCTCTTAGCAACTATCCCAAAATCAAGCCATGATAATGGACATCTCCATTGATAGATTAATTGAGAGGATTTTTTTATATACCTAAATTTGATGGTCTATAGGAGGTTTGTTTTTTGATCCACTATAATAGATAGTAAGATTTCATTATGTTCAATCTAATTAATAATACATTTTCAAATCTAAAAATATATGTAATTTCATATTCTGCATACACATTAACTTTCCAATATGTATGCTATGATATATTGAATAAGATACTTAATTATAAGACTCTTGGCAAGACACACTTCTTGGTCGAGATGAATGGACACATTGTGTGTGTCGTTCACTACATGGCACAAGAGGAGTCGAGATTCGAGTTATTTCGGTTAGGATGCAGGACATGTAGTGGGTCCCCATATTTGATATCGGTGACCACATTCTTTTTGTGGTCGAGACGAGCAAATTGGCCATCAGATGGACGGGCTGTGTGGGATGCAATGACTACAGGCGCAACTGCATCTACTTTCTGAGGGATTGTGTCGGTAATGTTAGTTGTTTGGACATGGAGATGGGTAGGACCGAGATTATTTTGTTGTCACCTATACACTTGGGCGAGGAATGGTATGGGCTGGTTGGTTTCTTTCTTCGATTGAGTAGGCCTGAGCTAGGGTAGCTTGTGTGTTTCTTAAGTGAGTTTGTTAATTTCGAAAAAATCTTCTCCGGCTCGTTAAACTTCGACTTAAAAATGAGAATCTCGTCCGCCGATAGGTTGCTGTTTACAAACTTCATCTTTATATAGGAGTCATAATACTATTTACAAACTTTTACAAACTTCAACTTTATACAGGTCATAATACTATTTTCTTGTAAGTAAATACGCCATATACTTGAAATTCAACATACAATTCTCGTGACAGGCCGCAACAAAAAAATTTGTCATAACAGGTTCAAATATCAACTCAATCTATTATATTCAGGCCCAAATATCAACTCAATCTATTATATTCTAGACCACACACCCTCTCTTTACTTCCTGCTCTCTCTCTCTCTCTCTCTCTCTCTCTCCATTTGTTCTGAACAAAGAGAGAATCACGATCGGCAGATCATTCAACAATCTAAGGAAGCGACTCGCCGGACGGAGCTAGGAGAAGTTAGGGCGACCTCGTGACTGTCGCGTACAAAGTTCTCAAAACACAAATTAAAATGAAAATCAAGAGAATCGGAAAGAAACCGAGAAATTTTGTAAAATTCGGAATAAAATCGACAATCGTGATAAATTCGATATTTAGATAAAATTCGTAAAAAGATACAAAAGTTCCTTGAATCGAAATAATCGAGATAGTATTCGTAGTTCGTGATTACAATATTTCCAAAAACATAATGTTACACCCCGAATCCATTTTCGGCCCGAGATGTAACGGCCATATACCCTCAACTTATATTAAGGATATACAACTCTAAAATCGTATTAAAGCAGCGGAAAATAAAAGAATTAAGTATCTATATATTATAAAAATCAAGTATCTATAAATATTTATTACATTAAATCTCTCGAAATTATGACGTCGCTCAACCCGATGCGCCGCCTAATAACTGAACCTGAAATCTGAGGAAAGGGAAAGGGGGGTGAGTCGAAACTCAGTAAGGGTATGCTTCGCATACGTTGAAAATAATATTAATTTTAGTAAATAAATATTTGAATAAATCGCAACAAATATAAATATATTTAAAATCCTTTTATATTGGGATATCGATTTCTCATTCCACTTTCACACACACATATTAGATCATGCTCTGTGGCATCGAGTACGTGCACAGATACAAGTCTTTCCGAACTCGTTATTTGGTGATTCGGCGGCCCTAGCTTCCCCTACTAAGTACGGCCTATCACCTATCACAAATAAGCGGCATTGGCTTCCACCTACCAAGTACGGCTGTAGTGACCTTAACTATATTCCACTTATCTCACAAATCAAATCTTATCCCATAAAATATATATTTCTCAAAATATTTTATATAATCCATAAAATATTTTATATTTTCTCAAACCTATTATATATATTTTTCACAAATATTCTATTTTCATAAATTAAAAAATATTTATTACGAGCAAAATCATCTCTAATAAAATATAATTTATATTATTAATATCTATATATATATCAAAATATTTTAAAAACCGTAAACGTATTTGAAAGCATATATTTTAGAAATATATATTTTAAAATATATATTTCTCGAAATATTTTATATAATACATAAAATATTTTATATTTTCTCAAAACTATTATATATTATTCTCAAATATTCTATCTTCAAAAATAATAAAATATTTATTACAAGCAATATAAACTCAATTAAAATATATCTTACTTTATTAGTAATTATATAAATCAAAATAGTGTAACAACCGTAAACGTATTTGAGAGCATAAATTCTTACCTTGAAAAAAACATGACATGACTAATGACGCTTCGAAACTTCTTCATAACTATCATCTTGAATTAACTCGCATCACCGATACTAATATCTCATATTCTTCTTGTTGGAATTGAATCATTTATTTATTTTATTGGAGAAATTAGAGAGGAAGAGAAAAATGGTATGAATGAAGGAATGAGGGGAGAGAGAATAAGAGGTAGGGGTAGTTATATACATATCCTACTTGCACCTCTTCATTTTATAATCTTATCTTATTTCCTACTTGCACTCATTCATTTTAGAATCTTATCTTATCTGCTACTTGCACCCATTTATTTTAGAATCTTATCTTATCTCCTACTTGCACCCATTCATTTTATAATCTTTTTATTTTATTTATTTATTTATTTTATTATACACCCTTTGAAATATAACTACACAACTTTTCACATATAACTACACACAACTTTTCACATATAACTACATACAACTAATTAATTAAATATTAATTTTATTACTTTAACAAAACTAATTTTTAGTATTTGCAATTTAGCCCCTAACTTCTAAACTATTATGAAAATATCCATAATAAAAATTCCGGTTATAACACATAACATAAAAACTAAAGCTAAAATAACAGAGGTATATATAACTAGAGAGGACCTCGCTCCGCTTTGGTTTTATCTGAAATTCTTTTATTTGATTCATTTTGGATGCTAACTGAATCTTTTTGCTTTATAGATTAAAATTTAATAATAAATATATATAAAAAATAATGCGAATCAACATAAAAAAAATAGTATGCAGTTGACAAAAGTTTTTGCATTTACAGAAGTGATCAAAAATCTATTTCGCTCTCATTTATGGCCCCAAACCGGTAATTCTATTTTTAATTTTTTAGTTGCGATTTTTTTGAAATTTTTAGTTTTGAAAGTGATCCTATATATTTAAACTACCAGATATTCAAATTACTATATATTTAGACCCCCTAATTATCAAATATTCAAATATAAAAAAATAATGAACACTTTAGGACAAAATGGTGTACTTTTGTTGCACTCTTTAAAGATGGAGACATTATAATAGAACAATGAAATTATAATACGAAAAAAATTCTAACTTCAATCCATTTTCTATAATTTTTACTTTCAATTTGAAGTAATTTGTTGACTTATTTGTTGTAATGGCATTGCTTTCTTATCTTATTGTAATACTCGAAAATTAACTTAAAGAAAGATTGAAGGAAAATATTATCTATGCCTTCTGAAATATGTAAAAAGATGTATTATATGAGTGTATTTTCTCTATGGCGAGTTTCACGTTCAGCCTTCTTCTCAACCTTTCAATCTGTGGACCTGTGTATCTTATGAAGTGCTGGGATGAAGACTGCACATGCAGCTCGCCACAGAGAATACCCGTTCGTATTATACAACCTTAGAAATAAGTAAAATAGTTTTGTTCCTTTCAAAAATTCCTAATTTTGCTATTGTATAACTATAATCCATCAATTCAAGGAAAAACCAAAATGCTCCATTTTTTTCTATTTTTTTCAAATAATTATTTTTTGAATATTAACGTCGTTTAATTAATATCCAAAAATTAAATGATTAAAAACAAATCACCTCACAATTATTTTCTTATAATTATGCTATTATTATAATATAATTTTAGCCTAATTAAGAATAAGAATATACTATGATGCTAGTATCAAACTATAATTGAACAATCATGGCACTTTTCTTTCAAGCTCGATAAATTTGACAATGAAAAGGGATAAGCCAAATTTGAGTTAATTTTCAAATTTATACATAACAGATAAAATTTAGTCATAAAATATTATTGCTTTAGAAAAGAAATACATAACATTATTACTAAATAAACATAAACAATCTTTATGACACCAGCAAAATAATATATCTTAGTTAATTTATAGTTGCATTGATTTTGAGTGTACTTCTTGAAATAAAATATTTATTAAATTCTTTTTCCAAAAAATTGTATAATTAAATTATTAAAATGATGTAATATAATAATAAAGAAATGTAAATTAATTGATGCAAATTAGAAAGTAAAAATTGTATTTTCTTTGTAAATGTAATAAAAAATATGAGATAAGATCCAATTTGCTCATTTACATTTTTATACTGTCCATTACAATATATAGTTTATATATTATTTTGTAGGACAATATGATGATTCTATATCTTGATATATATATGATACTTCTAAATCTTGCATGAATAAAATCATCCTTAAAGAAATTATGTTGTGATATGCAAGTTTTACTATGTTTCTTATATGTTAATTACTAAATATAAAATTTTATATGATTTTCATGAAATCTTTGCTTAGCCGGCCCATTATGTTTTGGTTCCCGAATAATTATTGGCACCCCAATTTAAAAAAAAAGAAAAATTTGCAAAAAAAATCCTATATGATGCTTAAATTGCAAAAAAGCTACTGTGTTATTGCTAAATTGCAACAAACCCTACTGTTAAATTGAAGTAAACACCGTTAGTCTTGGTAGTTTAATCACTTAAAAATATTTTTAAAAATCGGATAGCGTGTTTGTTTGAGAAAATTATTTTTCTAATTATTTTTTTCAATAAACTATTCTTAAAAAAGGGTGCATAAAAGAAGTTTTGAATTTTTTCAAAAAAAATACTTTTTGTAAAATATTTTTAATAAAAATTCTTTTTGAAATATATTTTTCGTAAAAATATATTTTGAATTTTTTAAAAAAAATTGGGAGAATATTTCTTTCAGAAAATAATGTTTTCAGAATTGTTTTTGGAAAATATTTCTTTTCTGGAAAAAAATTAGTAAAAATATTATCTTTTCATAATTTTAATTCATAAACATATTTTTTAAGAATTTTTTTCTTAAATATTTTTTAAATAAAGAATATTTTTCAATGATTGGGTTCAAATTGAAAACTCATATCAAATAAAAATATATATGGGTACAAATTAGAGATACTTAACAATTTTAAAGAGTACATATGTCAACAATCTCTCAAATAATAAGCTTTATATATTAGAAAGCAAAGGAATGCTCAGCTTCTTCTCCAAGTAGCGAGCATGTCATGTTCTCCATTTTCAGCGAATTGATGTCTCCATTAAAAGCCTACTTCTTTTATTTACTGAACTATAATCAGGCTAAGGCCATTTTATAAAATATTCAGCCCACATATTTTAATGTCAACCAAGCCCACAGCCCTTTCTTCCTACTGCCCGCCCCAAACAAGAATTTCCAGTTAACCCCTCCATTTTACCAAATTTTACATAAAATACTGGAATTCGGGCCCCTCGCTTCTTCTCCCTTCTGCTTCGACCAACTCAAAGAGCCGCCTCCCTCCATAAATCGCCGGAAAAGAAGCGAATGGCCGGAAAAGAAGCTTCCAGGTGAGAATAGAACCATCATCCTGTGCTATTTTGTGATTTGTAATGCTTGATTGTTTGTGATATTTGGGTTACTTGATGGTAATTTCTTGTGAATTACGGTTTGTATTGATATTATGATATGTGGTGGTTTTAGGATTAATTGAGGGAAATTGGGGCTTGTAGAGTTGAATTAGGGTTTATTTGACGTCAATTTGGGGGTAATTGTGATGCTCTTTTGGAGAAATTATAATATTTCCTCATACCTTATTTTATTGCTTTGAGAGATTTCAGCTTGCTTCGTCGAAATTATCCACACTATGTTAAAAAGCCCCCCTCTCTTTCCTTTTTCTTTGAGAGAGTCTATTTCTCACTCATCTCTCTCTAATTAGGGTTTCTTCGTCCGCCTGCAATGTGCGCATTTCTATTGGGACCATCCTCGCCGTGAAATATAATGACGGCGTCGTGCTCGGCGCCGAGTCATGTGTGTGCACATGTATAACTTTTGTCTCTCTAATTTCTCTAAGTGATTATGATTTGGTTTTATTATGACACTTTCGATCTTTTGTGTTAATATTTACAGCTAACATGGCAGATAACACCGAATATGCGGATAAGGCAGATACGGATAAAGATATGGCAGATAACATCGTTGTGATTGATGTTGATATGGATAAGATTAGACGTCTGGCACCTAAAATTTACATGGCTTTATCTGGTGATGTGAGTATCATTTTTTTTATTGATTTTATCTTTTTTTAATATTTCATTTATATTGTTTAATATAATTCACTTTTATTTTTACAGGCACATGGTGCTTCGTGCACTCTTGACTATGTTAAGAAATCACTTGGGTTTAAGTAAGCTCTTTGTCTGTCTGTCTATCTATCATCATCATCATAAATGAAATATTATTTTATTTTGTTTCAGAGTCGAGCAAGGTCAACCGATTACATTCAAATATGCAGCCAATTCTGCCGCCATGAAAAACATGCAGTTTATATCCCGAGGTTATTTTTTTAATTCTCCTAATTTTCAAAATATTTAATAGTAAATACAATTTAATAACTTTTTTATTAAATTCATAGCACGCAACAAGGATGCCATATTTACCATGTATCAGATAAAGGTCAAGTTACAAAATGCTAAACCTTTGCTATGGCAGGTATAAATCATAAAATACCATATTTTTATTTTTAATTATTTTTTATTAATGTTGAAAAATGTGATATTGAAACAGGTTCTGGTTCAGCTTATTTGCCTGCTTTTCTTGACAAAGAATGGCGGCAAGGAATGAATGCTACAGAGGCTGTGGTATTATTATATTATTATTCTATTTTTACAATTTTACCCTTTTTTCATTAATTATTATTATTATTATTATTATTATTATTATTATTATTATTAAATTTCAGGACCTTGTTGTTCTTGGAATTTCTCGAGCAATTTACTTTGATGAGTATAGTCACGGTAATATCCGCACGGTAACTGTAAGTCCACTCTAATTTTTTGAAATTTGAAACCTTAATTTTATCTTGATTGCACAATTTTGAAATTGCTTTGATATTGCAGATAAATGCATATGGAGAGCCTGAATTCGTGGTCCACCAACCATTTGAGTATGATGGGACGACATTTAGTCGCAGCCAAGATGTTACGGACTTCATAAATATTTTTAAACGTTTGGATGTTTAAGGATGAATGATTTAGTAGCTTGGGTGTTTATTGTTTAACTGTGCTAGTGTTTTTTGGTGGTGTTGCTTGAATATTATATTACTCGGTTGTTTAGTAGAAAATGTTTGACGTAACAATGGTAAGTGTTTATTATTTTCTTCTTCATTTGGTTGTTCGAATTATAAAGTACTGAAAAACATGATTCTTTGTTTGGTTGTTTTAGAAATGCATGGAATTTTGATATTTAGATAATGACTTTTTTACTAATTGATAAAAATAAGTAGGTTATTCAATGATCTAATCATTGTGTAAGGTTAAAAAATTATAAAGCAACAGTACTATATCGAAGCATTTAGAATTGAATAAGTAGCTTTTGTAATACCTCGTCTTGTAGCAACTAGCGATAGAATGCAAATTGAAACTGATTTACTGTTAAATTGGTTTATTTTATTCTTCAAAAGTTAAAAATTTTATTTTTATAGTAGAGATTTTCTTGTTAAGTTGGTTTATTTTATTCTTCGAAAGTTAAATTTTTTTATTTTTATAGAGATTTTCTTCTCCACCACTGGTACAGTAACAGTCAAGTGGGAAGAATGGTATATTAGTTAAATTTGTATATAAATCTGATTTCAAACTTTACTAATTTCTAATGCACACTGATGAGCACCTATTTAACTAAGTCAACATATGGTATAATTTTTAGAGAAAAGTTCACTTTTTCTTCCTTATCTTTTGATTAATGTTCAATCAAGTCCCTAAAGTTCCAATTTGCTTAACTTTACCTTTTTAATTTTGTTCAATCAAGTCACTCCATCCATTAAGTGCTGATGTGGTCATTAAATGCCAACATGGCAGGAATACACAAGCGCCTACATGACATTTTTATGGTGACGTGGCTTATAATATTACAAAAAAATATATTTTATTAAATAAAAAAATCTCGCAAAAGATCAGAAATCACTATTTAAAAAAATATATATATTATTTCCCTAAAAAAAATTCAGTTTTTTTTTTCCAAATAAACTATTTCTATTTAAGAAAATATTTCTTTAAAATAAAGTTAGAAAATAGTTTTTCAAAAAATTATTTTCAGAAAATATATTTTCGAAAATACTTTACCGAAAATATAATTCTCGGAAAATATTTTTCGACAAATATTTCTGAAAAAATATTTTTTCAAAAAGTACTTTTCAAAAAAAAATTATTTCAAAAGAATTCATAAATTGTTTTTCAAAAAAATTCTGAAAATAATTTTTCAAAGGAAATTCTGATTTTTTTCAAAAAATAGTTTTCAGAAAAAATTCAAAATATTATTCCCGAAAATTTCAATTCGAGAATAACTTTTTAAATATAATTTTATGAAAAAAATTTCAAAAAAAAAATTATTTGGAAATTTTTTATTTTTGAAAAATATTTTTAAAGAAATAATTTTTCAAAAGAAAATACTTTTTCCAAAAATAAATTTTTGAGAGAAATATCGTTTTTTCAAAAAGAGCCACGTCACTGCAAAAATGCCATGTAGGCACTTGATTATAACTTCCATGTTGGCATTTAATGGCACATCATCACTTAATAGATATGTTTTTTGATCTTATATAATTGCTCTATGTAAAAATAAAAATAACAATTTACCTTTGTTTTGCTGCAAATATAATCCAAGTGGAACTAACAGCTGTTCATTCGATATGTAAAATTTATACGGCAAATTTTCCTCCTAAGAATGTTGAAACTAAAATTATTAATTCTTTTTATATAATATGCTCATTTCATGGCATCAGATTAAGGGAGATTTGTCGAATACCCATATTATTTTCTCAAAATTATAAAAATATCTTTTGAACATTAAAAAACCCTTATTTAATATTCCATTTTCCATAAACCCATAACTTTAACTTTTATTCGTTTTTTTAGTATTTTAAAGTTAGGGGGTTTTGGCCCTTTTGGTGAATGGAAACTTTAAAATATGGGGTTTGTGAATATTTCAAAAGATAGTTGCTTTTTCATAAATACCAGAAAACATGAGGGGTTATGGAAAATTCCCCTTCAATTAATCATCAAAAAACAAAGAAATGATTCAATTGACGAAATAAAGATGGAAAATTTGAATACATTTTTGAGATGTTCATTGACAATCTGTTGAAGCCTATTCGGCCCGACATCTTGAGTTAAGGAAAAGATGAGCGCAAAGCGGTTCCCCTTCAGGATTCGTTAAACGACATATCACACCGTTTGTGTCAGTTTTAAGCCCCATTTCTGCTTTAAAATTTTTTTTTGAAACTAAACTTCATTATGGATTCAAAATGCTTGTGCTTTTTCCATAAAATACGAAAATAAGAAGAAAGAACTAACCAGATGCGAATTTTCAGAAAGAAAAGGAAGGATTCTCATTTTGATTTGGTGAATTAAGAAGAATCATTAAAAGATGGTAATAAATAATGCGATATAGAAAGGAAAGAAATCGATGAAAGAAGATTTGTCTAAAATTGGAGGAGAAGACAACAAGAGTAAAATTAAGTTTAAATTTAAATGGATTGGGCCTGGCCCAGCTGATGATGAAAGTTAAAATGGATAGCAAATGAAGAGTTTTTTATTTCTGTTTCTTTTACATTTTCTTAATCTGAAGTTTTGAGAAAAACTAATGTAACAAGGTCTTTAAAGCGAAATACTTACATATTTAAATGACATGGTTTTCTAACAAAAAAAAACCAATGTCTTGAATATGAATAAATATTCTAATTAAAATACATTGTTATATTTCTTTTTTTCACATCATATCTTTGTGTAATTACTTATAAGTGACACTTGTCAAATTGGCACAACATTAAGATTTAAGCCAACAAATTTTTAATAGCTGTTCTACTTTGTGTTTTTTTATCAGCAATCTAATTTGTAGTTCCAAGGGCGAAGTGTTGCGTGCTGTGAGGCAGATCTCGTCCGAGAACTGAATGTAAGGTCGACATAGACCTGTCCCGGATTAAACAATATTTCTATCAAAATTCTCATATATGTTGATACATAAAAATGAACACATAAGATTAACAGTGGTTCCTCCAATATCTGAAAATATGTATAAACTTGTCATTTTGTTGCTTCTACTTTGTGTAACAAAATTAGCATTTTCTTTTATATCATGATTGAGGTTGGTGATTTATTTATATTGAACATGCATGCATGAAACACAAATATCATGACCAATCATAACTATTTCATTATATTATAGCCTCTGTTAGATCTGTTAGGTTGGTCATGCAAAAAAGACCATCAACTAACAGATATTCGTGCTGCATATGGGATATTTAACAAACTTTTAATTATAGAAATGTATGTCTGATTTTAGCAGTCTTTTAATAAAAGTGTTGAATATCCTACATCAAAAAATATATGTATATATATAATTTCATTTTTTCTACAATTTATATCATAACATTGTTTACGCTTTAACATAATATATGAGAAAGCTAAGAAACAGAACGGCCCTCCGACGAAGGGATAAAAAGGAAAGACATCGATGAAGGAAGATTCATCTCCTTTAAAGAAATAAAAGCAATCGAGTATTGTACACTAGAATTTCAAATCAAACATCATGCTTAATCTGATTCTTGATTTTTTTTAGTTAATCAATAGGTATAAGAGTAATGTTCAACAAAATTCCTGATCATTTTATAGCTCAAATAAAATTAATGCTGCTAGATCACTTTAAATGTACAAATCATGCTTCCAAATCAAATCAAAATGGGTCGAGTTTGAATCAAGTCACTTGCGGTTATTATGAAGTATTGAAGTTAGGTTGTGAACCTTTCAGATTGCAGGCCAGGTTGTGGGTCAAACATTAATAGTATTTGAATTGAATTAATTAACCAAAAATAAGAAATAAGAATCAACACTCCTGACATTGGTACCAATCAGTGGTACCAAGTAATATGAGAAATTATGCAGTTAATTAATATAAGCTATAAGAAATAAAGTGTGCCACTAAAAAAAAATCAAGACTACTAGTAAACTTCTTGCACAATATTGTAAATCAAATTTAGTAAAAGTCCAACTTGAATTCAAAATTATACATAACTCAAGAAAATAACAAACTAAATAACTCCAATAGCACCAGAGGCAGATACCTTATTTCAAGCATTGTCTACGCAAGAGAAAAAACAGGGCGAGTATCACTGTCTTTATATATATTTTAACATACTAACATTTAATCTCTTTCGAATAAAATGAAAGAAAATTGCAATTGAACACAGCAGCCTAGACACCAAAAGCCTGTAGAAGAGATTCATAATAGTCTGGGAGCTCCTCCGGCTCAGGAAGAGGTTCATAATTCTCTGGAAACTCATCGTCGTCCTCCTCCTCCTCGGGCTCTATTATTAGATCTTGTTTCAAATCCAAAATCAGAATCACAAATCAGAAAAATCAAGCATCGCAATGCTATTTATTGCAAATAAATTGATTGACCCAAATGAAAACAATATTATTGCCTTTGAGCTGTGAAGTAGAAGGGAAATAGGAAATTCCCTCTTTATTAAAGTGACCTTGTTCCCCTCCTTAGGATACATGAAAAAATGAGGGATGATATACTGCGACTTTCCATCGCTCGAAACCTCCCCTCTGAACAACTTCCAATTTTCATCATCGCTTGAAACCTCCTCTGATATGAACAACTTCGACTTTCCATCACTTGGGCCCGTGTGCAGCGAGTGCTTCGGCTCGCCGGACATGTTCACGCTTTTCTCCTCCTTCGCCGCCATTGGATTGGTTGATTCGAAACGTGGGAGGCGGGCGAGATAGATAGGAATTAGTAGGGTTTCATTCCATAAATAGAAAATCATTCATCTTATATCTTTGACACATAAATTTAAAAAGTATAAAAAAACCTAATTCCTATCTTTTCAGAAAGAAAAGGAAGGATTTGGATTTTAATTTGGTGAATTAAGAAGAAATCCATTAAAAGATGGAAGGTAATCATAATCAATTCAATTCATTGCGAGATAAAAAGGAAGGAAAGAAATCGATGAAGGAAGATTTGTGTGAAAATGAATGAGAAAATGAAACTAAAGGGTTTAATAACTTGATCGGGCATTCCGACTGGAAGAGTGAAAATAAAGTTTAAATTTAAATGGATTGGGCCTGGGCCTTCTGATGATGAAAGTTAAAAAGGATATCAAATGAAGAGTTGTTATTTCTTTTTCTTTTACATTTTTTAATTTTCAAGTTTTGAGAAAATATAATGTAACAAAGTCTTTGAAGTTAAATAATTAGTATATTTAAATAAAATAAATATTCTACTTAAAATACACTATATACTTATTTTTTTCACATCATATCTATTATGTAATTACTTCGTGGGGACACTCAGTCAAATTGGCACAACATTTAAGATTTAAGCCAACTAATTTTTACTATCTCTTCTATTGTGTTATTTTTTATCATCAATCTAATTTGTGTGTCCAAAGCTTGACTATTGGCGGTTCTGCCAGGCAGATCTCATCCGAGAATTGAATGTAACATCTCTATCAAAATTCACATGTATATTGATACATAAAAATGAACACATAAGATCAACAATGGTTCCTCCAATATCTGAAAATATGTATAAACTTGTCATTTTGTTTCTTCTACTTTGTGTAACAAAACCAGCATTTTCTTTTCTATCATGATTGACGTTGTTGATTTATTTATATTGAACATGCATGCATGAAACACAAATATCATGATCAATCATAACTATTGCTTTATATTATGGCCTCTGTTAGGTAGGTTGGTCATGCAAAAAAAACCAACTAACAAATATTCGTGCTGCATGGAATATTTAATAAACTTCTAAGTATAGAAATGGATGTCTAATTTTAGCAGTCTTTTAATAAAAGAGTGTTGAATATCCTACTTCAAAAAAATATAGAATTTCATTTTTCTACAATTTATCATAACATTATTTACAATTTAACATAATATAAGAAAGCTAAGAAACAGAATGTTCGTCCAAGTTTTATCCTACCAGCTGTATTAAATGGCTACTTGGATTATTATGGTGAAGGAAGTCATACTAAACTTAATATATTATATTATATGATTTCACAAATACTATCAAATTAATAAATTTTATCTTGATCATTCTCAATTTACGAAAATATTCTGTTTTATCAGGATTTATACAATTTATATGATATTTGAAGAACTAACCAGATGCGAAATTTGAGGAAGAAGAACTCCAGCCTTGAGGAAATTGGAAAATTGGAGGAATGGAACAGAAAAGGAAGGATATCCATTTTGATTTCATGCATAAGATTGATGAGTTTCTTTTATAATTTTGGTGGATGTATAAAGAAGAAATCCATTAAAAGATGGAAGGTAATCAATCAATGCGAGATAGAAAGGAGAATAGACCTCATACTTGTTCCTTACCTCCGGGGACAACTCTTCAGATAGTACTGGTGCTTACAAGATTTTTTAAGAATCAAGCTTCAAGCTCAAGACTCAGATCTAACCATCCATGGCGACTTATGCTGAGATAGTTACAAAAGAACTAGAAAAAGAAAACAATTCGAAAAAAGGGGACGACGATAAATGGATCATAGTTACTCACAAAAAGAACAAACATCAACAAAAAAACATCTCTAGCAATCAAAAAACCACTAAAAAAAATTCATTGCTTTAGGTGCCTTGCAGACACGCATGAGAGGAAAGACCGCACTAACAAAATTACATGTCATTATTGCTACAAGCAAGGCCATATATCAAATTTTTGCTGGGAAAAACGTACAAAAATTACAAAACATACAAAAGCGGCAAAACCTAATAATAAGCTCACAACTGCAGTTCCTATCACACCTCGACACAAAGCATGACAACCCGCCGACACACTAGATGTGTGCTAGAGGCTCAAATTCATATCATAAATAGAATTACAAATAACAAAGGGATATTAAAGAGATTTGTCACGGATAATAGATACAACCCGAAAGGTTTGCGGAAGCGTACACATTAAAGATACATAAACCAGGCAAGTGACATTAAAGCCACAAAGAAAATCAAACGAAAGCGGACACACAGACCCGGAAATAAAACTACATCAAATTTAGTAAAGCGTCGCTAACTCCGTGATCCCTACTAACACAGACGCCGACCTGGAACCACCTCACAGTGACAACGAACGATTACACCAGATGTGGGGCAGTAGCACTTGATTGCCCGACGTCTGCTTGACAACGAGCGATTACACCAGATGTGGGGCAGTAGCACTTGACTGCCCGTCAATCCCATCTAGACCCAAAATAAGAAACACGAGAGGGGTTAGTCAAAGAAATGACTAAGTGAGGAGTTAAGGGTCTAGATTATTAAGACGGCCAACATGTCTCAAGCCAGTCCCAAATCTCACTCAGAAAATTAAGAAGCTGCCAAGAAAGAAATCATACATAATATTTCTCAGTCTAGTCCAAAAGGAAGCTTAAAATGAAATTAGAAATCCTTTCAAACTTGTAAAATAAAATTCATCATAATTTATTCTTATTTACTATAATATAGAAAATATCATGTTTTTAATTGAGGGGCCGACTAGTATTCAACTGAAGTGCCAAACAGAAAGGAGAGCTAATCACAATCTGTTTAGAATAACAAAAAACTCGAGAACCGCGCATTCTCACACAAGAGCCTTGACGTCCCAGGATCCTTCGCGCGCACCACCAAACTAACTCTGGATTTTCTCACTACGTATCGCAACTATCCTTCCCTCAACACAAAAATCACGCTCACATATATACTTTCAAAACTCACATTAGCGAGGTAAACCTCAAGCCATAACACAAAATTTAACGTGATTCACAAAATAATTAATTCTTATCATAACATTATTTTTCAAAATATCACAAAGATCCTCAATTAATTTTTCATACTCATAGTTATATTTAAAATCACATATACTCCTAATAATACATAAATTCTACAATTCTAGAATTATTCAAGTATGAATATGATAATAAATAAATATATTGATTAAAAACAGATTCTATTTGTTCCAAAATATTAATCATAACTAAAATATTAGTGCCATAATTTTTCTTAAAGATTCGAACTCAATTTGGGGCTAAATTGACACACTTATGGCCTACAATTCACGAAATACAGCATGTCTTAATAAGAAAAATAATTTTAACCACTCATCTGCCCTGGAGGGAACCCTGGACTTCTGGACACGACCCCCCAAAAGTCGATATCGCACAAAACGGTACTGCCATGCATCAAATCATAACATTTTAGCTTTATTTTCTCACTTTTATTAGCTTTTAAATTTTTACAGAGACTTTCAATGAAAAATAAATTCATTTATAAAAATTATTCCAACAATTCCAACGATACCAAAAATGTCAAAAACCAACTTAAGATGAACCCGTTACGGTCAATTGTATCGTTTGGAATTCTTGAGGAATTCTGGAGTATCAAAACTGGGGAAAAGTAAACTAAATCCATTGGAAAAGTAAATCCAGGAATTCTGTCAGAATCCGGAATATCAAATCCCAGATCTGCAGGATTTATTAAACCAGTTTTTCAAAATACAGTTTTTCTGAAAAGTGGACCCCGCATGTCATTCAAATAGAATACAATGTTCTGAAAATTTAAAGAAAAATTAATTTGAAATGGTAAACGACTAAATCTCATAAAATTTTATATATTAAAGTTTCTCAAAATAATATTTCTGATTTACTATGATTTTCGCAAATTTTTTTGAGGAAATTCTATTTTTCATAAAGTTTAATATTTTCATATTCTGGAAAATCAGAAAGAAATGAATTAAAAATACTAAACCATCGAATCTGTCAAAATGTCATATAGAAATATTTCTTATAAAAACAAGATATATCTACTGGAATTTTTCTAAAATTTTCTGAGAAGATTCAAAATTTCAGAATTTAACCTTAAATCGAAAAATAATTCGACAAAAATATTAAACTGCATAATTTGAGAAAACGTAAAATATAAAAGTTGTTCATAAAATAGTAATAGGCTTACCTTTTAAATTTCAGATTTTTCGCAATTCTTCTGAAGTTTTTGTGTTTTTCTGAAGTGAGAGAAAAGAAAATGAGAGAAATATGCATGGGTTCTTTTATAGAATTTAAAAAGATATTTTGGTAATTTCATAGGGGTACACATGTCACCTCCAGCCAGTCCACGTCCCCAACAGGTGTCCAGTAGTATTTTACATAAAAATTCACAATTTATTGAAATTTACAAATTAGTCCCTACAGGTTCTTAAAAATTAATTTCTCCATTATAAATAAATTCATAACTTTTTATTTACAAAATACTAGCTAATGCATTTGATATGAAAATGTTGACCATAAAATTTACATTCTAATGATATAATTTATTTTTCCACGCCATAAGTATTTATGGTTCAAAAATTTATTTTACATAACTTTTTCAATACCTTTACAAATAAGGCCTTGTATGTATGATTTAATTGATGCATGATAAGGAAAAATTCATAACTTTTAATCTACAAAACGAAATTTTATGCATTTCATATCAAAATTTTCATCTTGAAATATAGAATCTGAAAACGTAATTTAATCATGCATGCAAATTAGTTTTATATTTTGTAAAATTTGCTTTTCTAAAAATGTTTGAAATAAATCTTGCTCTCTTTGGACTAAAGTGAAAAATTCAGATTGAAACTAGGATTTTAAGAACTAGGAAATTAAATCCAACTTAGAAAACAATTCCCGAATAATATCAAATTCAAACAGTTCCCCTCTCCAATTCAGTTCCAGCACCTCAGCACAACCTACCAATACTGCTGCGTTACCAATATCAGCAAACCCTGGAAACAATAACATTTAAGAAATTCTAGAAAAAACTCCAGACAAAAGGAGAGAGTACATCACCATCTTTATGAAGGAGGGCTTATTGGGTAATAAAGTTCAGACGGAGGAACACCACCGAATCACAATCTTTCTCAAGAAGCTCCCATCCGGCCTTGCTGCAAAAGAGATATTAGAATGGCTAATCTCTAGTTTTGGGGAATTAAAAACTATAAAAAATATAAATGGGAATGAAGTTTTGAAAGATGCCTTACTTGAGGTGGCAGTACGGAAGAAGAGTAACATACCGTACTTTCTCAACCTAACTGATGGCAATAAACACAAGGTGTTCATCTCAATCCCTGAATATTTTAAGCTCCCGCTTACTAAGGAATGGCGACCGAAACAACACATAATCAAAGTCTGGAGGATAAAGAGATCTTCTAAGGGGAAAGAGGTTCAGTTGGAGGGGAACATGGTTCCTCAATGCCCAATGGACAGGCCATCATGCTCATACTCAAAATCATCATTACCCCTAATACCAAATCAATCCCCAATCCTTCAGCAACTTACTCAAGCCAGAGATCACTCACTAATATAACTTCCAGCAGAAACGCAGGGGAATTATATGGAAGTGATTCCACACAATCCTATAGAGTGACACCCACTAATATACAACAACCCTATATATTCCTCCCAGCCCTCACATTCCACATCTCCCATTATTGCACCATAACAGATCTTTCTACTCCCATACAGAATCGAGACAGAAGTAGACGAATTCCCTCCGAACAATACTTTAAGCCTCTTTCATGAAGCAGTAGATCCACATATACCTCTAGATACCCGGTTACCTACTGATGCCCTCGTTGATCAACATGACATATTTAGTCAATCTGATCCAACTGACCAATATGAACATGCTGATCCAATTGACCCTTTAAACCAATCTGACCGAACAGACCCATTGGGTCCGTCTAAACAACATGAATCAATAGGCGCCAGCAAAGCACCTCAATTGAGAAGAAGCACCAGAATCAGAGATCAACAAATCAATCACTATGTTTCGGCAATGGACAAAGCAGAGATAGTTCAGTACCAAGAGATTACTCATGGCTTTAACAAGAAAAAGTTCAAAAAGATATTGGTTTTTACTGACGATGAAGAGGCACGAGATAAAGTTGAACTGAACCTGGATTTAAAGAAGCAAATGGCTGTTACTGATGTCATTAAGCTTCTCAATGATGTCGGCATTGTAATTGACACTGAGATGCAAGATACCATTAATGCATTGGCCAAGTAATAATTGTCAAATCAGCAGAAGAAAAAGTCAAGGTATCCATATAAAAATACATTTGAAATCCCTCAAAATAATTTTGTGTGTTTGCAAGAAACAAAGTTGTCTGATTGTACAAGCTTAATTCAAAAAGAAATAGTGGGCAATAGATTAACTGAGTATACGATATTAAATTCAAACGGCCATTGCCCAATACAACTAAAAGCCAACACCAACTTTCCCACATATAGAGGTTTCAAATTTGAGAATAATTGGCTACATACCCCTGAAGCTGATACTATTATCACAAACCACCTCCAGTCTATCACATCCACTACATTGTCAGCTTTTCACAACAAACTTTCCTCTTTGGGTAAGAAACTAAAACAATGGGATAAAAACAAAAAACAAAACACAAGAAAGTTCAAGGAAACTAGTAAGAAAATATTAAATTGGCTGAAAAAAAGGAGGAAATACAATGACTGTCAGCTTTGAAAATCTGGTTAAAAGTATTAATTAAAACAAGAATCTCTGATTTAATAAAAGAGGAAGAAAGATATTGGAAACAAAGAGCTAAGTTTAGATGGATTAAGGAGGGAGACTGTAACACAAAGTTTTTTCACAACTTTGCAACTTCTAAGAAAAATAATTTAATGATCCCAACACTCCTAAATACGGAGACTAATACTGAAGTCACAGTTCATAAAGACAAAGCTAATATCTTATTTTAGTTTTATAAAAATTTGATTGGAGCTTAGCCAGTATTACCTGACCAGTAAGCTTGCTTTAATTTATCTCGACTATTTGAAGAAAATCTAGTTGATTTATCTGGACTTAGTGAAGAGTTACGAATTGAAGAGTTTGATTTGGTTATAAAAAAATGGAAAAAATAATAAATCACCTGGTCCAGATGGTTTTAATGGTGAATTTTTTTAAAAATATTGGTATTTATTAAGAAAAGAGGTGTTTCAATTACTTAAAACCAATGAAGTTTGCTCTGTAGTTGGGGACTTCTCAATTTCCCACATTGCATTGATACCAAAAAAAGTCGGGGCCAATTAGCCTTGTTAATAGTATTCAGAAAATTGTTTCTAAGACCCTAGCAAATAGATTAAAGTCGGTAATAAATAAACTTATCCTACCTAATCAGTTAGGTTTCTTAGAAGGACGAAACATAGCTGACTATTATGTGTATACAAGAGAAGTAGCCTTTAAAGCCAACTATTCTAATGAACCTCTTCTTTGTTTTAAAGCGGATATTCAGAAAGCCTTTGATACATTATCATGAAATTTTTTGTTACAAATTTTAGAAAAAAAGGGGAGTACATGGTTGGTGGCTTAATTGGATTACTAATTATGCACTAAAGGGTGTAGTAAAAATAGTACTCAACGGGTTACCTGGGAAGTCTATTCATTTGAAAAGAGGGGTTCGACAAAGGGATCCCCTGTCTCCCCACCTCTTTATTATTGCAATGGATTCGCTCTGAAGAGTCGCTCTAAAAATGGAAACAATGCATTTCATTGAGCGACCCATCCCACATGCCAGTATTTCAGTTTTGTATGCCGATGACTCAGTTTTTCTCCTAAAGCTAGAGATTGTGCAGGTCAGAAGACTTAAATTCCTGTTGAACACATTTCAAAATAACTCTGGATTAAAAATTAGTTATGAAAAATCTGAATTTTGTATCGTTCCTGAAAACCACCCTGATTCCAATTTAATTGCTACTGAATTGGGATGTTCACAAACAATTATGCCCATTAAATACCTAGGTTACCCTCTTCATTTTAAACGGCCAAGAAAATTTGAGTATAGGGAATTAATTGAAAAATGTGAGAGGAAATTACAGGGCTGGCAGGGCAAATTACTGAGTATTGGAGGAAGGTTGACTCTAATAAACTCAGTTCTAAGTTCCCTAACAGTCTACTTTTCCTCAGTTTTTAAGCTTCCAAAGTGGGTGATAAAAGAGATTGATAAAATAAGGCGAAAGTTTTTATGGAAAGGGCATAAAGAGCAAGGATATAGCCTAATAAATTGGAAAAAAGTTTGTAGACCTAAAGAGGGAGGAGGTTTGGGAATACTTAACTTACAGACTTTCAATGTTGCCTTGCTCCTTAAATGGATCTGGAAGTTCTTCTCAGCGGAGAAAGGCTTGCCTTGGAGGAAGTTGGTTAGTAACCTAAGCTTTGAAGGAAAAGAAATCTCAAATGTTAGATCAGATTCGTATTTTTGGAAGGATGTAAAGAATTTATTACCTTTTTTCTTCGTCAGTGTTCTGTTTGTGATTGGTAGTAGTACAAAAGTTAGCTTCTGGCATTGCAACTGGGGTCATGGGTTGCTCTGCCACAAACTACCTCATCTCTATTCATTTACCACTGAAGATCAGGGTACAGTGGAACAGTTTCTGAATTCAGATACCCTAATGGAACATTTTAAAGAAATGTCAGCTGATCTGCCTCTTAAGGAGTTTCAACAACTCCAGGTAATAATTGAGGGTTTAAATATGACAGATCAGTCAGACAAGGTCAGATGGAGGTGGAATGATAATGGTATTTTTAGCACTAACAGTGTATACAAAGCTTTGACTATGGGTATTCATACCCCAACCTATCTCAAATCCATCTGGTCAGTCAAACTCCAATTGCGAATTGAAATTTTTTTCTGGCTTTTCAGCCAGAACAGGATCTTTGACATAAGACAATCTCATAAAAAAAGGCCACTTTATAGTCAACGGATGTCAACTCTGACAAACAGAGCTGGAATCTGTTGAACACATAGTTGGGAAATGTCGTTTTGTTGAGTATCACTGGGATTTATTACCAACAACTCTTCCTGAGTTGACCGACGTTGATTCGATTTATCAGGTTCTTCGAGCAATCGGAGAAGGAGGGGTGCGACAAAATCTCAGACGGGTCTCCATCCTCTTTATATTCTGTATTTGGAGAGAACGATGCCGAAGATGCTTTACTGATCTAAAGGAGTATGGAGTGGATCTAATAAGAGAGATTATTGAAGAACTTCAGCTCATTAGAGCAGTGGAGAAGAAGAAAAAGGTTGAAGCCTTATTAATGGCGCCGCAAAAAGAGAGAAGAGGAGAAGAGACAGAGGTGAGAGAATGAGGTGGTAATGAATGGGGACAGCTGGAAGGAAGAAAACCCTAGTAGATATTTCTGGAAGCATAGTCTATATTCTGGTTTTTCTCTTTCCTTAGTTTTTCAAACATGGGATTTAATTTCCAGAATTTTGAATTAGGTTTTTTATTGGGCCATGATGGATTCACTAATTCTATAAGCCCAATAGTCTATTTTCGTTGCACGTTATTAGATTTTCTTTTTGTTTATTTTTCTTTTCCTCACGTATATCAAAAGAAAAAGAACAATCCTTGTAATATATATATATATATATATATATATATATATATATATATATATATATATATATAGAGAGAGAGAGAGAGAGAGAGAGAGAGAATTTAGCTAAAAAATTTGTACAAGCAAATTCACTTTTTGCTTGTGAGTTTTTTTACCCTTGGATGTGCTCCAAGATGCGTGCAGAAATAATGAGAAAACGGACCGTCTAACCTTCGTTTCCTCTCTTTTCTTTTATCTCTCGCCTTTGATGGGAGAGAAGCAACAGGCGGAAAAAGAGAGAAACGTTACTAATTCCAACAAGTATTTTTAGATGCACTCATAGAGAGCTTGGATACAATCATCATTTAATATCTGCATTCTTGTAAATAATCCTTAAATATTGTAAATGGTTTTCTATCCAAAACAAACAATGGATTGAACGACCTAAATACTCTAATTTAAAATACACTGTTATGTTTCTTTTTTTCACAACATATCTATTATGTAATAACATAGAGATAACACTTGTCAAATTGGCACAACATTAAGATTTTGCCAATTAACTTTTACTATATGGAGAAGAGGAAAGAAACCGTAGAAATTGACATGAAATGAGATGAAGGGTTTAGGGGGAAGGGTTATTAATTGACTTCATTATCATTATCTCTATAAATTGTTTATTAACGGCCCAAAAAGAAATATAAAACATTGGGCTTAAAACTTTTGCAGCCCCAAAAAGAAAACCATTACCAATTATCATTATCTCTTCATAACAGACTGACACCACTGAACAAACAAAGAAGCAAGAAACTAATTGACTCATTAATGGATGAGAAGAAAGAAACCATAGAAATTGACATGAAATGATATGAAGGCTTTAGGAGGAAGGGTTATAATAACTCCATTATTGCGAGTCAATGTCAAGGCAGAGCTCGACAATGGCGAAAAGAGCAAAATAAGAAAGGCGAAGCTCTTGGCCAGTAGAAAAGAGACTGTATCATTCCCAATTGAAAAGGATATAAAGAGAAATAAGTTAAGGGAATTTCTGAGTGAGAAAGCTGGAATTGAAGCTCTTTTGAACACTCGTGCCCTTCAATCCTTTCTTTCTTTGCCACCTCACTCTTCTTCTTGTTCCTTCACTTACAGGTATTGTACCTCACAAATTGTGATGGATTTAGCGAATTGATCGAAATGGGTATGTAAATTATGATTGGTTGTGTGTATTTTTGTAATAATTTAGGTGCACATTGGATAAGATTCAGTTCTTAAAATTTGAGGTGACGCCTGTGATTGACTTGAGAGTTTCTCCTACTGATGATGATTGCACTGTTGAATTGCTCTCTTGCAAGGTCTCTATTATTATTTATTTTTTATTTTTATGTTTGTTATGCTTTTTCAGCCGTTAATTTGATTATTAATTCGTTATTTGTGCATTTATAAGCTATTCTGTTTACACAGTTCCAAGGTTCAGAGGCTGTCGAGCAGCAAAATGACCACTTTTCAGGTCTCATATATTAATAAACTATTATAATTCAATAATTTCCAACTTTGATTTGTGAAAACAGATAACTATATTATAGTCCAATAATTCTAACTAATAATTCTAACTATGATTTGTGAAAGTAACTATTATAGTTCAATAATTTCTAACTTTGATTAGTGAAAATAACTATTATACTTCATTAATTTGATTTGTGAAATAAATTACAATTATAATTCAATAATTTTCTAACTTTGATTTATGAATACTTCAATAATTTCTAACTTTGATTTGTGAAAATAAATAACTATTATACTTTAATTCCTTCAAACAAAAACTATTATACTTTAATAATTTCTAACTTTGATTTGTGACAATAAATAGCTATTATACTTCAATAATTTCGAACTTTGATTTGTGAAAATAAATAACTATTATACTTCAATAGCTTCTAACTCTGATTTGTGAAAAATGCATGACAGCATTTATGAGAAATTATATAACGTGGCGAGAAGAAGGTGATGAGACATTTTTGGATTTTGACGTGAAACTAGAACTAAGTCTTGATGTATATACAAAGCCATTTACAATGCTTCCTCTTTCAGCTGTTGAAAAACCTGGAAATTTGTAAGTCCTTTTTTTCTTTTTTAATTATACCGGGAATTTTTTCACAAACCCCCAACTTTTCTGAATATTAAAAGAAACTCATATTCTTATATTTACTCTTTAAGTCCCTATAAATTGAATGATATTTTTTTTACCATCTTTTAACATTTCATCCATTTATATTATTTTTTTTTACCAAATATCCCTTTAATTGAGGGGTATTTTAGTACAAAATTAAAAAATCTATCTAACTTTATAAAGACGAGAAGAGTGAATCTAAAAATATAGCGAGCTTTTTAAAATAATCAGAAAAGTTTGGGTGTTATTTAAAAAAACTCCCAACTATATTTTGGGATCGAAATAAATCAGTAGTTATTTATGGGAAAAATTCAGAGTGATGCAAGGAGTATTAGACAGACTCGTTCCTCTCCTGATTCAGCAATTGCTTCAAGATTACAACTCGTGGCTTCAATTACAAAACAAATTATCATCTCACCATGATTCTCCTTCCTAATTTATGTTTTTATTTTTAATTTTTACCAATCATAGTTTATTAAAGTAAGGTTATTTGGACAATGCGCATTGGTGATTTGCCTTTTTTTCATGAGACTAGTCTTTGTATATATCTCAGTTTCGATTTGTTGATTTTATTGTTTGATCTAGCATGCTATGGTAACTAATCACAATTAAAGCTAATTTTAGGAATATTATATAAATTTAGGAAACAAACTACAACAAGTTTATTCAAATACAACACAGTAAGAAGCACACCAACATAACATAAGTATAGAAAATGAAACTCTCTTCAACGCTTCTCCCACGACTTGATCATCTCTTGCATTACGTTCGCATCTTTAAGAAGAAATGTCTCCGCTGACAGACCTTTCAACTCGTCAGCATCATCATTCTCCGTTGATGTCATCACATTGTTCGGAGATGATGTCATCGTATTGTCAGGAGAACCAGGAGGCGGAAGAGAAGAAGAAGCACGAAAAGCAACATCAGTATCAGCAAGACCGGTAGCAACCGCATCAATAGTACCACAAGGAAGAGCAGGAGAAGTAGCAGCAACAGTAGCACAGGGAGAAGTAGCAGCGTCGACATGAAAGACATACCTTATTGCAATAGTTTTAATATGAGTCCTGCTGAGCATTCGGCGCCGGTGCTCTGGAATGCGAGGCCAGTACCTGCATTCATCAGGAAAATTGAATCCCTTATTTGTTGACGGTCCATAAATGCAGAGCAATGCAACATCGTAGGCTCGAGCAGCCTTCACAGGATCGTCGTAGGAGCCCAGCCAAATGCGAGATCGGTCATACGGTATACGGATTTCGGACACCCATCTTCCCCATGCCCTCTTCCTCACCCCCTTCAATTCCTTCTCATCTATTTCTCTATTTCCTTGGGTGGCCATCTTGAATTTTTGGAAGGAGTTGGGTTTGAGGGGGATGTATTTATAATTGGTAAAGTGGGGTAAGACAAAGAAGCCATGCAATAAAGATGCATCTTTTGCACTAAATGTTTGATTGAGTCGAAGATATGCGCGCACAAGTGGTGGCATCAAGGGCGGATTGCTTCTACTGCGGAATAACCAAAGATGTACACAAATGGTAAAGATTCATGATCAAGCTCTCTTCTGAGAAGAACACGTGGTGGGTTTTCGAGCGTTACGGGTCAACGTGTTGCAGAAAGCAGACCTGTGAGGCTAAAGTGGATTTTGCATGTGTCAAAGGAAATTGCCATGTTCAGTTTCATTTTAGAATGAGGATAAAACTGCCGGGTGGTGTTTGACATGTAAAACAAACTTTGGGGCTTGAATGAGACATGGATAAGCAAGTCCTGGTTTTCATTGCATCCTTCCTTTATCTTAAGATGTTTAGTAAGGAATGTAACAGAAGTCAAGTCTAATATTACTTCACAAACCACCACAAAAACTTACATAATTAGTTCAAAACGATTTGGGTTGAATCCAAACAATTTTTCACCTTTTAAGCAAATCATCTCTTTAGCCCAAATATCTTTTTCTTTTTCATATTTTCGTCTTGTTTGGCCCGAACTGCACAATAAGAATTAAGGTGAATGCAAATATCAGATAAACCTAAATCTTGTTGAATCAAATCCCTCTCTGTATGAATTTTTGGGTTTTGAACATATTTTGATCGGCATTTCGCCTATCGTACTTCAAGAAATAAATTTGTATGAATTTAGTTGCAAATTGTGTTATAGAGATATGTCGTTGGAAAAAAATAAGGATCGGATAGGATTTGTAAGAATCATTTACATAACTTATTCCACCTTATTATGTTCGACTGATGCCACATTATTACACACAAAGCTCCAAACACACAAATTACACTCCAAATGAATCAAAATTCAAAGAATTATTTACTTAATTTACCCCATCTAAACTCATAACAAGGGAAACAAAATCGCTTCATATAAACTATGGTTTTAATCTCGACTAATGTACATTCAAGCATTCTAATCACTTCTGTAAATTCGGGCCGTGAATCAGGATCCGAATCCCAACATCGAGTCATGATTTCTCGAAGCATATAAGGGCAATCGTGAGGAACAATTGGACGTGTGCCGTTGTTTACAATCACATATGCCGCTTGAACAGCTGTCATGTTCTCAAACGGAAGTTTACCAGTCACCAGTTCCCACAGAACTATTCCAAAGCTGTAAACATCGGCCTTCTGATTGTATGATCTATGTTGTATCATCTCTCTGCATTAATTATGTATGATTGTTAGTTAAATTTGTAAATTTCTAAACTTTTAAGAATTTCCTTTGCCATTCTCAAATTTCAATTTGTTAATGACTTATTAATTATTAATATTATTTGTTAGATACATACGTACAAAAAAAGAGGGAAAAATTACTCACGGTGCCATCCAACGATATGTTGTATTTTCTGCGGTCATCTTTTCAGGTTTCAATTCAATCTGTAGAATCTCAAAACCCACAATCTTAACAGACTTGTCAGGCATGATAATAAGATTTGTTGACCTAAGATCAGCATGAATGAACCCTAAATTATGCAAATAAGCCATTCCTTTTGCCACATCCAAGGCCAATCGCACCGCTATCTTCAAAGGAATTTTCTTCTTCCTCTTGTTCTTTCTTACAAAATCCCGTATCGAGTTATGTTTCGGATGTTCCATGACTATGCACCATACTGATGATTTTCTACAAGCACCCATGAATTTCATGAAATTCAGATGGTTCAGATTTGACAAAATTAAAATTTCCCGTTCAAACTCTTGTTCCATCAAGTGTGCCTTTTCCGTGTCGTACTCTGGCCGAGACAACAACTTGATGGACACGTCTAGGCCATCATACGTACCGGTATAGAGTTTACCGAAAGCTCCATGAGAATAAGGGGAGTCGATCTTAAGCTTTCTTAGATCAATATTAAAATCTTCATCAGAATCCACCGTTTCGAGCGGATCGAATAGAGCTTGAATCAACGGATCAGAAGAGTTGACTTGCGGTAGTTTCTTCCATCCGATCCGTCCATTTGACCAACACATTGGCCCCTTATTCTCTGTAAGTGATAATCAAAGAAGAAGAAAGGAAATGCAATGGAGAAAAAAATGGAGGTATGATGGAGAAAATGTTTCTGGTAGACCATGTCTACACAGTACCAGCTTCTCCAAGTAGGGCCACAAATTAGTGGAGTGGTCAAAGTCAACCATTAAAATTTCCATAGTTGACATTTATTGATTGGTGGTACTCTTTTAAAGAATTTTGAAGGGTTCTAAACTGTTCAATGAAAAATTCCAATGTCTTGAGGATTCTAAATAAGAATTAGATATTTTAGGGATCCAAATTTTTGGGCTTGTTGGAAGATCAAATCCGCTAAGGATGGATGCAAAAAAAAAAAAAAAAAAAAAAGGAAAAAAAGAAAAGAAAATTGATGCACTCCTTTTTTTCATTCAATAGATAATATTTCGATTTTGGAGGTATATGAATGTTTAGTCGTTTGAGCCAGTCCGAATGAAGTATCATATGGAGCACGGTCTAACTGCTTAGGCTTGCTATTAACCATGAAATGCTTTTGAGCAAATTTTCACTTTTCTTTGTATTCTTAAATTGTCTTGACGATATGCTTGTTAAAATAGTTTTCACGTTTGGTATATCCTCCTTTTGAGACTTGAACCGAGAAAGATTTCCATTTCAAAACATCGTTTGAAAGGAAGAACGTAGTTGTTGCGTAACGTAACCATCATGCATTCAAGATATGGTGCTCCTGGTATCCTATTGAGTTCAAAAGCAAAGTATTTTGTTAATTCTCAAAAAAGAAAAATACTGATAAAAAAATTCAAGTTATTAAGAAAGTAAAAAAAAGACTTATATTTTTGACTAACTAACAATAAAACTAAATATGTATTTTGATAAATTTTAAATTTTTAATTGAATCTATTATAGTGAATATAAACAAAACTACTAAAAAAATGGAAACGTGTTTGGAAAATTTAGGCGGTTTCCATTTTTTCCATTTTATTACCAAAGAAAAAAGGGTTATGTCAAAACGAGTAATACTCGTTCCCACTTTCCTGTTTCTATTTTTTCTCTCACCGCCCTATTAATTATCTTTCAACACCGCTTATGATCCTTTCTAATTTAACCTAGTATAATTATTTGATTGATTAATCCACTTATTGTTTTCACCGCTGGAAACTTTATATTTTTCTATGCTTTTATATCAATCTTTTGATTTTTATAATGTTGTATGCTCACTTGCAAGTTGTATAATAGATTGTATGCATGATTGTACTAGATTTAGTATTAATTTTTTCTTTTTTGTAATTAGGATAAGTGGTTTAGGATGAATGATCATTATTGTAGTTATAAAGTATAAATATTTGTTGTATGTTAGTTATGGTTTCATCGAGTTATTATAAACTGGTTGAGGTCGGGTCGGGCGTGTGTAAAACAACAAACAAGTTTTCTATTTTCAACAATTTAATCTTTTTTGAAAAATATTATATTTGTATGCTGTTAATGTTTTTCGTGGTGCATAAAGAATGAAGATACTCATTTTTATAAACAAAAAAATTATTTTTTGAAAATAGAAAAATAAAAACAGAAAATTGTTTTTTGTTTTCACAAAACAAAAATGATGCCAAACGAGACCTAAGATTTAAAAAAAAAAAAATTAAACAACAATTTTGAAGTACATAATTTTGTAATACACCATAAATTAAAACATGGAATATGAATCATCAAATACATGTATTTTTAGAATACACCTATTTGATGATTCATGTATATTGAAATACACCAAAACAATCATGCCCGATACAAATCTCAACAGCATATGACAATACAAATTATCCAAATCACCCAAAAATAAATCACAAACGCTCGCTTTGTTAATTAATTTCTCAACAATTGGCTGGAGGGAGGCCGCACTTGCCAGGAAGTCTGGTTGCCTGATTACCATCAATACCCATTGCTTTAAGAGCGAGTGATGATTTGTATTTACAGAAACAATTTACGTCCGCTCCCTTCGACGAATCGCAACAATATGGTGTAGGTGGTGGCGGGTTGGACCCACTTACGGCCGGTTTACACGCGTCCAAACCTTCTTGTTTCATGTTGCATACGGTCATGCCCATCACTTTGTCAGTGTTTATGCATGTGAATAAGATCATCACCGTCATCACCAAAGCCAACTTTGTCGACCAAAGCAACTCCATTTCGATGGATTGAAGTGAGAAAATTGTGATTTGATTTTTTTTTTTTCTTTGAGTTGATTGATCGTGAGAATGATATTAGAACGTATGAATTAACGGGGTTTATATAGATGTGATGAGGGTTATAGTCTTGTTAATTTCCTTATATCTTAACCAACATGACAATGTTCGAACTTTGGTTACATGGATATAACCTTCAACAAGAAACTGATAGAACAGAGTGTTGAGTTGACTTTGTAAGGGGGACAATTTTTTTTTAATGGAGGTATTATATGCATGTATATTTTGGTATAATAAAACATGTGTAGTTGAGAAATATGTTTTTCTTGCTAAAAATAGTTAAAAAATATGTTATGTTCGTTTAGAAGGTATAATTTTTGGTCCTGCTACGTGTGAGTCCCTGACACGGTTTACCTTTATCTGGTACTTGTAATGATATAATTTTGGGGTGCTGGTATATCACGACAACCATTTTGGGCGTGACATCATGACATACTAAAATTCAGATATGATAAAGGTCACCAATTGTTTACTCATATAATCATCTATATATATGTTATATATATGTCGTGTTGGGGGATCCCTCTGCCGTTACATCCTATTTCCAATAATTTTATATAATGTATAAATCATCAATTAAATGAGCTGAAAAAAGTGAAGTTATTTGGGTTGTACATTTTATAATTTACTTACAATGTCTTCAATCGAAAGAAGGGCAAAATAGACTTAGTTATGAAAAAAGAAAGAAAAATGAATAGAGGAGTTTACATATCCATCACTCAAGAGAAATATTTTCCAATGTAAATCTTCCCATTTCAAAAGTTTCAGTTACTGTAATAAATAATAAAAAAAAGCTCAACAAAGACATCACTTATATTTCACAAGTTCACACAACAACAAAAAAGTGTGCCTTGTATTCCAATATTTCATTCCACAAAACAATTCCACAAAACTAGTTTGAGCCAGATCGAATGAAGTATCATATGGAACACGTCATGTCATACTGCTTAGACTTGTCATTAACCATGAAATGCTTTTCAGCAAATTTCACTCTTCTTTGCATTCTTAAATTGTCTTGAAGATATGCTTGTTCCATTTCAAAATATCATTGAAAGGAAGAACGTAGTTTTTGCCTTTTGTAACCGTCGCACATTCAAGATATATTGCTCCTAGTATCCCTTTGAGTTAAAAAACAAAGTACTTTGTTAATGCCCAAAAAATAAAACTAAGGTCTCGTTTGGCATTGTTTATATTTTTCTCTTTTTTGTTTTTTAAAAACAAAAAAAGGTTTTCTGTTTTTGTTTCTAAAAAACTGTTTTTTTAACATTGATGCAATTATCTTCAACATATGTTACAAAGAAAACTAACACATATCAAACGTAATATTTCCAGAAAAAATTAAAGTGCTGCAAAAACAAAGAAAAAAAGTACTTAAAATTTTCATACTAATCTCTACATCATGTTTTTTTTTGGTTCAATAACATGTTTGTTTCGTTGTATCAACCAAGTCTCGAAATTCACATTTGGTAAATATAAAAAAATTGTGACAGAACCAGAAACAATCAAAAAGTAGAGATTAGATATCAAATTTAAAAAAATGTAATTAGATGTCAAATAAAATATTGCGGCAAGAATATTTTTGGAACTGGAAACAATAAATATTCACATTTGATAAATATTAGAATTTGCACATATTATGTTTTGACCAAACTTAGAAAGTCCAGCCGTAATAGGAAACATATGATTAATAGGAAAATTATGGTGCATAGGCATGAATCTTTGAAGGATGTGAGCGGCTGTAGCAAAAACAAAAAATAGGAAAGTGAAAACGTATTTTTATCGTTTTGAGAAACTCATTTATTTTTTGGCAATTTAGATGAAAAAAATGGAAACGACTCTAATTTGACAAACACATTTCGTTTTATTTTAGACAAAAATAAACAAGAAACGAAAAATAAAACCGACCACAAACGAACCCAATACGTATTCAAGTTCGACTAGTTGACAAATAAAATTGATCATATATTAAAGTTATTAATGTTAAAGTAAAAATAAAAAATAAAAAACTGACTTGTAGTTCGACTAATTAACAATAAAATTAAATATGTATTTTGATCAAATTTAATTGAATTGACCAATACGTTGGTCCTTAATTGAAGAAGAAGAAAGGAAATACAATGGAGAGAAAAAATGGAGGTATGATGGAGAAATTGTTTGTTCTAGACCATGTGTGCCGGCTTCAGAAAAGTAGGGCGACAAATTAGTGGAGGGGTCAAAGTTAACCATTAAAATATTCATAGTTGACATTTGTTGATTGGTGGTACTCTTTTAAAGAATTTTGAAGGGTTGTAAACTATTCAATGTCTCAAGGGTTGTTGACTATTTCATTTATCCTAAATAAACAAGAATTATATATTTTAGGCATCCAAATGATTGCGACTTGTTGGAAGATGGAATCCGGTAAGGATGGATGAATAACAAGATAGATTAAAATTGATGAGCAAGGATGGATGAAAAACAAGATAGATATTATGAATTTCAATTTTGGAATTAAAAATTCAGAATATTACAGTTATGTAAACAATTTTTTATTGAATATATTGTTTATCGATTCAATGTCGAAGTTTTTTAAGATATCGTCAAAAATTTACATCAGCTTCCTATTCGTTTGAAGGTTTGTATACTGCACATTCAAGGGAAACTTTCATGTTACAAAGATTTTTCAAGAGCAAATAACTAATTGTAATATAACTTTCTTTGAAGGAGACTAATTGCAAGATTAGTCTATGATTCATTAACAAAAAAATGGCAACATGAACAAAATAAAAATAAAAAGCCGATTATTAAACACAGACCATAATACAAACAAGACCTTTACAACAAAATATCAATCTAGTTTTAATCTTCGTTGTTAATATTATATGACATGACAAACAAAACGAAGCAAACACAACACTTACCTTAACACACACATTAACTTACCTAAAGAGGGTTATATTTATACCATCAACCAACCAAAATAACAAAACTACCGACAATTACACATACATTTTCTTAATTTTTTACTCATATCATAATCAATCCGTAGTCATCGGCAGATGCATACAGCATCTAAAGCGCGCTTTACGAACAGTCGTAACAATCTCCATCTGAGCTATTTCCAGCATCCTAACGACCTCCCCGAAGGAAGGTCTCACGCTGGGATCAGCGTCCCAACACCGAGTCATGATCTCGGTCAGGACGGGCAGGCAGTCGGGCGGAATAGCCGGGCGGGCGTTTTTGTTGACGACAGCGAATGCCGCCTGGACAGCTGTCATGTTGGAGAATGGGAGACAGCCTGTTATGAGTTCCCATAATACGATGCCAAAACTGTACACGTCGACTTTTTGGTCGTACGGCCTGTGCTGTATCATCTCGCTGGAGAATAGAAAAATATTATTTTGTAAATATTCATGTGCAGGAAATAAATTTTTATTATTCTTTGTTTTTGGTTTAGTTGGCTTGGCTTCATTTCCTATAAACATGTTCTTCAAATAAAAAGAGTAGAAAACTAACGACATTACTCTAGAACTGACGGTAAAGGTTTTTATTTTTGCAATTTCAGCAACAATGGAATTTTTTTTGTAATTATCAATAATAAAGGGGCATGTTTGCAATTTCGTCTTTTTTGCAAATTTCCTAAAATTCAGGGGAACTTTTTAAAATTATTCCAAACGTATAATGGATTTTTTTAAAATCTTTCTAAAATAAAATAATTATTGGAGAAAAATATTATTGGGGTGTCACAGAAATTGCATATTAGATATAAAGAAAATAATTATTTTTGGGGAATTAAAAAAAAAAAAAATTATTCTATCTTTTCTGGAAAAAACTCCCAAATCAAATAGTCTTACTTTCCCTTTGACAAGATAGAAACAAACAGTACTTTTCTCCAAAACAATTTCCTAAAATAGAGGTTTCTTATTTAATATTCCAAACATATAATTTATTTAAAAAAAAATAAAAATATTCATGCACGCGAAATGAGCATACATTTACCTCTAATGTGTATTATACAGAATGTTATTTGCATGTCTTTTTTCATGGCTGAAACACAATTTCTTAAAATACAGAGGTTTTTTCAAACTTTCCTCAACATATACAGTTTCTTTTTTTAAAAAAATACCAATTTTTTAAAAGATAAAACACAATTTCCTCAAAATATTGGCGGAGTTTTTTGAAAATATTCCAAACATAAAAGGTTTGTTTTAGAAACATTCCTTTTTTCAAACGAAAAAAAATTAATAGAGAAATTTGCAAAAACGCCCCTGCATTATGCTGAAATTGCAAAAAATCCTGCATTATTGGAAATTGCAACAACCTACCTTAAGGTCAAAATTGCAAAAAAATCCTTGAACTTATTCAGAAGTTAACAGTGTTAGTTTTTATACAATCATTTTAAAAGATGAGAGAGAAAGAGAGAGAAAAGAAATCAAACTTCAAAAAATATTTATTTTTCAAATAAATAGAGTAGTGAACTAACTGTAGAGGCACTTTTGCAGTTTTGGCAATAATGGAGGGGCTCTTTTTTTTGCAATTTTCAGTAATACAGTTTTTTTTTTTTTTTTTTTTTTTTTTTTTGCAATTTACAATTTACAATAAATTTAGGCAGAAGTTTCTAATGCATGATTAGCCTACATTTTCTGCATATAAACTCCCCATATTTTTAGGATGAACCATAATTTCCTAGAGAAAAGTCTATTTTTGCCCCCTCAACTATTGAACTAGCTCATTTTTGGTCCCTCAACTTTTTATTGGTCTAATTTTAGTCCCTCAATTATTCAATAAGTGCATTTTTGGTCCTTCCATCTGTTAAGTACATATGTGTCCGTTAAATTTGACACGTAAGCAGTGACGTGGCATTAGTAATGTGACAAATGTTTGAAAAAAATAAAAAAATTATTAATTCTCTTCTTTTCTTAAAATATTATTTTTATTAAAAAATGTATATTTTTTATGCATGTTTATTTGTCAATTAAAAATTAACACGTTATTGTATATGTGTTAAGAATATATGCCACATCATTGATTACGTGTCATATTTAACGGACACTTAAGCACTTAACGGATTGAAGGACCAAAAACCCACTTATTAAATAGTTGAGGGACTAAAATTGCACCATAAAAAAGTTGAGGGACTAAAAATGAACTAATTCAATAGTTGAGGGGGTAAAATTGGACTTTTCTCAATTTCCTATAATACAGGAGTCTTTTCATTTTCAAATTATTCCGAAAATATAGTTTCTTTTTAAAATATTTCATTAAATTAATGATAAAATATTCTTTTATAAATATATTAATTCAGCATAATATATTTCTATAAATATCAATCCAGAGAAGTATTTCAGAAGATAGAACACAATTTCCTAAAATATAGCTTTTCTTTTTAAATATTCCAACGATAAGTCCTGGTTTACGAACATACAAAGTTCTTTTTTATAAAAAAAATCCTTTTTTCAACAAAAAAAATTAAAAAAAATTAATATAAATTTGCAAAGAAGCCCCAGCATTACATCGAAATCGCAAAGAAGCCCCTGCATTATATTGGAAAAAATTCCCTGTCCTTGGTTAAAAGTCAACAAAACGGTAGAGGCACTCTTGCAATTTCAGCAATAACACAAGGTCTTTTTTGCAAATTCTCCAAAACAATAAATAAAAAACTTACGGAGCCATCCAGCGATACATGCGTCAAAATATTCCAAACACGTAATTTTTTTCTCAAATAATTCCTTTTTTAAAAGATAAACCTATTCCCAACATATAACATTTTTTTTTTAAATACCTTTTTTTCTAAAAAAAAATAAAAGACGTGGGTTTTTTGAAAATATTCCGAACAGATAAGGTTCTTGTTTAAAAAAATCCCCTTTTCTTTAAAAAAAAAAAATAAATAAATAAAAAACTAGGTGACATCCAACGACAAGTCCCCGTTTTCACAAAGGATGAAACAAAAAATTCCTAACATCGAGTTTTTTTACAAAATATTCCAAACACACAAATCCCCTTTTTTCCACCAAAAAAAAAAACAAATAAAAAAACTTATGGGGCCATCCAACAATACGTCCCCCATTTCACAAAGGATGATCCTCAACCGGAGTTTTTTTTTTTCAAAATATTCCAAACACAAAAATTCTCTATAAAACCCCCCTTTTTTTTTCCAAAATAATAATAATAATAACAATAACCAACAAAACTTACGGGGCCATCCAACTATATGTCCCGGTCTCGGCCTTATTGCATCACTCGGAATTGCAAAAAAGCCCCTACATTATCGCCGAAATTGCAAAAAATCCCTCCTTGGTTAAAAAAAAAAATAGAGTAGGAAACCAACGGCAGAGCTTTTATGCAATTTCGGCGGCAATCATGAGGGAGGGGGCTTTTTTGTAATTCCATGTAACGCAAGGTCTTTTTTGCAATTTCCAACAACACACGGTCTTTTCCGCAAATTTCCCGAAACAACAACGAACAGAAAACTTTTTCATGCCAAGAGATTCACGAAACAAATAAAAAAACTTACGGAGCCATCCAGCGATATGTGCCGGTCTCGGGCGTCATCCCCTCGTTCTTGACTTCAATCCTCGCCACACCGAAATCTGCGATTTTAATCGATTTATCAGCGCTGATCAACAAATTATCGCTTTTTAAATCGCGGTGGATTAATCCGAATCCGTGCACGTATTCCATTCCTCGAGCCACGTCCAGGGCTTGTTGTACCGCCGTTTTGAGCGGTACCGTACCTGTAATATGGAAAGGAGGTTTTGAGTATGGTTAGTACAGGGGGATTTGTGAAAAGGACCTATATTATGGAAAATTGCAAGAAAGCACGTGCGTTATTTCTTAATTGAGTTAGGAAATGTTGATTAAGTTTATAAAACTTTATGAGAGAAATTTATTAATTTCAGCAATCATGTAGTGGCTATCTTGCAATTTTCCATAATGCAGGGGTTTTTTTGATAAAATTAAGCCCTAATTGAAGGTATTTTAAGGATATTAAATGGCTGACATTCAATTTACATTAGGTACTAGGATTAACCATACCACCTAATTCCTTTGACCAAAAGGTCGATTACTACACAATATACAATTTATTAATAAAACTAAACCCTAACTAATATATTTAACATAATTACATTACTTAGTATAATTAATTTAATGAAAACTCAAAAATTAAACCCTAATGATTAATTTTGACTTTTTATCATCATTTTAAGAACACCAAACCCTAATTTTTCGTTCTCATCACCATCTCTCATCCCGTACCGTTGCGTCTCCTCATGAGGAAATTCCTAACCGACCCGCCTTTCGCATACTCGGTAACAATACACCAAACCATCGGCTTCCTACACGCGCCAACAAACCTAACAATATTATCGTGCTTCAAATTTGCCAACATTGTCACTTCCTGCGCAAACTGCTGCTCCATCAGCTGCGCTCTCTCCAAATCCCTTTCAGGTTTCTCTAACAACTTGATCGCCACGTCATCGGAGTTGTAAGTCCCTCGGTAGAGCTTTCCGAAGGCTCCTTGCGCGAAAGGCAAGCCGACGTTGAGTTTGCGCAGATCGAGAGTCCATTCGTAGTAGTTTTCTAAAGGTTGAGTTGCGAAACGAGGGTCCATTAGGGCTTGGGCTAAGGCGTCTTCGTTGTGAGAGACTCGGTGGTGGGTGCGGCGAAGAACGCTGTGGCCCGTGTGGCCGTTTGTGTGGCCGTTCGTGTGGCGGAGTTGGTCGTGGTTTAACATGGTGGTGAGGGAGTTGTTGTTGGAGGCGACGGAGCTCAGGCCGGCGATGGAGCTGGTGGTCAGGCTGCCGGAGCTGGAGACGGACATGTCGGAGGGTTCAGAGGAGGCGGAGAGTTTTTGGTAGAAGTTTATGTGGTCGTAAAACGAGCTGTTAATGGTGGTAATTCCTCCCCCGTTGTTGATTCCGGCGAAATTAGGGTTTTCCATCATCATGGTGAGAAGAAAGAAGAAAGTTTGGAGATATTGGTTCAGTTTTGGAGGTTTAGTGAATTGAAAATTAGAGGCTTTGACTGAGTTTATGCATGGTCGTGGGATCGTTAGGAGATTAAATAATTTTTCGGCGATTTTCACCTGAAAAGGAGGAAATTAAGAGGTTTTTTTAGCTCTGTAAGTGATGAATTTGTAATAATTCAAGTGTTATTTTTGTTTTGTAAAAAGGAAATTAACAGCTTTGAATTCAACACATCTGAACAAAAATATGTAGTAGGTGTAGATTTAGAGGCCGTGGTGCTTTTTACATGACTCAAACCTGAAATTATCAAACAAAAAGATCACCTTGAGACTTTAAATCAAAACAAAAAAAGAAGAAAGAGAGAGGAAATAAGGTGGATCGGAAGGGATAGAGGTAAAAAACTAACCTGTAATGAAAGGAAATCATACCGAATTACAGAATTGACTGAGTCAGAAAATCATTACAAAATTGAGAGAAATTGAATTGGATTTGGTGAAGGAAGGAAGAAAGAGTGTACGGCGACTGAGAAGAAAGAAAAACAGTCCAACTGAAGACCAAATCGCCCTTTCTTCTCCTTCTCCTCCTCCTCCGCTTTGCTTTCCTCTCTTTTCTCTCTTCTTCTTCTTCTTCTTCTTCTTATCTCTCCTCTCCTCTCGCTTATAGTCAGTCTTTACTTTTATTGTTAACTCTTTTTCCTTTTCACTTTCTTCTTTGATATTTTTCACTCTAATCCTCTTACTCTCTCATATTTATGTACACCGCGTGTTATTGTTATAACGGTTTAGTAGTTTAAGGGTATTTATGGAAATAAGAGATATGATCGGACGTTAGTGAAAATTGTTTATAATTGGGCTGGGCTGAAAAATATCAGCCCAATGTTTATATTATATTACATTCTCCTTTCCTTTTCTCTGTCCCCTCAGAAACAAAAGGGTAGATGCTATTCCCAGAGCATATTTATTAGATTGAGAGCATATTTCTCTGTCTTCCCTTTCCTCTCTGCGCTCTCAGAACAAAATCCTAACGCCGCAAAGCAAAAGCAGAAGCACAGCAACAATGGCGTCTGAGCCTCAAAACCCTTCCCTCTCCTCCCTCTCCCTCTCCGAAACCTCCACTGAACCCGCCGGCGGAGGCGGCGGGGAAGGAAGCGTCAGCAAGAAACAAGCGAAGAAGGAGGCCAAGAAGGCTGAGAAAGCCGGAAAAGCCGCTCAGAGACAGCAGCAGACCGCCGGAGGAACGGAGGTCGGCGAAGATGACCCACTTTCAGCCAATTACGGCGATGTTCCTGTTGAAGAGATCCAGTCCAAGTCCATCAGCGGCCGTGTTTGGACAGGTTTGTTGTTTTTCCTAATCTTTTTATCCCCAATTTCTCAATTTTGTTGAATTTTGATGCTAAAGATTCGACTTTTGGACACAGGAGTGGGAGATCTGAGTGCGGAAATGAAGGACAAGACAGTTTTGATCAGAGGATTTGCTCAGGTGATCAGGCCGGTCAGCAAGAAAATGGTTTTTCTTGTAATAAGGCAATCAATGAGCACTGTTCAGTGTGTTTTGGTTGTGAGCAAGGATTTGGTGAGCCTTCAAATGGTGAAATTCGCCACGAGCTTAAGTAAAGAATCCATTGTTGAAATTGAAGGTATTGTGTCGGTTCCGAACGAACCGATCAAAGGCACCACTCAACAGGTAAATATTATTGTATTTCACTATTACTGTTTATATTTTATTATCTATTTAGGGCTAGGTTCAATGTCCAACATTTTTATCATTCCAACATTAGTTATATCGCAAAATTGTAAGTGTTAAATGAATTTTGAACCGTACTGATGAAATATATAATCTTTATATGCTGTAGATTAAATTTCATAATATTTCAAACTTTAATATCCTTATCATCATATGGTGAAGATATAGGGTTCCATATATTATGTAACTTAATCTATAACATAATAAAATGACATTTTTTCCTTTATATGGTTGAAATCAATTTAGAACTTCCTATAACTCTAGGGTTTTTAGGGTTTGGGGATATGTTTGCATGTAAAAATAATGGCGATTGTATCTAGCCCATCTATTTACATTTCATTATTTTTTAGTATATTTATGTGTTTTTTTAATATTTTAAGGTGGAAATACAAGTGAGGAAAGTATATTGCATAAACAGAGCGATGCCAAACCTTCCTATTAACATTGAAGATGCGGCTCGAAGCGAGACGGAATTTGAACAAGCTGAACAAGTAAGCCGCCCTTTTTTTTACTTATTTTATTTTATAATCTAAGATATTATTTCTCTAATATTTGAAATGATAGAGAATTAATATGTAAACAATCTTAATTGCAAATGCTTACATATTATTATATAATATAAAATGTTAGTAGGATATATATAAATAATTATTTAATTAGAATAATATTTTGTGAGTGAGTATTTTTTTTTTTTGCAATTTTCTAAATAATAGTGAGGTTTTTCAATTTTTTGCAATATAAATGTATTATGTAACGCAGGTTTCATAACGCAGGTTTTTTTTTCTCTTTTTCAAATTTCCCTATTGTATTATGTAATATAAATGTATATCAGTAGGATATAAATGAATAATTATTTTATTTAATTATAATAATATTTTTGCAGAGAGGAGAAAAATTGGTTAGAGTGGGGCAAGACACGAGATTGAATTACAGATATCTTGATTTGAGGACTCCTTCAGGCCAGGCTATTTTTAGAGTTCAATGCCAAGTTGAAAATGTAAGCTTAAATTCTTCGTTCTCTCTTTTTTATGCTGAATTTTATATTTATACCCTTCCAAAATATCAAAATGTCAAATTTTCCTGAAAATATCAAATTGGATTGAAAATTAATTCTAAATTCTATTAATTTTCCCTACGAAAATACCCCTCAAGGGCATTTCCCTACGCCGAGCCCTAATCAAGCATTTCACCATTCTGTTCTCACCCCAAGGGCATTTTCGTAATTTTGCAGATATTCCGCCAGTTCCTCCTGGCTTCCGACTTTGTGGGCATCCACAGCCCGAAGCTGGCCCCCGGCTCGAGCGAGGGCGGCGCCGCCGTGTTCAAAATCGACTACATGGGCCAGCCCGCCTGTCTCGCTCAGTCGCCTCAATTGTACAAGCAGATGGCCATTTGTGGCGGATTCGGAAAGGTGTTTGAGGTTGGAGCCGTTTATAGGGCCGAGAAGAGTTATACTCACAGGCATTTGTGCGAGTTTGTTGGATTGGATGTGGAGATGGAGATCAAGGAGCACTATTTCGAGGTAAGAAATAAGAATATTATTTATTACAAAAATGCTGCACAACATGACCGGAAAGCATGACGGCGGCATGACAGGGTCTACAGTGCAAATATTACTAGGTACGCAAAATATTACTAGTTCGCAAAATATTACTAGTTATGCAAATATTACTCTGTTGTAATATTTGCACTATAGACCCTGTCATGCTGCCGTCATGCTTTCCGGTCACGCTGTGTAGCATTTTTTTTAATTAGGAAAAGCAAATTAGTATGAACGAACTAGCACGGATTCCGATGCGTATACCTATTCTCGGCCCTAAAATGGGCCCCACTTCAAAAACCCGTTTAAACTGGCTCGAGTGATGACGATTTGTGGCGGATTCGGAAAAGTTTTTGAAGTGGGTGGTGTTTATAGGGCTGAGAAGAGTTAATATTTGACTATATATCCAATAGTAATATTTGCATTGTAGACCCTGTCGTGCTTTCTAGGTCATGCTGTGCAGCATTTTTTTTTATTATGAAAAGGGAGTTGGGGGATGTTTTTTGAATTTTTAAAAATAAAAAGTCCCACAAACTCAAAGAGTTATATGCATAAGCATTTATGTGAGTTTGTGGGTCTAGATTAAGGAGCGTTATTTCGAGGTAAAATATGTTTTATTTATATTAGAAGATGCTACACAGCATGACCAGAAAGGATGATGGCATCATGACAGGGTCTACAGTGCAAATATTACTTCTTTAATTATATTGTACTCAGTTGTAATATTTGCATTATAGACCCTGTCATGCTGCCGTCATGCTTTTGGTCATGTTGTGCAGCATTTTTTAATTAGGAAGAGCGAATTAGTAGGTTTTTTCTTTGATATTTATGGAAGTTTTTGGGGGGTTTTATAAATATGCATTATTCTGTGGTATTATATTATTTACAACATTTTACAATATATAAAAATGCTACATAGAATGATCCAAAAGTATGACGGCAGTATGACAACGTCTATGGTGCATATATTCCATATTTAATTATCTATACATATTCAGTTGTAATATTTGCATTATAGACCCTGTCATTGCTGCCGTCATGCTTTTTGGTCTTTCAATGCCAGCATTTCTTGAATATTTTAAAGATAAAATGTTCAAATTAGATTTTTTTCGAAAAAAGTCCTTACATTATGCCTAAATTGCAAAAAAAGATGCCTCAAAATAGCACAGGTGCTTCTTTCCGAATTCCATATGCTATTTATGTCAGAAGATAAAAAGTTCAAAAATAGCGCAAAACTATGAGGAGGATGATTTTGTAAATATGAGAAAATATAGGTGGGGCTCGAAAAATTCCCTTTATTTATATATTTATTCTGTAATGATTGTGTAGGTGTGTGACTTAGTGGATAAATTATTTGTGGCGATGTTTGACCATTTGAACAAGAATTGTAGCAAAGAGCTTGAGACTATCAATCGCCAATATCCTTTCGAACCTCTTAAGGTCCGTATTATTTATTATTTCATCACATTTCATTTCATTAATAAAGTTCAAATATCTAATTGGAAGCATTTCTTAACTTATTTTGTTTTTATTTTTTTGCAGTATTTGCCAGAGACTTTAAAACTGACTTATGACGAGGGTATTCAAATGCTCAAGGTGCGATATTATTATGCATTTTATTATTATATAGCATTTATTAGCTAATGAATTTTATAATAATTATATGAATTAAATCATATAAATATGAACAGGAAGCAGGAACGGACATAGACCCAATGGGAGATCTAAACACAGAATCTGAGAAGAAATTGGGACGTCTCGTTCGCGAAAAGTTTGTTCATTTATTTTAATTTTAAATTATTATGAATTATTAATATTAATATGTTATTAATATTTTTTGTATTTTTGAAACAGATATAATACGGATTTTTATATTCTATATCGGTATCCGTTGGGTGTGAGGCCGTTTTACACAATGCCGTGTTATGATGACTTGGCGTATAGTAACTCTTTTGATGTATTTATTCGAGGTAAAATTAATTATCAAATAAACTTTTTAATATATTGAATATTAATATTAATATTAATATTGTGGAATTTTTTCAAAGCATTCTATATTTTCTCACATTTATAAATGAACTGCATAACTTTTGGAATTCTAAAAAGACAACCTACTTTTTTTTTCATTTTCAGAAAACCCTTTAACATTTTAAGTTCTAAAAAGCCCCTGAGATCACTATTATTTAAGAAAACCTAAATAATATTTATCATATTTCTCTATTATTCAAAATGAGGTATGGGCTCTTTTAAAATAAAACATTAAAGTTGAGTATTTTAAAAGTCATTTGAAAATTGAGAGTTTAGAGTATGGTGTTTATTTTAATATTCCAAGACGAAGGGAGTTTTTCATAATTACCAGGAATTTTTTTTTTAAATTACCTTTTATATTAATATATCTATGAGTTAATTTTGAATTAATGAATGAATAGGTGAGGAGATAATATCAGGAGCGCAAAGAGTTCACACTCCCGAATTGCTGACTCAGCGTGCAGAAGCGTGTGGAATTGACGTTAAAACTATTTCTAGTTACATAGACTCTTTCAGGTAATTAAAATATTTGTTATATTGCATTATTTATTGTATAATTAATTATTTTTTTGTTTCTTTAAGGTACGGCGCGCCGCCACATGGCGGATTTGGAGTGGGGCTCGAAAGAGTTGTGATGTTGTTTTGCGGACTTAATAATATTCGCAAAACTTCTCTTTTCCCTCGCGATCCTCAAAGAATTACCCCTTAATTAGTTGGATTATTATTATCTTGCTGTGTTAATTTATTTTTAATGTTATGAATTATATACTTTGGGTATTACTGGCTTTTTTTCACTTTTTTAATTTATGTTTTTGTGTGGACTAATGATTATCGTGAAACACAAGCTTGTATTAGACAATCAAAATAATTTTGTGTCGTTTAATTGAATGCCTAAGACTTAAAATAATTTTGTGACATGTCGAATGTAACTTGTGGTTCCATTTAATAGATGGTCTGGTTTTAGATCCATTAGACTTGAAAGAAATCGACTTACTAGTTAATTTTATCCATGAATTTATTAGTTGATTAATCAGAATATTTCATATATTTAAGTTTAGAGACTTAAAAAAAGGACAATGTCCAGACTTGGCCCTCAGTTTTAATGTCCAGACTTGGCCTTCAGTCTGTAGCTCATTTTGAGCTTTCAACTTGTTGGTCTTCTTAATAAGCTCTACTCTTTTCCTGTCAAGTTTTTTTGGTTGATTTGATTTCTCGACTCGTTAAGAAAAATATTAGACACGATTTATTAGATAACTCTGTTTATCAGAAAGTGTGTAATTATGTACGATTATCTTATAAATCTAATTATCCAAATATATATTATGTTACATATATGTCTCGTGTATATATTTTTTTTCATTAATTAATGTCATACTAGAGCCTCAGGCGATTTAGTAATTTTATATTTGAACAAACCAAAAATAAATCAGTCGTCATAAGAAATTCAATTATATGGAGAATATGAATTTTCAAAACAGAAAATATAAATAAATGGCAGATAAAAAAATATTTGATTATTTCTCTTGCCAAAAAAGAAAAACAAACACCCACAATTTCTTACCAACATTACATTAAACAGCATAAGCTAGACTAATACATGTTCGATTTCCAAAAATAACAGATTAAAATCGGACAGAAATTACACTAATTTCACAACGCTATAAACCTTAATCCATAGATGAAACTAAATACATTACCAATCAGACCCAATTAACCTTCATAGTTACACTACAAGGCATTGGCACATCCATATCTTTAATCGGCACATTTTTGCACCAAACGTGATAGTAGTTTGAAGGTAAATAAGCAGCCCTAAACTCCATCTCTATATCCACTTTCACTTCTTTTCTGTTTACGAGCGATTCTCTCAAGTTTTTAGGCAGAGTTATATCGTTACCTGTGACTTGCACGACAAACTCGTTCCAGTAATTCATGTTGTAACATGGGCCAGGCTCATGAAATGCTGCCATTATATCGCCAGAGTAAGAAATGGTGGCGGAAATTCGAATAAGGCATGCTTGTGAGACGGATGCTGAAGTTGGATCGACTCGAAATATGATGTGAAATACCTACAAATACATGATACAAGTGTGAATTTTGCCAACCTAGTATGTACATGGAGAAAAATATATAGTAATTTTTGGCTAATTTACAATGGAGGATGGATGATGGATTATTAATTGGAATATGTTACAAACAAAATCTTTTTGGAAGAAATTTGCATGTAGGTTAATTTTTGCACTCATCAATTAAATTAAAATACAGTTATTTAACATGAATTTTTTTTTTCACAGAAGGGTTTCTCAAAATTTCTCTAGATTATTAATATGTGATTTGAAATTAATATAGTATACAAATATTATTTTTAATCATACCGGCGATGATGTGGCATTGACGTTGAGGCCGGATGCACTTACGCCCACAATGGAAAATTGCTTATGGAGTCGAGGTGCAACGTTGAAAACGAAAAACAAGTAGATGAAACCAATACAGATGAAGAAAGTAATAACTCTAATTAGGGTTATTTGCATGGGACTGAGTTCTCTCCATTTGCGTTCATGGCTGTTCTCTCTGATCCCTGAGTCAACATCCATCTCTCTCTCTCTCTCCCTCTCTCTCTCTCTCGCTCTCTCTCTCTCTCTCTCTCAAATACTATCTCGGATCCTTTTATATGCTATCTCTCTCTCTCTCTCTCTCTCTCTCTGAATTGCTATCTCGGATTCCTTTTATATGCTGTCACGATTTAAAAATGGTAATATTTAAGTTCCCTAAGGAAATGTTGTTTATAGAAGGAAAGTGACAAATTTGTTAACTCTAGCAGTCGGTACTTCCTTCCAATTCAATCTCGATTTAAAAATGGTAATATTTCGGTTTCTAAGGAAATGTTGTTTATAGAAGGAAAGTGTAACAAATTTGTCAACTCTAGCAATCGACTTTCTCTCTCTTCCTGCCAAATGCTATCGCGATTTAAAAATGGTAATATTTTTGTTTCCATGAGGAATGGTTTTTATAGAAGGAAAGTGCCTAATAAATTTGTTAATTCTTGATTTCAACATTTGTGATCTTCTTTCCTTTTTTTTTTTGACAATAGAAAAAAAAATATCATGCAACTTGTACCATGCTTTATAAAAATATATGTTCTAATGGAAGTTATAGTTTATATAAATCTAAATGTCATTTGAAAAGAAAATAACTGAGAATTATTTTTATTTTTATAAAAGGAAAAATAATTAACAACTAAACTTCTGGAACAAAATGCTTACTAATTTTTTTATTACTAATAACAAACTTAGAATTGTAGTAATTTTAACGTGATTTTCAACTACCTAGTACCTTTTTTTTTAACCCTAACCATACTCCATTCTTTTAAATTTGCTTTTATAAAATAATAAATAATAATAAAATGGCAACTCGGTTTATTAAGAAAGTACTAATTCCTTAAAAAAAAAATACTAATTATCTAATACTATTTATATGTGTTTATATTTTTTTTCAATATAACGCAAATTAGCGCAATGACCAAAAACAATAATTAATTTTTTTATTAGATCAAAAAATAAAAAGCTAGATGATGAAATAAAGAAGTCACGTTAAATTAGAAATTATCATTACATTACATGTAAATAACATATATAAATAACATATGATTCTTTTTTTTCGTTGTTTTTGCTCTTTTTTTTGGTCAGTTTTTTCTATGGGCCGGATTACGGAGTGATCGGAAATGAGATGCGGAGGTGTGATGAGCGTTGTTTCCGGTAACTATGAACAAGAAAAGAAGGAAATAAAAAAGCTGAGAAAGCCGCTCAACGACAGCAACAGACCGCATCCGCCGCTGGAGGATCGGAATCCAGCGAAGATGACCCTCTCTCTGCCAATTACGGCGATCTTCCCTTCAAGGAGATTAAATCCAAATCCAAATCCATCAACGGCCGTAAAAGGACAAGTTAGTCTTTTCTTATCTTTCCCATCTTTAAATCTCGCCATTTTCACAATTTCAGTGCTAAAGATTCATCTTTACAATACAGGAGTGAGATATCTGAGTGCTGAAATGAAGGGCAAGTCTGTTTTGATCAGAGAAGTGGCTCAGGTGATCCGGCCGGTCAGCAAGAAGATGGCTTTTCTTGTTATAAGGCAATCTTGAGCACTGTTCAGTGTGTTTAGTGGTTAGTAAGGATTTGGTGAGCACACAAATGGTGAAATTCGCCACGATTATAAGTAAAGAATCCACCGTTGATGTTGAAGGTCTCGTTTCGGTTCCGAACAAACCGATCAAAGGCAGCACTCAACAGGTAAAGATTGTTATGTTTCATTATTATTATTTATATTTTATTATATATTTAGGGAGAGATTCAATGAGGAACACTTTTATCATATCATGTCAATATATCCAGCATTATTTATATCTCAAAAGTTGGAAGTGGTAAATCAGTTTTCAACCCTACCGATGAAAAATGTATTATTTTAATATGTTGTAGATTAAATTAATATTTTTCTGTTAAAATAGACAAAAATCAACCTAAAGTTCGCCCAATTCATGTTTATATTTTTTTAGATAGGATTTTTGTAAAAATCAAATTTTCTGCATTTTGTTTTCCAGTTCCTGTATGACGATTGCTGTTTGTTTGAATTTTTAAAAATATAAAAATAAAAAATAAAAAATCACAAATAGTCCTGTATGACTGTTTTGAAGTGTAGAATTATATTCTGAATTTTAATATTGTATCCAAATCTTAGATTTTGAGATATTACACCATTTTTAACTGTTGGTCTATCTGAACTATTTTCTGAATACTGATCTGAATTTTCATCATAACTCTCAATCTGTGCAACATTGTTATGTGAAATTTTAACAGAGGATTATAAACTGAATAATTGAATCTTCATTAAAATTTTGTGAATTTTGGAGTTGTGGATATTTTTCTATAATTTTCTGAATTTGACTTATGCTGAAACTGTGAATCTGAAAATGTTGCGGGACTAAAGTGCAATTTTTTGAAATTCTTGTATAAAACTCTAGTACCAGTAAAGCATCATTGAAACGATCTCTCTTTTCTAGTTTCCGTAGACATATAATTTGCTGAATACCTAGTTGCACATCAAATTCCTAAAGTGTGTCAAAGCTGAAATTTGAATAAAAACTGAATTAGGATTTATAACATTGAACTTTTGCAAATAAGACCCTAAAAACTTGAGAATTGAATGTGAACTTATTAAAATTAAGGCCAGTCTACCTGTGATTCGACCCATAAACTCAAATACCATGTATACACTATTTGAATTAATTAGGGTAAATAAATATTTTTGTTAACAAGTGAGAATTGCAAAACGACACGTTTTCAGGTTGTTATAAATTCATTTTGCCATGGATAGCCCTCGTTGGGACATCCACTCCATATTTGCCTTCTCCTCATCGAGAATTTCTTCTCACTTCTTGGCTCGCCATTCCGTTGGAAAACCTCGTGACCTAAAAACCTTCAAAATAAGAAAGACACAAAACTAGAGAAAAAATTAGTGGGTTAGTTCAACTTAATACAATCCGTCTCCCCAGTAACGGTGCCATTTGTTAACACTTGGGAATCGAAAAACGACGCGGTTCACACATTGTTACATTTATTTATTTTATTTTGTTGTATTTCTTTATTTTATTTGTTATTTTATAAGTAAATAAACAATTGGTATTTATTTTATTTATTTATTTCAAATTGTTTTGCATTTAACTAATTCGAACATTCTTGTTATAATTATGTTTTTTTAATAATGAATGAATAGGTGAGGAGATAATATGAGGAGCGCAAAGAGTTCACATTCCTGAGTTCGACGTAAAGACTATCTCTAATTATATAGATTCTTTCAGGTACTTTGTTAAGTAAATAAAGTTCTACTGTTATTAAAATATTGATTTACTTACTCCAAATTAATTAATGTTGTTTTTTGTATTATGTTTTGAAGGTATGGTGCACCGCCACATGGTGGATTTGGAGTGGGGCTCGAAAGAGTTGTGATGTTGTTAGGGACGGAGGTAGTGGTGCACCAGCCTGGATCTTGGCTCCCTCCATGAAATAAAAATTTTCATTAGTTATGTGTAAGAGAATTGAGTTGGCCTCTTAATCCAAGGCCAATTAGGTAAAGTCATATAAGAAATGAAAAGAGACTATTGGTCAAAGAAACTAGTGTAGAACATATTAGAGATGTTTATTAAAATAGAAGAGATTGACAGTATGCAAATATATCCTCTATTTTCATTATTTATTTGTTTTTCTCATTATCAAAATAACAGAAAACATAGTATTCTTTTCCTATGCTAACATGCCCTCTATTTTCATTATTTCTTTGTTTTTCTCATTATCCAATTCGTAACATTTCTGTATTTTTTTTTCAATTGATTAATTAAGAAGACTATTTGTATATTTAAACTTTGGCTTAAAATAAAATTTGATATAGGCCAATGCTAACTTTTTGCTAGTTATTCAAACTCACATCACATTTTTGACAATTTTGATTAGTTTTTATTTAAAAAAAATTATTACATATATACATTTTATATAATTAGTATATATATCATTAGTATATGCACATTATAAAGAAACTTGACATGGTTCATAGTTATAGTATAAGATTATGATGTGTGAAAAAAAGTATCTATCGTTGTTCACCCTTCCCCTAATATGCGATTCTAGTTCCGTCACTGCTCCGCAATAACATTTTTTGCATTTTTCTATAATTTTTTCCTTTGAAAAATCAAAAGGAAAGCATCCAAATTTGAACGAGGTCTGCAGTTTTGAATAAGGACCAGATAGAGCACGATGTTACTATAGCATGGCCGTTCACGATGGATCAAATAACAATATATATAATTTATTTTCTAATAACAATATATACATAACAGTATATATAATTTATTTTCTAATAATAGTATATAAATAAAAAGTGAAAATAATATATAAAATGGAAAAATTGTATATAAAATTGGAAAAATAATATATAAAAGTAAAAAAAAAATACACAAAGAATAAACAACAGTATATAAAATGACAAAACAATATATAAAATGAGAAAATAATATATAAAATGAAAAAAAATAATATCTACAGTGCCGTCGTGTTTGCACATTTCCCTTTTGAATAAACAAGTTTACACTAGGCTGGAGGTTCCTTTGTATTTTTTAAATATTCGACCCTCACTATATATTATTTCTAGCTCCGTCCCTGGATGTTGTTTTGCGGACTTAATAATATTCGCAAAACTTCTCTTTTTCCTTGTGATCTTCAAAGGCTTGTCCCCTAACTTTATTATTATTATTATTATTATTATTATTATTATTATTATTATTATTATTATTTGTCTCATTATGTTATTTGCTCGTGTGTTAATTTATTTTGAAAAAAATGCTGTTTTGACTAATGCTGTCATTGTTGTCTCGTTTGTTTTATTTAACAAAATGTGTATTTTTGTAAGAGAATGACTTAATGAGACAATTAAGTAATTTGACATTTTTGTGGTTTTTAGGCTTTCATGTGAGTGAAAATGTTTTATTTCTTATCCCTTGACTCTAGAAAGTTATGTTTAGAACTAGGCAAGAGTATCTCGTGATTCCTTCAGTAGTACTTGGCCTTGTTATAGATCCTTTATTCCTTTGGAATGTGATTCATTATTTAAAAAACCCTTGTATTATATGACAATTTGTAAAAAAGTCCCCATCACTGAAATTGCAAAGATATCTCTAATTGTTAGGAAATTTAATCACACTACCAATTTACCATTCGTTAGAATGCAACACGGGTTAGCTAACATTTGTTTTCATTTTTCTATAGGAAAAAGATTTGGTGCTGATATCATATCTACCTCATATTGCCTCCCACACTATGGGAGCCCAATTTAGAGAGTACGGCCATATTTGAAACTATTTTTTAAGTAATTCCTAATGACTCCAATTCAAATCAGCTCAAATATTCAACAAACTCAAATTATTGACTCCCATCCGGCTCCCATCCATATCATCTCGCAATTTTTTTGATTTCGCACGATATGTTCAGATTGGTATATGTTTTGTTTAGACATGTATAGATTTATACCATACTGGTATGTGTTTTGTTTAGACTGTTATGAGTTTGACAACATTTGATATATAATGACTAGTATGTATTTGTTCAAATCTGGTATGAACTTCTATTCATCTGATATGTGTTTTGTTTAGACTTGTATGAGTTTATATCTTACTGGTATGTCTTTTGCTTTGACTGGTATGTGCTTGTCAAAATTTGATATATAATGACTAGTATGTGTTTGTTGAAATCTGGTATGGACTTATATTCATCTGGTATGTGTTTTGCTTAGACTTTGTATGTGTGTAATAACTTACTTGTATGTGTTTTGCTTTCATTGGTATGAACATCTATTCATCTGTTTGTATGTGTTTGTTTAGACTTTGTATGTGTTTATACCTTACTGGTATGTGTTTTGCTTACACTAGTATGGACATATATTCATCTGAAATGTGTTTATTTAGATTTTGTATGTATTTATACCTTACTGGTATGTCTTTTGCTTCAACAGGTATGCGTTTGTCACAATTTTTGAAATATAAAGACTAATATGTGTTTGTTGAAATCTGATATGGATTTCTATTCATCTGATATGTATTTGTTTAGGTAAAAACTCAGGAATAAAAAAACACTGAAAAAATCCGAAAAATTATACTAAAAATATTTCGAAACAGTATAAAAAATATACTAAAAACGAGCAGAAAAATAAAAAAATACTAAAAACACGCAAAAAAAACGCAGAGGACTCTTCGCGAATGATATCTGTCTAGCTGAGAGAATGCAAGTGTAATGTCAAAAAAACACGAGAAATTGAAAATATCGCGAGAATTTAAAATCTTGAGAAATTGAATGGGAGCTATTGGGAGGTAGAAGAAAAAAAATGTATGCTTAATTTTCATGGGAGGTAATTTGGGAGCTTCTAATAATGTCACACATATGAGAGTTGATAGGAGGTAGTAAAATGATAATCCAAAATAATTTTCTAAATATCTCCCATTTAGGTGTCACGTGGCGCGTTATGGTTGATCAAAAAGTAAGAAACTACTAATTATGGGAAGTAAATAGCCGTTCTCTTTTCTATAATGTACAAGCTCTTTCAACAGTTTAATGCTTGAGCTTTTTTGGCAAATTTCCCTAAAGAAAAAGTAGAGGTGAAAGAAACTTGCCATAAAGCACCAGCCACCAATTGTCATTTTGCTCTTGCTTTATTTGAATTGTTTCACGAGTTGAAGTTTTGACTCCATAAACTAAAATCTCCCTCATCTATCACCACACCACACATGAGTGCATGCATGAAAACGAGATCAATATATTACAAAGCACATCAACTAATTGATCATCTCCAACTCATTACTTGCAATGGAAAGGGAGAACAACCAATCAAGTGTTTCGGTTCCGTTATTACTAAGTCCGGTTTATGCACGGTGCAAATCTACAGTTGATGATGAACTGAAGAGTTTCAGAGTGTTTCTGAAATTTTGCATGTTGGATCATTCCTCATTCACAGCCCGACTTGTTTCCTTCTCGGTCTTCTCTCTATTCGCTGTCCTTGCGCCAGTTTTAACCTCTCTGTCCATTTCCAGCAACAATGATAATGACACAACCATTACATTCAGTAGGTAAAAAAATTAGAATCATTAACACAAATGATATAAAATACACAACACGATCGCAAAGCATGACGACATTATGATAGGGTCTATAGCGCAAGCATTACAATTGAGTATAATTAACTATTTGCATTATATAGATCATGCCATGCTACACAGTACACTGTCATACTTTTGATCATGTTGTGCAGCTATTTTGATAATTTATAATCACCAATTAACATAATATTGTACATTTAAAATAGGATTGCGCAAGTTCCAACATCGAGCCTTGCGACAATCGCTTTTATCACCTTGACGGTTTTCTTTCGGCGCCAGGAAGGCCTAAGACGAATCTTGTTCCTCGAAGGAGGACTCCGGCGAGACTCCGGTCTTGTTCGACGCCGATACACACGAGAAATAGATAAATCGTTCAGGAGATATCTCGCCCTAATTCTCCTCCCTTCTCTCTCTCTAGAACTCGTTCATAAGATGATTTTCTTCTCCTCGGCTCGAGTTTGCGTTCCTTTCTTTCCTAATATGACACGTGTTGATCCGTGGAGAGCGGTCGTGTTTTTTATCACGATTGTTTCGTGGGTTTATAGGACCGGAGTCTTTTTGTTGGTCTGCGTGCTGTTCAGACTGACATGTGAGCTACAAATTCTCAGGTACATATGCAGAGCTTGAAGAAAAATGGATTGTAACCTAACATTGATCAAATATTTAATATTCAAAGAACAATCTTCTCTTTACTTTTTGTAGGTTTGAAGGATTTTATGAAATGTTTGATGTGGAATCATCGCAGATAGAATGGATAGAGGCAATATTCCGTGAACACGCGAGGATAAAGAGACAGTTGCTCGAAACAAGTCATCGGTACCGAGTTTTTATAATAGGATGCATGATCACAATTACCGTTAGTCAACTCGGGTCACTCTTGATTGTTTTCGCCTCTAAATCTCCCAAAGATTTCTCCAACTCCGGTGATCTTGTGGTAAATAAAGCCCCTCTTAAACCCTAAAAATTTCACATTTATGAACAGATTTATATTTTGAGCTTCGAGTTAATTTGTAGGTTTGTTCAGTGGTTCAATTGAGTGGGTTCTTCATGTGTTTACTCGGAGCGGCAAGAATAACTCACAGAGCTCAAAGAGTTGTCTCTATAGCTAGCAAATGGCACATCGCCATGTCATGCTGCCCTAATCGCAAGTACGATGTTTTACCGCCTCGTAATGGACCTGAAAATGATGGATACACATCGGATTATGAGCATCATGTTAACTTAACTCTAGATGAATCAATTGATAGTAATTTATTGTTTTTATCGCCAGAAGCGGCTGTAGCTTCTCGTACAAGACAAGCTCTAGGTATGTAACAAATTGCTCGAATAAACTAAGATATTATTATTAATTATTGCTAGTTATTATTATTATTGTAAATTATATTTATTCTATAAATTGTTGTTGCAGTGACATATCTACAGTATAACAGTGGAGGAATCACATTGTTTGGTTTTGCACTTGACAGAGGATTGCTTCACACTCTGTTTGCTTTTGAAATGACTCTTGTGCTGTGGATCCTAAGTAAAGTTGTTGTTCTTTGAAATCATAAATATACATCTGATATGTCTATTTTGAACATGTGTTAAATTAAATGTGTCCAATAAAAAAATGTTACTTCGTTAACTAAATGTTGTTCACATTATTGTTTTGTTATGTTAAACTTCTGTAAGAAATCCATCTTGTATGATTTATACTGATTTGATGCACAAATATATAATGACTCGCTTTCTTTTCCTAATATGATACCATAACTGAAGATTAATTATTTAGAATAGAATAACAAAATAGCATATCATCAGTGCAAATAACAGCACTGCAGGAGAAATAAAAACATAACAAAAAGTTGATACACTATAAATAAATAAACAAATAATTCATACATAATAAAATTCACCATAAAATCAGCAAAAAAATAGTACACAATAGAACGCATTGTTATCAAGGCTGAATTACAGAAAACATTTCCCTCCAATTTCATGAAATTTTCAGCCTTTATCATCTCAAACATGATAAACACATATTTATTCTATTCTCACCCTACTATTATTAATTAAATCAACAATCAAACTTAAAGTAAATTATCTTAATACTCAATTAAGAAGAAAATCCCAAAAAAATATATATATATATTAATTTGTTCAGCAATAGTGTATAATAAATTAAATAACTATGTATAATAAATTAAATAACTACCACACAATGTAAAATCACAATAAAATCAGGAACAATCCACAATTAAATACTGTTACTAAGCCATAATTTCAGAAATTATTTCCGTCCAAACAAGATAAACACATACTTATTCTTAAATTAATTAACTCAACCATTATTTATCAATTAACTCAACCATTATTTATCAATTCAAGGAAGGAGCTCCTAAAAAACAAAACTCAATTGGATTCAAATCCGAAAAAATTATTAATTTGTGCAACAATGGTGTTTGAATCGCCTGGTGTATACGGTTCTAGATACTCCAGGTCCATGGAGTTTATTGTTTCAGCAATAGTTTGAGGTCTTGAACAGAAAAGATGCTTTCTGTCGGCCAGTTCTTCCGCCAGCTCAGCTTGGTGATTGTCCATTAAATCCTCATTTACCACCACAATTAACGGTTTCTTGAGTCTCAATGTTTCAAATATACTTCCTGATCCTGAATTTAAAAAAGATATATATTAATTAAGATTAGAATTTAGAAGCATTTTTAATTTTCATTTTTTTTGTTTTTTTTTGGGGGGGGGGGGGGGGGGGGGGGAGGATTTCATATTTACCCTCCAAAAATTCAAAATCTCATACTTCCAAATATGATGAAGGATAAATTTCATATTTGCATTTTTAGAGGGAGGAATATGATATATGTTGACTTTTGAAAGTGTAAATTTGATACTTCCAATTTTTAGCAAAGATATTTATATCTTTAGAAGAGTAAATATGATATTCTGTAGTTTTAGAAGGGCATGAAATTCCCCATTTTTTTGATAAAACCATATAGAATCTTAATTAATGATAATTTATATTAAATTCAGATTTGATTACCAGCATGGCTAATAATAAGAGAGGCTGATTTCAAATAATCAGCAATACTTGAAGAAAAAGTGAAATAATCCACATTTAAAGAACCTTCTTCTCCTGAAACCTGAATTTGTTAAAAAAAACTAAATTGAATTAATCCCAATTGAAAACCCAATTATGAAAAGAACATGAATTTTGAATTAATGACAAGCAAATCGGAAAAAGAGATCACCTTTGAAGGGATGTAAGAACCGCGACCCATCTGAATGAGAAGCTGAGTGTACCCTCTTCTGAACAATGCTTCTTTGACCTTCGCTGAATCCATGGCGGCTACAAGCTTGTCGAAGCAGGTAGTTCCCACCGTCACAAACACTGTCTTTTTTCCTTCGTTTTCATCCTCACCCATCTCTCAAAATCAACAGTTGAATTCAATTACTGGGTTTAAATAATGGGTACCGAATTGAGAAGGTTTATGGGTCTGATTGGATGATGAATGGAGCGAATTAACAACGCGATTTTGTCATTTTATTTTGCATTTTCTGTCTGTGTTGTAAATTCGATGAGGAAGAAATGTAGAGGGAGTTGGAAATGCAAACTCTGGTTATTAGAAATCCGGAATTTCAAATCCTGGTTGTTAGAAATCTAATGCCAAGATTACTCCCAAAGGAATATGATGTTTTTAACTATTTTCCTTGTTAGGCTGAATATTCCATTAATAAGTATGGTAATTATATGATTTATTCAAGTTTAATCCTCATTTATGAATTTTATTTCCCATTTCTGTCAGTTTTTGATAGACATTACAAAAATATTTGTTTCGTTTTTTTTTTAATCGAACCTCTAATTTGTCAGTTTATAGACTTTGCTAAATATGTACTATACAATGTTGTGTTTGTCGAGACTCGAATTTGTGTCCTCTCGTTTCATTTTTTTCAACAAAGAAGCTATTTTATTCATGAGATATATACTGAAAAGACTATAACTCAAAACTTATCATAATGTCATAGCACTTCATTAGTTAAATTCTTATATAAGAAGCAAAAATAACCCGATCAGTACATTATTATACAAGAAAGGATCAAAAACACCTGTTTCTTTTTTCCCCTATTTAGAAAACAATCCTCCAAAAACAGTACCGAAAGACAAAACAGTGTAAATCTCCAAAGATTATCCACACTTCTTACATTAAAATATTATTACTCCTTCATTTACATTCCCAACTGATTTTATTCCATCCATCCATAATAAAATCTCACTTAATTCATACTCTTTTTCTTTCTTAAATAGCGAGAGAAGAGAATTCCTCCTCGACCTTTTCGTTCGATGATGTGGCATATTTTTCCTTCTCTCCTCCAATCACGACCAACTCTTCGATCTTATCCACGGCTTCCTTCATCTCGCACCTCTTGTCCATGTCGGGCTCGCAGCAAGCCAACCCAATCTCCATCAGAATCTTAACCGTCTCCAAATCCGGGCTCCCATTCAAAGCCCTCGCGAGATCTCCATCAATCACTTTTTCCACCCATTCTTCTTTCGGGACGGAAATGACCCAAAGACTTAGATCATGGACTTGGCCTTTGTGGACTGAAGTGTCGTTGTTTGGAATCCCCGGTTTGCCTGTTAAAATTTCGAGAATCAGATGGCCGAGACACCACACGTCGCTCTTCTTGGAAGGGCGGCCAGTCAGGCGTCGTTCCGGGGACCGGAAAGCGGCCATTGCGTTGGTGGCGTGTGATTGGTTGACGACTGGGACCAGAGCATAGTCAGAGAGCAAGGGCTCGAAATAGCAGCCGAGCAAAACGTTCGAGGATTTGAGGTGGCCGTGTGGCACTTGTAGCACCGAGAGTTGTTCGTATAGATAAGCGAGCCCTTGAGCGACACCTTTCACTATTTTGAGCCGCACCGTCCAGTCTAAAGCCGCCTTCATTTTCCGGTCACCTATTCATATAGTTATGAAACATATAGATTGTATAAAATCGTTACGAAACATTTAGTTACAAACGAAACATGTATATATTGACAAACCATATAGTTACGAAACATATATATTGCCTAAAATTGTGTAAAGTCGTTTTTAATAAATTACCAGAGTGAAGGAAATGAGCCAAGCTTCGGTTGGGGGCATAATCTGTTAAAAGCAACTTCTCGTCCTTTCTGTAATAATACGCGACCAAAGGCAAGAGATTAGGGTGCGAAAGTCTTCCGAGTCTCCTCATATGTTCCTCGAAATCCTCCTTGCCGACCCGATTCATGTCTCTAAACCTCTTCACGACCATCGACGCGTTGGTGACAAGTGTCGCCTTGTAAGAGCACCCCAAGTTGCTGGTGCCCAACACTTCGGCTGAAGATTTCAGAAGATCTTGCAGCTCAAACCTCTCGCGGCCTTGCACGACAAACACCAGCCTGCTATGGTCGTGTGTCGTGCTGCCGTTGGTCGAACTAGTCGGCGATCCCATCGGCTTCGGAGCGTCGACGGGACCCACTTCGATGTCGTCGACCACCTTTTTGGAGGGCGGGAGGCCGAATTTCTCTTTCGGCGATGCTCGTTTCTTGCGGATCGCGAATATGACTGCGAAGAATATCACGGCTAGGACTATCACGATGAAGACTACCACGATGATTGATGTGCCTTGATTAGGTGGCGGTGATGATGATGTCGATGATGATGTCGGCGATGATAACGACGGTTGTGAAGAAGGGTCACATTTGTTTTGAAGGGGCGGTCCGCATAGGTTCTTATTGCCTACATGTAAAAATTACGCATTATTAAAAATGTAACATCTTTTTCCTTCTTAATCATAGATTCTCACTGCCTAGGTGTCAAAATTACGCAATTACTAATGTAAGTATAATATGTTTCTTCTTCTTAATCAAAATACTTTCTGCTAATATAAAAAAAAGTAACTAATGAATTAATTATTTAATTAACTTACCGGTAACGACATTAGGCCCCATTTTGGCGATCGAATCGGGAATCTTCCCCTTCAAATCGTTATTCGACAAATTCATCACTTGCAAATCGTCTTGCTTAAAATTCAGAATCTCCCCGCTAAACTCATTATTCTCCAAACTCAACTCCAAGAGCTTCGGCAAATCGGCCAAGGATTTCGGAATGGGACCCGTAAACTTGTTATGATCTAAATAAACCTTCTTAAGAAGCCCCATGTTGTTAAACGCATCTTGCGGAATCTCGCCCGAAAGTTTATTATTCGAAAGATATATCGCTTTGAGATTCACAATTGTTTTAACGTCGGGCATGGGGCCGTCGAAATTATTACTCATGAAACTCAACACGCGCAAGGAAAGAATTCCGCTCAAGAGGTTGAAATCCAATTTGCCTGATAGACCCATGTTTTCGAGTTGTAACCCTAGAACTCCTGCCTCATTGTTGCATAACACGCCCACCCAATTTGAGATATTTGTCTTTGAACCGCATGGCGGCTTGTCGGTGTTCCAATTGTTCAGACGGTTGTTAGGATCAGATAATCCTTGTTTGAATTTGAGGAGGATTTGAGCATCATTTGGGGCTTGGCTCGAGACGGGAAGGAAGATTAATGGAGGAACGGAGAGGAGAAAGAGGAGGACGAAATGGAGGAGACGGGCCATGGAGGATGAAGCCCGCCGTCCAGTGCGATAATGGTTAAAGACGCAATTGGAGGAGATTGATTTGTTTTAAGAGAGAGAAGGCAGGTGGGAGATAGAGAGAGGCAAAGGGGAGGAGCAAAGGTGGCAAGAGCTAATGATAGAAATAAGATCAATCAAATTTGGCTAAGAATAGCAGAATGACGAGTATTCTAGCTGTGTTAGTCAGAAGTTTCAGAGAGATGTAAGGACGACCCTACATTTTATTTCAGTTGAATTTTATTATTATTATTATTATTATTATTATTATTATTATTATTTTAATAATTCCAAAATATTTGGTTGCTCCTATGCCATTTTTTCAAATATATCCTTACAAGTTTCTCATATGTAAATTTTCTTTCCTCACAAGACTCTAAAAGAATCTCACAACTAGCGTGAAAATCCCCTTTACCAAATGCCTCAAACACTAATGGGTCGGTGTTCATAACGGGTTTACGACCCGGACCCATTTTATCCAACGCGAAATTCAAATTTCGAGCAAGTCTTCTATGTAAATACGCATCTATAATACAACCATAAGTTACTAAATCAGGAAATACATTTTCATTTTTCATATGGTCTAAACTTAGATGCAAATCCCAAAACATACCCATTCTAGAAAAAGCGAGAGATCGAATATTAAAAGTGTTTAAATCGGGTTTAAAACCATGATCCAACATGTTTAAAAATTCTCTTTGTAAACTTTTCATTTTGAAATTGGCCGCGTAAGAAAGGAGTAAAAGATTCCAAATTAAATTGCCCGCATTTAACCTTTTTAGCCCCAAATCTCTTGAAAATTCCCCTAATTTGAAATATTTTCTTTCGGTTATATACGCTAAAGCCATTGATCGTATAGTATCTTTTTCTATCAAAATTCTTGATTTTTTCAACCTTTGATATGCATATTCCATTTCTAAAATCGATCCATGAACGCTATAATATTTAACGAAAGAATTTCCGACAAAAGAATCAATCTGAAAACCTTTTGACGCCATTTTATTAATAATTTCCTCCATTAATTCCAATTTTCCAGCATTTCCAAAACAAGTAACGGCACGAGAGTGAGTCTCTTGAGAGATTTCAAAATTTCGTGTAGCAATCTCGTCTAGAATCATTAGAATTTCGTCAAATTTACCCAATTTAGAATAGGATTCCATTAGATTTGATATGAGTTCAATACTTGGTACAAACGAGCTGTTTATTATTTCGCTCCATAAAGATTGAGCTTCTGAAAAGAGACCATTATTTGCGTAATGAAGCATAAGAGCTGATTTATTTGAAGAATCAGAGAGAAACAATTTAGGGTTTGATTCATGAAGGAGTTGAATTTTGTTGATGCTCCTCTGTTTGCAAATAAAATACCATTATTTGCGTAATGAAGCATAATACCTTTTTTTCGAATTTAACTAACAAATAATACTCACTTGATATAAAATAAATAACTTATGAGATATTTTATTCATAATCATAATCAATTGACAAATCAAAAAGTTTACTAATTGCTTTGTCATTTTTGTATGCATGCAAAAAAATTCTCACTTTTTTGCATGTGGATACACATGCAACTAGCCAAATTTCCTTCATACAGGACTCAATTCTTACTAAATCTGGACTCAAATCAAGCTAAATTTCCCTAAAACAGTACTCAGTTCTTACTAAATCGACCCAATTCAACTCAGCAGTCAATTCGTTCTAAATTTCCATAAAACATAGCGAATAACTCGAATTTGAATATAAATGAACAAAAAAGCCATAGAGAAAAAAAGAGAGTAAGTGGCAGCGTTACCTCATGAGGGGAGGCGAGAGCTTGAAAACTAGCGCACTTGGAGATTGAAATCGGAGAGAACAAGATAAAACGAGATGATAGTAATAGAGATTTCATGGAACTAAGCTTTACTCGTAAAACTAGAAAGAGAGAGTTTTCATTAATGGCGGGGAGTGAAGAATGAACAAGAAGAAGATAAGGCATTTAGTGGGCCATTTTAAGTTGGGCCTAAATTTATCCATTTTGGGCCCAAAAGAAAAAATGAATGTGAATCACGGTCTAAACTAAAGGACAAATTGGCAAAAATTAGGCACGTGAAATATACGAATCGTCTACGGCTCAAATACGTCTACAAGTCATTGTTGTACACTTGTACTCTAAGCTACGGTCTTTGACTCCTTTTGATCTTAATTTATATAATTTTGCCCAACTTAATTTGTTTATGTTTTATGAGAAAAATAAATTCCATGTAAAACCTCTAACAACTCCACGTAAGACCTCTAATTTTTATGTCTAATAGAAAAAATATTCCATAAAGAATTTTTGTTTCTATAAAACGAATTTGTTATGATTTTTTTTTACATTAAAAATATAAGAAAATAAAACATAGACAATGGTTTATGAAAAATACTCTCCTTGGTATACCTCCAAGTCCTATGTTTAATGAAAAGAATAATCATTAAATTACATTTTTTTTTCAATGAAACAAAATTTTAAGATTTTTATTTTAAAGAAAACAAAAAAAGACAATTAGTAGTTAAATACAAATACATAAACCCTAGATACAAGGTCCAAAACAAAAAAATGTGCAAGTTGAAATCTAAATCTTAGATAGATCTTTTAAAATTGATATATCTAATCAATAATGGGCCCCAAAACATAGGGATGAAGACCCATCAATGACTCAATGTTTCTGAAATGTAACCAAAAGTTCCGGAAAAATACATCAATAATAATTTAAAAACAAAAAGAAAACGTAAAATATAAGAAAATAATGAAGAAAAAGACTCAAAATAAAATTCAAACTAAAAAAGAAAAAATCAAACTAAAAAAAATCTAATAGTCAATCCAGGAGGCTACAATATTGCGACAGCAACACAAAGAAAAACCAACTCCAAATAAATAGCATAAAAATTTACAAATAAATTCCAAAAAGAGAAAAAAAAAAAGGAAAAAATTACAACAAAATTCCAAAAAGACTGAATAAAAAGGAGAAATAAAGAAATGTAAGCATCCATCCTTCTTCAAACCTTTTCTATCTCCCACTCAAAAATACACACTGAATACTGAATGTGAGAAGCAATCTTCTTCAGTTCTTCTCTTCATATTTTCTCCATTTATTACCTCATTTATTGCTCTCTCATCCTTTGAATCACTCAAAAGTTAAGGAAAAAGATTTGGTTGATAAAAATGGACTTGGAGCCTGAGGCGCCGCAACAGAAGAAGAAGTGGATTTTGAGCGATTCTTTCGTCACCAAGGACGACATGGACTTGGACAAGGAATCGGGTTTGGATGTCCGGGTGAGATTGCCGGACTTTGGCGATGCTCTTAGGGTGAGAATGTTTTCCCTCCATTTTTGTAGTTTTTGAGCTTCGTTTGGTTTCGGTCAGATTGGAGTGAATAGTCTTAATTTATTTGGGATTTTTATACGTATGAGCTAGCTGTTTTACCATTTTTCCTGAGCTAATTTCAGATGGTTTTCTTGCGAAACCTGAGTTGGTATAGTTTTTAGTGATTTTTCTTACTTACAAATGGTTTTAGTTATTCGCAAAAGCTCATTCTTTGTCACGCATCATCAATTAATTCAACATTTTGGTGGTTATAAGATTAAAAATGAGCATGTTGAACTTAAATTTGGAATTTTACTTTGTTAAATCATTCATTTTACTGTGTTGATTTAATTCGAATTTCAAATCCAAACTCAAAATTGATAGTTTCTAGTGATTTTTCGTATGGTTTATTCTTCGCAAAATGAGCATGTTGAACTCAAATTATTCATATTACATGGCTAAAATCATTCATTTTGAGCTTCGTTTGGTTTTGAGTATCTCGTTTTATTGCCAGCTTGGATTGAATATTCTGAATTTATGTGGGAATTTTATACGTATTGAGCTGTTTTAGCATTTTTTAAATTCAGCTGGGTTTCTTTCGAAACCTGAGTGTTTATATTTTCTAGTGATTTTTCGTACTTACAAATGGTTTTAATTCTTCTCAAAATCTCATTCTTTGTCACACAGCGTCAACTAAAAATGAGCATTTGGAACTTAAATTATTCATTTTACTCTGTTAAATCATTCATTTTACTGCTTGATTTCATTCAAATTTCAAATCCAAACTCACTCAAACTTTGAGCTCGTTTTGACTCAGAACCGCAAAATTCATTCTTTGTTACACAGCATCAACATTTTGAGGGTTAAAATTAACAATGAGCACTTCAAACTTAAAACTAGTCATTTTACTTTGCTAATTATCCATTTTACTACCAATTTGATCTAAATTTGAGCTCGTTTTGACTCAGAATTTCTCACGGAGCAGAGAAGTGAGAGAGTTTCTGAGCGGAGCCTTAGCTGGCGCCATGTCCAAAGCCGTCCTTGCTCCATTAGAGACAATCAGGTCCTTCTTTCTTCTCTCCATTAATTCAAAATCCTACTTTTTTTTTCAATTAACAAGTGTTCATTCAGTCGGTTTGGTTCAAACCGAACCGAACAAAATCAAAACCTAATTTTGAACCGAACCGAATAAACCGGATTTTGTTTCAGTTTATTCGGTTAGACCAAATTAGAATGAAGTATGAATAATTTTAAATCAAAATTAACAAATTTTAAACAAAATAATGATTATAATAATTAATAATAATATGTATTTATTTAAGTCTATTAAAGTATTATATATTAGCAAAATTAGTAACAAAAATAATTAGCTCGGTTGGTTCGGTTTATTCGGTTTTCTGTAACTCAAAACCGAACCGAACTGGTTTAACCGAACAACTCAAATCTTAAAACCGAACCGAATGAACATCCCTAATTACCAGCTTAAACATAATGAATTAACACTTGAATGAATGAATTGATTTTTCAGGACAAGAATGGTGGTGGGAGTCGGATCGAGACAAATTGGGGGTAGTTTTAGAGAAATAATCGAAGAAAATGGATTGAGAGGACTTTGGGCTGGAAATACGATTAATATGCTGAGAATTATTCCCACTCAGGTCAGAAATTCGCAAAAAGTGCCCTGTATTATGATTAAATTGCATTAAATCCCCTATATTATTGAAAATTACAAAAAGAAGCCCATGCATTATTCACTGATTTAGTTTGTTTAATAATGTAGTTTTTTGCAATTTTCAATAATTGAGGGGCCTTTTTGCAATTTAGGCATAATACGGGGCTTGCTTGCAAAGTTCTCTATAAACTAATTATTGTATACTTACATTATCACTCAGCTAGTTTGATGAGGGCCGTTTTGGTCCCAAAAAAAGAATCTAACTTTTCAGGACGAAAAATAAAGTACCTAAAAAACATTGAGTGTTTTTTGAAATATTCAGAGAATGTAGTGGTTCTTTTAAAAATTTCCCTAATAACTAATCTCATTACTCTTACATCATCACCCGACTAACTAATCAACCCTAAACCCTAAACTTGTCATTATTTAGTCATAATAAAGGGCCTTTTTTTGCAAATTTCTCTAATAACTAACTTGTCATTCTCTCAGGCGATCGAGCTGACGACGTTCGAATGCGTGAGAAGGGCGATGACGTCAGCGCAGGACAAGTGGAAGGAAGAGGACAAAAAGAAGAAAAAGAAAGGAGGGGGTTTCGAGCTGCGGTTCAATCTGAACTGGGTGTCTCCGGTGGCGGTGGGCGGGGCCGCCGCGGGCATTGTCAGTACTCTGATTTGTCACCCGCTTGAAGTCATCAAGGTAGTTAAAAAATAGAATATTGATATAAATAATGGAATATTGCGTTATTGTTAGTTTATTATTTTCTTGGTGTGGGGGGAGGATTCTTCAAGAACTCGATCTTTTCAGGTATTTGTAAAAAATCGTATCTTTTGGAATATCAAAAAGATCCTGCGATTGACTTTCAACTTTTCAAAATAGGATCAATTGACGGTAAACAGAGAAGCCTTCACTAAAATCTACAGAGAAGACGGAATTAAAGGATTCTACAACACGTGCTATTACTTCATGTATGAGAGTAAGTATAAAGAGTAGTTATTGCAAGGCTCTTCTTTTTATTCACCTTGCAATTATACTCTTAATCGTTTCGTACATGTTGTAAGGAAGCAATTATACTCTTCTTTTTATTCATAAAGAGTAAGTAACAATAAGTGTTGTAAGGAAGCAATTATCCAATCAAGGTCGGCGTAGAATCCTTGAACGCCGTCCTCTTTGTAGATTTTGGTGGAGGTCAGGGAGAGTATTTATTTGAATATTCTTATTTTCGGATTTTTTTTTCTTCCAAAAAAGCCATATATTTTGTAATATTTATAAAAAAATCCATCTTTTTTGGAATATTCACAAAACACCCTACTTTAATACTAAATTCTTATTCATTTTCAGTGTCAATATAACATTTTCAGCATTCACACGCCATTTCTCACTACCAATATACCATTTTAATCGTTAATAATATATTATTATCTCTTATTATGTTACAGGATCGATTGACGGTGAATAGAGAGGCTTATCCGACAATTAGTCTAGCGTTCAGCAAAATCTACAGAGAAGACGGAATTAAAGGATTTTATGCCGGACTTTCGCCCACTTTAATCGGCATGCTTCCTTATAGTACATGTTATTATTTCATGTACGAAACGATTAAGAATAATTATTGCAAAGCAAATAATAAGAAGAGCTTGAATCGGCCTGAGTTGCTATTAATTGGCGCCCTCTCAGGTTTGTTATTTTTAATTTTTTATTTGAATTGTTGTATTAAGAAGTATAATAATGTTATAGATGTAGATTCAAACGTAGAATCTACCCTGAACCTTAAATTGTTATTTAATCGGTGCCCTTTCAGGTGTTTGTTATTGATATGTTTGTTTAATTTGTTTTTTTCAAGAAGTATAATAATGTTACATACGTAGAATTGGGCACTAGAATAGGCCTAGAATTGTAAAGCTTATATTTATGGCGGTTGGGTCTAGTATGTTATATCCGATAATTTCTTCAATATTATTGAATTGATTTTAAATATAATTCAATATATTAAAGATGAATGATTAGAGTAAATAAAAGTAAATAGAATAAACCCTAAACCATATAAGACCTTGACTATAATCAGCATGGTTCTTCATGTAAGAAACCATTAAGAATTCGTAATGCAAAGCCAATAATAAAAAGTTCGTTGAATTGGCCTGAATTACTGATTATGTGCGCCCTCTCAGGTTTATTTTTTTTATATTCTTGTATATATATATAAATCATTACAATAAAAAAAAGAAAAAAAAATACGGTAATATTTTAAATCCAGATTAGCAAAAAAGAAAAAAGAAAAAAGACACGAAAATTCCACCTAAGCTAAGCTTCCTAGTATTCTAAACCCTAAACCATAGAACTGAAAATATCTAGGGTTTAAGATTTATATCCTTTTCATTAATTAAAAGAAAATATCCATTGTTTACGATTCCATCTCCGTAACATTATTAACTAGGTTATTTACTCTTATACCACAATAATAAAAAAATAATAAAAAAATTCACGCAACGCAATACATTTTTTTAACATATTATGTTCTTCCAACAATTTAGGGTTTACGGCGAGCACGATAAGTTTTCCGTTGGAAGTCGCGCGAAAGCGCTTAATGGTGGGCGCGTTACACGGAAAGTGCCCGCCACATATGATCGCGGCTTTAAAAGAAGTAATTAAAGAAGAGGGAATAAAGGGGATTTACAGAGGATGGGGCGCCAGCTGTCTCAAGGTCATGCCGAATTCTGGCATCACATGGATGTTCTACGAGGCTTGGAAAGATTTACTCTTGATTCCCAAAGTATAGGGTTTAGAGGTTGAGGAGATTCGGTTGTTTGGATTTTGAGGGTTGGATTGAGGAGATTTGGTTGTTTTGGGGGTTAGTTTTGAGATTGGAGAGATTTTGGGGGTTGATTGGAGAGATTTGTTTGTTTAAGAAGGGAGGCTATTGTTTTTTGGTTTGTGAAACCCACCCCGGTTTTGGCGGGGTTGTTTGTGGGGGAATAAAGGATGAGATTTGTGGGTTTAGTGGGGAGATTTTGGATGAAAATATATTTATGGGGGGTTTTAGTTTTTGTTTTTTAATCCCCGATTGATTAGAGATTTATGATCAGTTTTATTGTATCTCTTTGGATGGAATAGTTTCTGTTATGACGTTTCATTTTTGTTGAATAATTTATCGGTTCAAATATTTTTTGCTTAGGAATAATTATTTTTTTGTAAGATATATTAATTCCTTAAAGTAGGAGTAATTAATTTTATTGATATGTTTTATGAGGCCTTGCCTAGATGCTATCTTCTCTTGGTCCATAAACCCCACTTTTGAATTTATTCAAATTTCAGGGGTTTGATTAGAAGGATGGTCTATTTGGTTTCAATCATCTTTCCTGATTTGGAAGAAGTTCATTTATTTTTTAATCGATCCTCATAATTCCACAAATACCAATCACTTAGCATAGAACTTGTAAGATTGGGACAGTAAGTTTCATGAAAATTGTAAAATAGAAGAGCAGTTATTCTTTATGAAATAGAAGAGCAGTTCTTCTTAAGATCCATTAACAGAGATGATTCTCGCACACTGATGATGAGATAAGAAAGTTCGAAACCAAATGATGGCATTTGAAGTCAGATGCAGTCATTGTGCGTAGCAATGATTGGTACGAGTATCTACGCATCCATGATATAAATTATGGGAGGTTTGTGTATGTAACAAACACATATGATGGCGACTTAAAATTCGACGAATTTTACGAAGCTTTGTCAGAAGTAATTCACAAGAGAGAGGGAGAAGAAAAGCTCCTCTTTCCTTTTAGTGCTACTGCTGTGTTGCCTAATTTGCTCCTCTTTCCTTTTATTTTATGCGTTGCCTCTTTAAATAGAGGAGGGCGCTTCCAGCCTTTAATTTATCTCAATCTGCGATCGAATCAGTCAATTCCCTGCTTCTAATTTTATTTTCTTGTTTAGCTGTTGATTGTGTGCTCTCTTCCTTTGTCCTCGTCTGATTTCTATTAATTTATTTTTCTTTAGTTGTGTCTTGTTTTTCTTGAAGAGCTAAATCTTCTTCCTTGTCATGTTAGTTTTTTTTGTTCCTAGGTCCAATTGAAACCTGAACCACCTATCATTAGATCATTTTGTTTATTCATACCCAGTCTCTGATTCCAAACTGTTTGTGTTTATTAAAAAAGTAATAAATCTCCTTCCTTGTTACTTTATGATGCTGACACTTGCTGTTGTTACTTTACGATGACTCAGGAGATGAAGAAGTCGGGCGACATGTCTCTTGGCGCAAGCAGCAGCAGCGGCAGTGGGAAAAGAAAAGCAAAGCCCGCTGAAGAGATGCCTGACACGAAACACCCGAGTCTGAGTCTTGTAGCTTGCACGGCCAGTGTGCAAGGAGAGTCCGTTCCGATGGACGTGGATGAGATTGAAGACGAAGAATGGGAGCACACCTTCTGATCCGAGTCATCATCTGATGAGGAGGAGGAGAAGGAAGAAGAGGAAAAGGAAGAGGAGGAGGAGAAGCAAGAGGAGGTGGAGGAGGAAGACGAGGATGAGCGAGAAAAGTTCGAAGAATTCGTAAGAGCAGGGGGCCGCGACGTTGAATATTGTGATGAGGAGCAGATCCAGGATTTATGGTTTCACTACCGTTTCCACCAGAATTTCGTCATCTCTGATGAGGTCACCGTCTTTACTGTTGTTATTCATTTCCTCTTTCTATTGTTCTCTTGCTGATTTGTTTGTCTGTTTTCTTTTCACCTCACTCAGCAACGTGACAAGCTCAAACAACAGAACAAGAGAAGGGTCGACTTCACTCTAGAACTTAATTCAAGGCGAGATATAACGGTAATCTAATTACTCTTTTTATTTTTATTTTTTTTGTGTTTTATTGCTTTTGTGGCAACTATGCTAACTCTCGCTCTCATTTTCTTTCTTCAAATAAAAAATAAAAAAAATCACAAGCAGAAAGACAGTCGTTCAGATGAGGTCTTTGAGAAATTGAAGAGAGAAGGTGTTGTTATTATGCCTAAGAAATATGCGCTGCCATTGATTAAGGTTCGTTTTGTTTATCCATATATGATAAATTTACATTCTTTTGAGTACATCTAATCAATTGAAGTGTTTGTTGTTTGTTTATTTGTTTGCTTCATGTAGGGTGTCATCGAGAGAAAAGTAGATTTCCATGAACTAGAGATTTGTTTTGAACTTATCAAACAACTACTTAATCTCGTGCCTTGTGTCCAGGTAGTATATATTTTCTACTTTCTTTTCTTGGTTTTTCAATCTCTTAAACTCAAAGCTTAATATTTGACCACATTAAACTCTCGCAGGTAGAAAATACTATGACAATAGTGACAGAGTACCTTCATAAAGCTGGCCTAGTAGGCGACCTTCCCGAAATAATTATTGATCGTGCAATTGTTGTATGTTAAATAAATTAAAAGAAATCCACTCTATTATTTTCTAATCAACTTATCAACAATGTGATTTGTGTTAACTTGTTCGCTCAATTCTTACTAATTTCAGCAATTCAGATACACAATACACAACTTAGAGGTGTCAGGGTGGTTCCATCCGGTAATACGTAACGTATTATACGTGTTACGATATATATATTATTGAACTTATTTTTGTGTTTTTTTACTATAGAAAAAGAATCAAATTACTTACAAAAGTGGTTGTTGCCGAATCGTATCGAGGAGTATTTCACGAGATTAGATAGAAGATGCAAGATGGAACGCTGTAAGATGATCAAGGTTTATAGTTTTACTTACTCAAATGAAATATTACTTGCTCTACTCTTCGATCGCGTCTCAAATTACTTATCAAATCCCACCAATTCTAATACCTTTGGTAATAAACATGTGAAATTCTTTATCCAATTCCAACAATATCTTTGTCATTTATAGAGGTGGAAACGTGAGATGCCATTGGCGTATGCGGAGTACATCAAGCAAAAAGAAGAGCAGATTCTATCTTCGAAGGTATCTAATTTACTTACTTTTTTATGTTATTTTATTTTATTTTATTGAGTAAATTGAGGACTAGAACCATTTTTGTTAACGCATTCCATTGTTGTTTTAGGAGTATCAAGATGCTCGGAGAGACGTGGAGCTACATCAGGAGTTTCACAAGCATGTGGGGTCTTGCAACTTTATCAAGGTAGAATGCGTCTCACATTTAATCAAATTCAACGTCAATTGGGTTGTTCTATTTCTAACTCAAAAAAAATCAAACTTGTTATTGACATGGCAGCACAACATGACGGTTGAAGAGCTTCTAGAAGACGAGAGGGTGGTGGAGACTCGATTCAACGGATTAGACAAGTCACTTCTCGAATCAACCTTGAAGGTATGTACTAAGTAACATTTTTATGTTTAATCTAGCTCAAATCTTAAATTCCCTTTGGACTTAACTTGGTTATAACATGTCTTGATATTGATTAATGATATTGATTGAAGGAAAGGCTGGGTTTATTGCAAGTTGAACTCGAATATACAACCTTCAAGTCTTGGCTAAACGGCCTTGCACGCGAAAGAGTTGAGCAGGTTATAAACACTTTTTCTTTCTTTCTTTATGTTGTTTTATCTTTATTTCTTTCTCAAAATATACATATAAAATGTTGCTTTTGTGTGTATAGGGTTGTTCAAGCATGGATGAAGTACTTGATGAAATCCGATCCGAGCATCCAAATTTTCCACAACTCTCTGACAAGTGGATTTACACGGATGTCCAACATCTTCCTGTTGACTGGACTGATGATCAACAAGTAGTTTTCTTTTTTCATCCTATCTTTTAGTTTTATTAAAAATAATGAGAAATTTGCAACAAAAAAAATCCCTTGGATTATATTTGATTTGCAAAAAAAGCCTCTATTCTTTAGGAAATTGCAACAAAGCCCCTACTTTGCAACTTCAAAAAATATAAGTGGATTTTTTTTTTTCAATTTCCTAAAGAACATTTTTTTTTGCACTTTCCGATAAAAGAGGAGCTTTTTTGCAATTTGGACATAACGTAGGGGCCTTTATGCAAATTTCCCTTACAATAGTTCTCTTTTTTTTTTTCTTTGGTGTAGGAGGAATTGTCCTTGTTCCATGGATTGTTGCGTCAAATTAGAGAGTGCACCAAGTGCCATGTTTCAGATGCTTATTTGATCGAGGGGATTTTTGTATGTTTACAAACTCTACTTTTTTTTTCACAATACGGAATAGGAAATAAACCAACCATACTTAATTAATCACAATTTTCGTAGGATTACTCAATTTTTCGTTCCTCAATTGAAAGGCGCCCTGAAGAGTTCAAGGTAGTTGGTCAAATTTCAAAATTACTGCTATTTTGTTTAATGAATTTAATTGTTGATGATCTTTGATAATTCGTGTCTTTCTCTTGATTGTAGAAAAAAAAGGATAAATCTTCTATATATTGCACTTCTACACTCGTCTCGTGCAGAAGAATGGTTGTCGAGATTTATTTCATTTTTTCTTGTTTCTTGCATATTTAATTTTTTTTAATTATGAACTTGCTTTTAATGAAATAATTTCCTCCCATTTCTGCTCTTATACATGCTGCTCAAAATGACCATGATTAAGGTCGAAAAAAGATTTCTTTTATTATTATCGTTTTTTTTAATATGTATATAAATTATTCAAATTAAAATAAAAAAAAATATCATCTTCGTGGAAAGAGTTACTTGATTTAACACTATAAATCAAAATTAAAGCTGAACTCAAAGATGAAGAAAAGGCTCTCTATTGATTCAAACACCCCGTCTATAAAACTGTTTATGAGGATGAGTCAACACTAATTTGCTAGCTAGTATTGTTTATGAGGATGTCTAAGGTTCTCTCTCTCTCTCAATCATGATTAAAATTAAGCAACTGTCATATGGAATCTTATATAGTTATCTCCAATTCATTATTTGAATATGGCCCAGCATTTGTAGTCCTGCATCCTATATGAAAAGTATTAATTGACCTAAGCGTGTGTGAAAGTAATTACAATTTCAATGTTAGTTTCAAATAGTCTCCTCCTGATTTTGGAGTAAGTTTGAACTATTTCCACTAAAAAGTAATCTTCAATCAGGAAAGGGTTTAAAGGATTCAGATTTTGGGTCTATTCAAATAATGAGTTGTTTCACATTCTAGTTAAACTTTTCTAAAACCACTCTCTCTCAAGGGTATTTATGCTCTTTGTTGACATTTTATTGAGAAATTTGCAAAAAAAAAAAAAAAAATTACATTATGCTTAAAATGCAAAAAAGTCCCTACATTTTGGAATTTGTAAAAGCCCCTCTATTCTTTAGTACATCGCATAGAAACCTCCATTGTTAAAAATTGCGAAAAAGTTTTTTAAGAGAAAAATCTGTTTTGATCATTTAGCCCCTCAAAATCGCAAGAGCTTGTGGATTTAAAGACGCACTTAAATTGATTGAAATTCAAATTTCAGATTTTTAAAGCAAATTTAGGTCAATTTCAGCAACTTTCAGTTTTTTCATCTGATTTTGAGTGGAATTTCAGCATTCAAATACTGATTTTGAGCAATGTTTAGCAAATTATGGTTAGTTTTAGCTCATTTTCAGCATTTTTAGGTCATTTTTCAGCATTTTTAGGTCAATTTCAGCAATTTGAACCTTTTCTCGTCTAATTATCAGTTGAAATTCAGGCTTCTTGATCTATTTTCAGATGAATTTCAGCACCTTAGAGCTAATATTTTTCATTACTTTTCACTAGGGATCTGAGAGTATGGCAAGAAGAGGAGATCAACCCATTAATTATGTTTAGACACCAACAATGGTTTGAAGTGAATTGAAGTGTTTTTTTGGACTATTTGGTCTTTTGATTATTTTGATGAACTAATTTATGCTTTTGGCATTTTTATGTGTTGAGTTGTAGCTAATTTAGAGGATATGATTGGGATTTTAAACTAATTTGTAATTTTAAGGTTTGTAGATTGATGTGGTAGATTGATGCGTAATTTAGAGGATATGATTGGGATTTTAAACTAATTTATACTTTCAGGGTTTGTAGAGTGATGTGTTAGATTGATGCGTACTTTGAGTTGGATTATTTTCGTGTAATTTAGTAGTGAACAAGGATCATCAGAGAATAATCAAGTAACTGTTGTGATTTCAATTGTAAGTGGCACGATGTAATTGATTCATTTTTGCTCAATTGGTCTGATTTTTTTATGATTTGGATCTTTGATTTGATGGAGTTCATCAACTGCTTGAAACTATTTTATCTGTCTTGAGTTCAATTGAAATAAATTGAGTATTAATTATGGCAGAATTGAAGTAGTTATTATGATTAATTGGAGTCAATTGGACACCATTGAAGTACGACGCAAAGTTCTGTTTTTTGAACCTAATTGAATAATTGATATTTCAATAGAAGCAATTAGAACAATTACTAATTGATAATTACTAACTGCATATTTTGTTTTTGTAGGTTGATGACATTTTTTCTCTTCAGAATCTCTTTCGTTGGTCCAGATCCACCACATGCTTCAACAGGTCACCTCTTTTTCTTCTTCATCTCATTTTTCTGTATTTGTTTCTGTAATTATTTCTCATCTCAATTTATTCAAATTGTAGAGGTTTTTACTATTTTTTAAGCATCTAATTTTAGTTTATTTCATAGGACACTACAAAATGAATGTATGAATTAAGGATGGAATATAAAGAGCATTCCTCTCCAGTGGCAAAAATTGTTGAGGGTTTTGATAAGGTACTTTTTTTTCTTTTTGAAATTAGTTTGTTCAGATTATTTCTTTTTTTTTCGGTAGTTAATATTATATAACCCTCTTGAGTAACCAACCTTGATTAAGTGAATACAAAATACATTAATATTAGAATCTTAAACTATATTCCATTTAGTAGGAATAGTATCATGGAAACCCCTCTGCCTAATTACGATTTTTTTTAGTTTCGAATGATTCTTCAAGCCTTCAATATGAAAATGGTTGTTTTCTGTTATTTATGTATGCTGAAGATTTAAATGATTAAATGACCTATATATATTTGATGTAACATATATAGTTTCAGAAACTTACTCGGACAGAATTTTACACTTCAAGGATTTTCTTTCTTCAAAAAGAAAAAGAAAGATTTTATGATATTTTTTTGGAGGTTTAGAATCACTCATTAATGATGATATTGTGATTTCTTTTTACTACAGAGAAAGGACGTGACAAGGAAGAATTCATCATAAACTTTAAATGAGGTAGGTAGTTTCAATTAGTTGAGATTAATTATGCTTATGCTAAGGATAATGAAATAATGAAATTATTGTTTAATAAACTGAATCCAAATAGCCATCATCCCAATCCAATAGAGACAAGTACGCCAGTAAGTTGTTGATGGGTGATGCAATCCCAAATTGACTGATTCTCACATCATTGATTTGTTGGTTGGCCCAGGGTTGATTTCAGTTGAATTGTTTCGCTGCGTCTTGCAACAATCGAGTTGGTGTATTTTTCCATTTATTCAATTCAAGTTGAATTACTAGGATTATAAAATAAAACATTTTCTGTTATTATTTGTCATTACTAATGTTATTTCTATTACACTTTCCTCTATATTTCTATATGATGGTGTTGTAACATTTAAATCACTAGGATAATAGAATGTTAGATGTGACAGTTTCTTTCCTCTACTTTGAGATGTTAGATGTAGTCTTTGTAAAATCTATGATTCTTTTAATTGATGTTTTATCTAATACTTTTGATATGTTTTAATTTCTATGACAGTTTCTTTCCTTTACTAGTCTGGATCTTTGTATTATAATTTATTGTACTAATATAATTTGTGATAAACAAAACTGCCTGTAAGTCCTCAAGTAAACAATAAACATTAATGATTATTATGAAGTGTACAAATTTTGCGCGAGTATTTTGCTAGTTATAATGTAGATTTAAAAAATATTCCTTTCACCCACAATTGACACATGGCAACATTCCGCAGTTTATATTTCCAACTATACACACGCCTCCAAAGGCGCACCACCAATTAGGCCCAATATATATATGTTGCTCAAGTAGAGGTGAAAATGGTTCGGATACGGTTCGAATCAGGGTCATATTATACCCGTATTCATATTATTTTTTCAGATTCAAATACGAATACGGATAGTCCGGATACGGATTCGGTTCGGATATATGTACAGATACGAATACGGTCCGGATATTATCAGATACGAATATGAATACAGATTCATTTCGGATATTTAAACGGATATATTAATATACTAATGGATCATATTCTTCTAAATATTTAACTATTTGTAACGATAAATCTAATAAAATATAACAATTTCTAAGAGAAATTTGAAGAAATGCTAACAAAATAATAATATGGATATAGATAATATTGGTATCCGTATCCGAATATGATGAAAAAAAATCAAATATCCGTATCCGTATCCATGTAGATATCAATATCCGTATCCGATATATAATAAAATATCCGAAAACGGATATTATCCGAATAACAAATTATCCGGATTCGGATATTATCCGGATCCGTATCCGGGAACCAAATTGATTACCAAATCCGTATCCGTATCCGAATAAAGTTATCCGTATCGGTATCCGACTGGATACAGATATTTTGATTCGAATACGAATATTTTACGAATACGTTTACCGGTCCGTCGGATAATACCAGACCCGTTTTCACCCCTATGCTCAAGCCCCTTAAGGATAAGACCTCTATATAAAGGGGAGGTGATATTTTGAGAGCGTATTTCTTATTTTGAGGACTGAGAATATGTAATAAAAGTGCTCTCAAAGTGTATTCATGCTTTCAAAATAAGAAATGTGCTCTCAAAATATCATCCCCTTATATAAAGACCTCCATATTTGTTCAAGTTTGGGCTGTGGGATTAATCAAGATAGTACAAACCGGGACAAAAGAAGACATGCGTCTATGGCTTAAGAGAGCATTATCTAGATCTCCTGTGGCATAAAATAGACATCTGAATTTGATCTGAGTCACATTAATGAGTTACATAAATATAAATTTCAACTCACTATATAATTATTACTCTTCTAAAGTTCAATGAATGACTTTCTATACACAAATTGTGAATTTCATCATATGAAGTAGTTACAATTAAATTATTAAAAATACTTATATATTACATATATTCGAATTAGAATATTTACAATTAAATTGAGAGCAAGTTTGAATTTTGCATGTCAAATGTCAATTTTATCCTTAGTAATCATATCCATTGTTTATTTTCTTTTTATTCTGCATTTAATCTTTCAAATAGAAAATATTATTATCACAAAATGGAAATATACATCAGCTATTCTACATATGTATATATCTTTTCATCATCTATAATTTCGTCACTTTTCTTAAAGTTTTCACTTTTTATACATACATCATCTGAACTATATAGCATTTATGCAATATTTATCATCTTTTTATCTCATTTGTCATGGATGACAATAATCTAGATTAATCACATATATAAGTTCTATTCATTCATTCATTCATTCATTCATTCATTTTAGTTGAAATGAAAATAATATTACGACAACAACCTTTAATTGTTTAGATAAAAAAAACCTTTGATTGTATAATAGGATGCTTCAAATATATGTACATAAAGAAAAAGAATTATATGACGAAGTAGAAGGATGAGGTTGTTTCTGACTTTGTTCAGTTCTTATTTTTACATTCTTTTTGGTGAAATTGAAACTATATATGGTAAATATATATATATATATATATATATATATATATATATATATATATATATATATATATATATATATATATATATATATATATATATATATATATATATATATATATATATATATATATATATGGTGTATTATGTGTTTCCATTTTGAAATGAATATGTTCTTAATTACTTGGAGGATATATATGGAAATGAATAAATGATAGTTCACCATGATAGATCTAATCAATAAGGATAGAACTGGTATTTGAGATGAAAAATTCAAATTTGCTCTTGTTATGAATATAATTAATGTGGATGTCCATTACTTGGCCCCTAAGCAAAGATAAATTAGAAAATGCTTATAAGAATGGAAGGAGTCATGGCAGGATATTTATTACTGTATATTCTATTGTATTTAGGTTAGATTATTTCCTTTATTGTAATTCTAAATCAGGCAAGAGATTTCTTGGCCAGCACTCACCCTCTACTATATAAAGAGGACAGTGGCTATTGTATTCTTAATCCACAATTCAATGAAATTCTCTCCTTTCAATTCTCTCTTTTATTATTCTTTTGTTCTTTATTTTATAACACGTTATCAGCACGACTCTACAATAAGCATTTGAAGTTCTAAATAACATAACTGAAACTCTGCTTCAGAAGTTGCAATAATTTTTTTTCTTTTGCACACAAGCGGCAAAATTTATTTTATGCACCATAAGTTGCAAAATATAGCACCAGTAGTTGCAAGAATATAAATCAGAAATATTGTCTAAATCTCGAAGATCAACTCTCAAATAATAATTTGAAAAAAAATGAAGAACATATATTAAATAATGATACTCCTTACCTTTTATCTTGCTCTTGAAGCAGCAACAAGATGAAGAGAGTTGTAAGATATATTGAAAACCAATATCATATCTTATTGTGAAAAAGCAAACTAATGAGTTGTAAAAGAAGAAATTATGAAACTTGTCTAAATAATTGCATTCAAATCCCAGAAGTGAATGTTGCAAAATAATGACATAAATGAGACCAATGCCAGAAGTCATTACAAGAAAATCACATAAGACAATGAGAAGATACAACAAGATATTATTTGTAATTGATTCCAAAATATGTATTTTTGATGTTGTATAAAAGAGCATTGGTTAAGTACCTCTTGTACACCAAAATATTTTGTCGAATTCTATAAAGTCTCTTTAAAAGAAAAAAAAAATTATGGTTAATTATGATTATAATTGAAAACCATTTCAGTAAGCTCTTAAATATTACATAAGACTTTTAGGCGGACTTCCTTGACCATATATTTATTCAATTTATTTTATTTATTTGTGGAATCCAAAATGTCTGTCATATGTCCAACAACTAAAATAATAATTAGAAATTGAAAGACAGGTATTAATATAATACCATGTATTATAAATGTAATTTAAGACTCCAGAAGAGTTACCATTTTGTTGCCTGTATATAATAGATAGTGCTTTAAAATTGTAAATTACTGTTTCTTGTATATAAGCAAAATAATGAATTTTCATTAAAATGAAAAATCACGAATTCCGTGCAATTGGTTCCGCATCATTCCCAGAAGTGAATACATTTACAAGTCGTGATTATTAATATGGATGCTGACGTGTAAGAGGTCAAGGTCGAAATTATAATTGTGACTGTGATGATTATATTAAGAAAAACACAGAAGAAAGCGGAAAGAACACACAAAATGGTCTAAAAATTTATGTGGTAGTAAAGGACATTTGATATGTCTCTATGTATGCCCTAGAATCTTGTGAAGGTTTATTAAGCCGTCTTAAAAGCAAAGGGAAATATTCATTAGAACAACATGCAGCTTTTCTATTGATTTGTATTATGAAGGACTAATACAATTAAGTCAGATTTATTAGTAAACCAGAAGTTTATTGACTTAAAACTTATTTATGCTTCTGCATATCAGATTTCGTCCAGTCGAAAAGTAATTTTATAATTTGACATGAACTTGAAGTTCACTAATTAGAAAATCAATTTTATCATTAAACATGAACCAGAAGTTCAATAATTTGAAAAGTAATTTTATGATATGACGTGAACCAGAAGTTCACTAGTTCGAAGAGAAATTTCATGATTTGGCATGAAACAAAAGTTAACAAATCTCGGAGCAATGATGATGCAAATAATCACATAGAATTCAAATATGCATCAATTAAAGAACCAGAAGTTTTATCAAATGAATTTTCATGTGCTGCATGTTATCAAAGGAGAATTAATTGTTAGACATCACAAATCAGGGTTGGGAATAAATCACCCAATTTCCTTGAGCGTATTAATCGAAATATATGTGGCCCTATTACTCTTTCATGTGGACCATATAGATATTTTATGGTATTAATAGATGCATCTATTAGATGGTCACATGTACATTTATTTAATCTCGAAATATTGTATTTGCGAGATTGCTTGCTCGAATATTCTAATTAAGATAATAATTTCTGGATCGTACAACTAAGAAAAATCGTCTTGATGATGATCAGTTGGCTACATCCCAAGTAATAATTGACTATTGTATGTTGATTTAGATTATAGTTGAGCATTGGCCCACAAACGCACTTAGAATGATCTAACATCATATCTTGTTAAGCGATTATAATTAATCGTTGGCCCCTAATAATAAAATGAAAGCTCGTCTTTTGATTGAGGCCATGAAATGATATATACTACAGCACTAATTAGAGTAAAGCCAACATTTTATAAGAAGTACTCCCCATTATAATTTGTGACCGGCCTGCAGCCGAGTAAATACTATTTAAAATCTTTTGGATGTGTAATATTTGTTCCGGTAGTTCCACCGCAACGCACAAAAATGGGTCACAAATAAAAGTCGGGCATATATGTTAAGTTAAATTGCCCTGCATAATTTGATATCTTGAACTTCATTACACAAAATTATTCACTACATCTTAATTCGGATGGATATCCCTGGAGGATCATCCAAAAACACACCTGAAATGTGTTAGATGTTTGTAGACAAAATTCCAGAAGAAAGAATTAAATGAATACCAAAGTGATTATTGTGAAACAAATCAAATATTAATGAATATGTTCAAGATATAATAGACAATGAAAGTCCTGAAGAACTTGATTAATAATTAATGATAACATTAGGGGGAGAGAAACAAGAGCTGGAAAACATAAGTTATAACTTATATGGAATGCATCATTAATATCTTTCACTTAGATCCTCTAACAAATTAATATGAACTAGAAGTTCATAAATTTATTAATGTGAAACAACATGTAATTATATTATTTATATTGATGCAAAAATGATATTCCAGCATTTAGTGCTCATTGAGATACCCTTGGATAATTCTATGTTTGAGATATGCCAGGAGCATGGTCGACCGATCGGTTCCAATGATAAAGATCCAAGGAAGAATAAAAGAGCATGATAAGAAAGTTGGCTTGAAGTTATCAATACTTCAAAAGAAATAAATTCTTCTGAAAAGAATATTGATGATAAAAGAGTAGAAGACAATGACGAGCAAATTACCCCAGAAGAGTGAATCTTCTCGCCAGGTTTAGCGGATGGTAAATATTGAAAATAATGAGATCTCAATAAATTATGTCTCTACTAGAATAAATATGGAACCGAAATAAAATTGTGATGAATCAAAATTTAGTTATGCAATTGCAATTGATTTATAAATGAAAATGAGGATCTAGAATTAAAATTATTTGTATAATGTCGACGGATAAAGTATTGGCCAAATCGAAAGATGTGATTAAAGCATCATTATTTTCACTAGTGAAATATAAAATTGTGGACATGTAGTCCAAACACCTGGCGTTGTATAACGGTAACTATAAGCGGGTATAGCTTATAAGAGGGTGTTTTAAGAATATGTAATGAGAAATTAAATTGTGATATGCAATTATATTTCTAATTTTGTCGTCCCTGGAGGACTCGTTAACTTAGTAGCAAATTATTCATATCTCATTTGATTGCAATATATTAATGAAAATCCCTGAAGGATTTAGAATGCCTGAAGCATTTCAAACTCTCGAGAGATTTAATCTATTAAATTACAAAGATCTTTGTACTAATTAATGCAATATTGAGATATGTGATAAAATTGCTATAACAAATGTTTGTTGAATGAATGTTATGTAATTGATATTTACCTTTTGAATGTTGATATATATATTAATGATTTAAAATTTTATGGTACTCTGGAAGAGCTCCAAAAGCTACCATATTATTCAAAAGAATATAAGATTAAATTCTTTAAGGCATAAAATATTATCTTGAATCATAAATTGAATATTATTTCCCGGAAGGAGTTATTGTTTCACAATCCATCTATTACAATGATATAATGTGGAGAAATCGCTTCCATTAAGATCATCAAGATAACTTGTTTGATGTATTGACAATTGAAGTAAAGGATGCTGAGTTATTTTCATGCATGAGCATGATGATTGTGAAACGAATATTTAACGAATCTCCTCAAATAATGATCCAGCAGATCTCTTCTTAAGCATATATTACAGAGATTGAACGTTGTCATCTCAAATATAGTTGCATATATGAGAGGGAGAAATAATATGCACTGCACTCTTTTTCCCTTGTCTATGGTTTTTGTCCCAATGGGTTTTCCTAGCAAGGTTTTTAACGAGGCAGCTTTTGTGCGTAATATATAGAATGATGATGCACTCTTTTTCCTTCACTAGGATTTTTGCCCATAGGGTTTTACCTAGTAAGGTTTTAACGAGGCATATTTAATATATGAAATAATGAGAAATAATGATAATACGCGATGCACTCTTTTTTTCTTAACCAAGGTTTTGTCCTACTAGGTTTTCCTTATAAGTTTCTTAATGAGGCAACTTCTAATGCGTATGAAAGATAAAATATGGACATCCAAGGGGGAGTGTTATGAATATAATTAATGTGAATGTCTATTACTTGGTCCCTAAGCAAAGATAAATTAGAAAATGCTTATAAGAATGGAAGGAGTCATGGCAGGATATTTATTACTGTATATTCTATTGTATTTAGGTTAGATTATTTCCTTTATTGTAATTCTAAATCAGGCAAGAGATTTCTTGGCCAGCACTCACCCTCTACTATATAAAGAGGACAGTGGCTATTGTATTCTTAATCCACAATTCAATGAAATTCTCTCCTTTCAATTCTCTCTTTTATTATTCTTTTGTTCTTTATTTTATAACAGCTCTTAATTAAGCAAATTTAGCTTTTGCAAAAGCGCTAACCTAAATAATTCATTTTAGAACAATAGAAAGTTATAATTAGTATATACTTTCTTAAAGAGGATTATACATCATTTTGCAAATATAGTATTTCCTTTCTAGAACAATAGAAATTTATATATCATGATTTAAGTTGGATTTATATACAAAATAAAAACGTAACATTTTGGAATGGACGTGCTTATGATCTCAACATTCACGATTCAAGATTCAACGGTCAACACTTTAATTTTTTTTCATTCTACCCCTAACAAAATTGAATATTGTATGAATAATCCTGCCAATACAAGCAATTTCATGTATAGCCTATCAAAATATTAAATTTTTTCATATACCTCTATAAAACTAAAAAATTGGTATTATTTCCTGTCTCGTCTTGAGAAATTTCGTTTTCTTTCTTACAAAATCGTAAGACCAAGAGGAATTTCAAGTGCACCTTGAAAAATCTTAAAAGATAAATCTATGAAATATCTTTTGAAGGGGAATTTAAGATATTGAAAAATATGTAGAAGTCATGTATTTTTACTTCGAAGTGAAGCGAGGGTCTTAGTAATAAAAAGTTCTAAACTTAATAATAAATTTTCATGTTAGCTACTCTATCATAATACATCCTTGCCGATTAGTAATTACGAATATATCATTTTAACATAACACGTCTCTGTTCGTTTATATTTTATACTATTAACATCTATTCTTAATGCTAATATACCATTTTCAATATCAATATACCATTTTCTGTATCAATATACCATTTAAATTCTTAATATATCATTATATTTTTTATGTTACATGATCGATTGACTGTGAATAGAGAGGCTTATCCCACAATTATTTTGGCCTTCTCTAAAATCTACGGAGAGGATGGCATTAGAGGATTTTACGCCGGACGTTCCCCCACTTTAATCGGCATGCTTCCTTATAGTACATGTTATTACTTCATGTATGAGATGATTAAGAATAATTATTGCAAGGCGAATAATAAGAAGAGCTTGAACCGGCCTGAGATGTTGATGATTGGCTTCCTCTAAGGTTTGTTATTATTTTATATGTATATATAAATTGTGTGTTACGAAGTATAGTAATGTTACAGACATAGAATTCGAACGTAGAATCATCAGCCCTAGGATTTCGGGTTTAGGGTGTAGTATTTCAAATCTAATTTGTTATATTAATTGAGTTAGATTCTCTATAATTCATTGAAGTAAATTAACGGCAAGTAAAAACATAAGTGGTGATAACGGATCCCCTTGCCGTAGACCCTTCTGATGGAAGAAAAATGGACCCATGTGTCAATTTACTTTCAGCGAGGAGCTTGATGAAATCAACAGATTACGAACCCATGTGATCCAATTACGAGGAAATCCCCTAACTTACATTAGATTCATAATAAATGGCCACGAAATATTATCAAGTGCTTTTTTGAAATCTACTTTGAGCATTATAGCCGATATTTTCCTTTTATGATAAAAAATTAGAGTTTCTCTAGCAGCCTAGAAAGTGTCCACTATTGACCGTTTCTTTATGAAGTTCATTTGATTTTTATGGATTAGCTTATGGATTACCACTTGTAATCTTTGTGCTAGAACTTTTGTTATTATTTTAATTGGAGCGAAGATCACGCTTATCGGCCTAAAGTCATCCATATTTGTCGAGTTCATTTTTTTTGGGATTAGAGTGAATTTCGGCTTTCGTTAGTGAGGCCCCTAAATTATCTAGTTCTCTCTCGTGTTCATGTTTATTATAGAAATGGGAAAAGTGAAACTGACTAATATCCTGCTCCCTCGTTCCTAGGATGTTTCGATAATAGTGTGTGAATGCTAGAGTTATTTCTTTTGGGTCAGTTATAACCGTATTGTTAAAATTAATACTATTTATATAGTTATTAATTTTTCATGTTGATGCCAATGAATGGAAAAATGGAGTATTTTTATCCCCAATCTTAATCCAAGTGCATGATGAACGTTGTTACCATTTCTCTTCACTAATGTTAGATAATTCTTGAGCTTTTTCTTTTAGCCTTATCCTGAGCTCATTTTTGGCACTAGATAGAAGCTTGGTTTCTTCCGTCATGTCTAGGCCTTGAATAACAGCTTCACATATAACAGCCATAGATCTGTTAAAATTAAATTTCTCTTTATCCCATGTGCATAAAAATGTTATTGACTTTTCGCACTTTAGGGCAAAATTTTTTGTTGTATTATTGTGGAGTTTATTTGTGTTACTCCAAATGGGTTCTAGTTTGTCATCAATTTCATTGTATCTTAGCCAGAATCTTTCCATTTTGGACACTTGTTGCCTTCCATTTCTATTTGGGACCTTTAGTGTTAATAATAAAGGAATGTGGTCCGAGGTAATTGTCGGAAGCTCATTTAAGGAGGTTTAATTTGTTGTTGTGAGAAATCAACGATGGCTCTATCAAGTTTTGAGAGAGTAGGATTTTCTCTGTGACTAGACCATGTGTATAGTTACCCTCTAAGTGGTGTCTCAATCAAACTTAGAACTTTGATTGTGTGGTTAAATTTAGTTATTTGTTCCATTGAATGATTATGACCTGTTGATTCCGCTAGGTCCCTTATGATAATGGAGTCACCTACTAATATCAACGGAAGATAGTTATTTTCATCTATTGCGTTGAGATCGTTAAGAAAACCATTTTTTTTATTCCCATCTACCGGTCCGTAGAAATTTTTCTCCTGATTTGTTTGACATAATAATATTTAAGGAGAATTGCATGGAGAAGGACGATTTTAGAGAGAAGTGTGTAGTTCATGCTGTTAAGATACCTCCTTTGGATCTTATGGCGTCTTTCGTAATAAAATTCTTGAATTTTTCCAGGCTAACCTGTCTCATTTTAAAGAAATCGCAATGACTCTATTTTGTTTCCTGTAGACAAATGATATTGACAATCTAATTGTGTAGAAAATTCTTAACAACATTACATATATATGGTGAATCTTGTCCACGCACATTCCATAAAACAATATTTTAATTGTTCAACATTTCAAAACAAAACAAACAAATAAAATTAAACCCTAACTAATCGGGTTATCATAAATAGGCTAGTGGACTATGATTGGTCCATCATGCCTTCCCCGCCGCCATTGGCTCAGTTCCATCCTCATATAGGAGGTCCTCATCTTCTTCAATATTACTGCCTTCCACGTTTCTGTATTTTCCATCCACATAATAAGCATCTTCTTCCTCTTCATATCTCTATCCTCTTCTCCATCTTCATACTCAACCTCTTCTTCACTTTCACGTAAGGGAGTAAGTGGAAAAAAGTTATGATTATATTTTTTTTATTGGTATGCTTATTTTCTTTAACATTGTTTGTGAGGTCTCTTTGTTTACGATAATCTTTCCTGACTGGGAGGAAGTTTATTTATTTTTTCAATTGATCCTCATAATTTGACAAATACCAATCATTAAGCATAGAATTTTTGTAAGCGAGCGATAGTTGTTATCGAAAAAGGAGAGTAGTGTAAGTTTAGTTGATATCGAAAAAGGAGAGTAATGTTAGTGTAACGAAAATTGTTGAAATTCGAGGCTTTTAATGAGAAAAGTTTCAATCAAATAAGAATATGGGGTTTTCAATTCTTTTATGCTCAACCCACAACGAGTGGCTTAAGAGACTAGGTAAAGACTAGCTTGCTAAACGTGTTCGATATTTTGGTATAACGAATAAAGCAGGCACGTCATTAATTAGTCAATTTTTTTATAAAGAAGATTTGTTACTTTTCCACATCGTATATTAGATTGAGAACTTATGTTACTACGTCGACACTCACATTGCCAATCAAATATATGAAAATATCTAGAATACTTTGGATGAATTTTGCTCAGATTAGGAGATTAGCGAAAGCATATTTAATGATCCTAGGCCTATAACATATTCAATGTATGCTAAGGAGAAGCTTCGCGCTGCTTCAAGCTTGTTTGTAGGGGGATAAAAGGATGAGATTTGTGGGTGTAATGGGGAAATTTTGGATGAAAATATATTTATGGAGGTTTTAGTTTTTCATAATCCCCAATTAATTAGGGGTTGTACTTGATAAGTCATTAATTATACACATTTTATACCCTATACATATGTGATATTGCACCATTATATACATTAATATTCTATTTATATCGATAATAATCACAAATTGAATGTTGATACTACTAATGACATATTTATGTGAATTCAGGTGCAATTTGGATGGAGCATAGCTTGAAAATAAATATGTTGGAGCACAAGATGGAAATAATAATCAAGACTCGGGCCTGCCGACACAGCCTCAGTATTTCGGCCATAACTCACAATCTGGGCCTTCTCTATATGCATGCTATATACTGTTGGAAAGAAGAGAAAACAAAGCCCACAATTCATTCCTTATCACCAGAGCCCAATTCAGAGATATACGTGTCCCAAATTGACCATCTTCTGGACAGATCTATCATGCACTTTGCATTCACTCTTCATGTTTTTGCCATGCTCATTCACACTCTTTGCATGGGGCCTCATTCATCCCTCATGATCACCTTTTGAGAGGGATATAACCAGGTGCAAGGCATCTATTCTAATCACTTTTGAACTTCATCATTCTCTCTCTTGGAGTTGGGCAAGTCAAGCAAGCTTCACCGTTCCATCCACGCTTCATTAATGGGTTCTATCATTATTTTATTTTCTATATTTTCCATGTATTTCGAGTAAGCCCTTCGAGGCATAGTTAGTGTTTATGTTTTTGTGTTGTAACTTTTGAGACTATTAATAATGAATTTCATTTGAACGGTTATTATTCTGTTTTCATTTACTTATTATCTTTCATGCTCAATGAATTGTTTTAAGTTTATTTCGGTCAATTCTATGTTCAATAGTAATTAACAAGGGCCACAAAATTCCTATGGTTGCTTTGCTCAATAGCATCCATTAGAATTTGAATAATAGCCAAGTGCAAATAACTCACAACGATCTGAACAGTTCTAAACAAGCTCATTGTTTAGGAGGTTTTGATTTGTTTAAATAACCAATGATTTCTATTGAATTGGTTATGATATTCAAATAGGTTAGTGTTTTTATTTACGAGCTCATCTAAACTAAAACTCTATCTTTTTGTTTGAGTTATTTATCGGTTAGAGCTCATCTTACTGCACTTAAGAGATTAATTCTAAATTCATTATTATAATCAAGGATAAAGTTACACACAAATTCACTACACAAAACTATGCCTCATTCCACAAAACCACCACATCTCTTAATCTTTACTTTAAGTTTTCTCTTTACTTGTTACTTTCATTTTGTTGCAATCAACCAATCAACAACCCCCCCAATTGTGTGTCTTGTTTTAGGTCTTGTGTTTGGCTTTATTTATGGTCTTGGTTTCTCTTTATTTTAGTTTCTATTTTTATTGAGTCCATTTTCATTAGAGAAGTAATCTTTTCACCTAGTTTAGTCTAAATAGCTCTCTGTGGTTCGACCCCTACTTCCACTGTCTACTTTATTGTAGTTAAGTCTAGGGTTATAAATTTCTTTTGGTAAGTGTAAAACGACTGCAAAAATACCTCTTATCAAAATGGCGCCGTTGCCGGGGAGCTAGCAACGCAACAAGTCTAGGTCAATATTCACACTTCTCTTGTGTAGTACGGTAGTCTGCATTTGTGTTAGAGTAAACCAAACTCGTTTCACTGTTTGTTAGTCATACCTTTTTAACTTTTTGTCAGAATCACACCTTCCTTACCTTTGTTATCCTTTTCACTTTTTGTCAGAGTCAGCCATACTATTTATTTTCACTTTGAGTCTGCATTACTTGCATTCACTAACTCTCTCTTTTACACATGATTCCAGTTCATGAAAGCTACTCGTAGTTCTAATCTTCCACTTGCACCACTAGATCCGGAGATTGAGAGAACACACCTGGAGCGAAGAAGAGCAATTCCAGTAACACCGAAAGCAGCCGAAGAAACTGAAAAGGTGGAGAACTCGGACAGCGGAAGCGATCCTCCCACTCCACGAGCTTCTCCTCACGCTACAACAGGTAACACTACAGCCATGGCTAATTTTGAGGATAGGACACTTAGGGACCTGTCTACCTTTGATTTTGCTACCAACCAGTATGGTATTGTACTACCACCGGTCCCGAATTTCAAGATCCATACGGGTCTTCTCCAATTGTTACCAACCTTCAATGGGAGTGCCGGAGAGGACCCGCACTCTCACATGCGTGAATTCAACCATATCACCGCAACAATGATGCCGGCGGAGATTGAAGATGAAGGTCCTTACAAGCTGCGACTGTTCTCATACAGTCTTCGAGGACCAGCAAAGGACTGGTACTACCATTTGGCACCTTTTCCAACAACTTGGGTAGAACTTCAAAAGTTGTTTCTAGACAAATACTTTCCTGTCTCTCTTACCGCTTCTATTAGGAAGCAGATTTGTAATATTCAACAGGAAGTAGGGGAAACCCTCTACGAATACTATGATCGCTTCCAGAAGCTGTGTGCAAAATGTCCCAACCATCAAGTCCCAGAGAATCTCCTGATTCAACACTTGTATGATGGGATGCTTCAAGAGACTAGGGATAATGTAGATTCTGCTAGTGGGGGTGCTTTTATAGATAAAACCGTTAGGCAAGCACGTACCTTGATAGAAACCATGGCCAAAAATGCCCAATCTAGTAGAACCAGATCTAGAATTAGGGGAGTTAATGAGATTAGAGACTGTGATTTGGAGAAGCGAGTGAATGGTATGGACGCCAAATTAGATAGCCTGGCTAATATGATGGCGTCATTCATGGGAACCAAGATGGAAGTGAAGGCATGTGGTGTCTGCACTCAGACGGGACACACGACTGATGCATGCCCAACACTCCATGATGAGGAGAAGATCACGACCACTGCTTGTGGCATCTTTAAACTAAACCAACACGGAAATTCAAATGGGGGTCAAAACCGTAATTATGATCCCTATTCCAAAACGTACAACCCTGGGTGGCGTGATCACCCAAACTTCAGATGGCGTGACCCAGGAAACCAACAACAACCTCCTCAAACCCATAATCAAAATTCTTCTTCCTCTTCACCTCCAATTGACCCTGCTTTGAAAAGTCTTTCTGACATTGTGACCTCCTTGGCCACATCAACTACTTCTTTTCAGAAGGATACAAAAAGTGCCCTAACACATCTGGGCACCCAAATTGCTCAAATATCCTCTGAATTAAACCAGTTAAAAACTCAGGGGTCCTCACAACTTCCTTCCCAAACTCTAAACCCCCGTGAGAATGCATGTGCTATCACCTTAAGAAGTGGTAAAGAAATAGAAGGGAGTAAAGGAAACATGCAAGGTGAAGGAGAGATTGAAGTAATTAAGCCGGAATCCGAGAAGACGAAAGAAAAGTCCAAGGAAATACCACCGTATAAACCTAGAGCGCCTTTTCCTAGCCGTCTAGCGGTTAACACCAAAAAGGATGAGGCGGAGAGAGATATCCTAGAGGTTTTCAAGAAAGTGGAATTGAACATTCCATTCCTCGATTCCATTCGTCGATTCCCTCGCTATGCGAAATTTCTCAAGGACTTGTGTACTAATAAGAGAAAGCTAAATGGTCATGAGAGAGTAACAATGAGTGAGAATGTCTCTGCGGTTATTCGCAAGAAGCTTCCAGAGAAGCAAAAAGACCCTGGCATGTTTGCCATTCCTTGCAGCATTGGGCACCATGAATTTGCTCGGTGCATGCTCGATCTTGGGGCATCTATCAATGTCATGCCCTTTTCTATCTATTCTTCCCTCGGTTTAGGACCTTTGACAAAGACCGGGGTGATCCTTCAACTAGCCGATCGTTCTACTGCTGTGCCAGAGGGAGTTATAGAGGATGTCCTGGTTAAGGTCAATGGCCTTATCTTCCCCGCGGATTTCTATATTCTGCGTATGGATGACTCTGATAGCTCACCGAATTCGACTCCCATTCTTCTGGGAAGACCCTTCCTTAAAACTGCCCGAACCAAGATTGATGTGCACAATGGCACTCTTTCTATGGAATTTGACGGAGAGACCATCTCTTTCAACATCTTGGATGCTATCAAGCATCCTTCTGATGGGAATGTCTCCGCTATTTGCACCATCGACTCAATTGACGAGTGTGTCGACAACTTCTCCTCATTTGAGTTCATAGATCTGCTCGAGACCATTCTTGATCTCTCTCCAGATGAGCAGGACCTTCTTCAAAGTCTATCTGCCTTGGCCATTGGAGAGGCTTCTTCCTCTTCTCCTTCTCCTACCTTGATAGACTTGAAACCCTCTCTTGAGCCCACCAAACCTTCCATTGTGAATCCCCCCTCTCTTGACCTAAAACCTCTACCAGCTCATCTCAAGTACGCATACTTAGGTAAAGGAGACACTCTTCCAGTGATCATCTCTAGTAGCCTCACTGCTACTCAGGAAGAGAAGTTAGTTAATGTCTTGAGGGACCACAAGACTGCGATTGGATGGACTCTGGCTGATATTAAGGGAATCAGCCCTTCTACGTGTATGCATCGTATATTATTGGAGGATGGATCTAAACCATCCCGTGAGCCTCAGCGTAGACTGAATCCTCCAATGATGGAAGTGGTCAAGAAAGAAATCATCAAACTCCTTGATGCAAGAATCATATACCCTATCTCTGATTCACAATGGGTATCACCAATCCATGTGGTACCCAAGAAAACTGGTATTACTATAATTGAGAATCAGGATGGTGAAAAAGTTCCTACGAGAGCACAAAATGGATGGCGAGTATGAATTGATTACCGCAAATTGAACACTGCCACCCGGAAAGACCATTTCCCCCTTCCCTTCATTGACCAGATGCTTGAGCGCCTTCTGGGCGCCACCATTATTGCTTCTTAGATGGTTTCTCTGGTTACTTTCAAATAGCCATCGCCCCTGAGGATCAAGAAAAGACTACCTTCACGTGCCCTTTTGGCACCTTTGCCTACAGACGTATGCCTTTTGGGTTGTGTAACGCACCCGGTACATTTCAGAGATGTATGATGTCCATCTTCTCTGATTATGTTACCCGAATTATTGAGGTTTTCATGGATGATTTCACCGTCTATGGTGATTCATTCGATGACTGCCTGGGAAACCTAAAGATGATTCTTCAAAGGTGTGTAGAGACCGACCTGGTGCTGAATTACGAGAAATGTCATTTCATGGTGGATCAGGGCATAGTCTTAGGCCATGTGGTTTCCTCTCGGGGTCTTGAAGTAGATAAAGCAAAGATCGATGTCATTAGATCCCTTCCGTACCCGACCAGTGTGAAGGACATTCGATCATTTCTTGGTCATGCCGGCTTTTATAGGCGCTTCATCAAAGATTTCTCAAAAATCGCGCAACCTCTTTGTCTTCTTCTCCAAAAAGAGGCTTCTTTTGAGTTTAATGAGAAGTGCCAAGCGGCATTCGACCTTCTCAAGGAGAAACTGTGTTCTGCCCCCATCATTAAAACTCCAGATTGGAATCTGCCTTTCGAGATCATGTGCGATGCGAGTGATAGGGCAGTTGGAGCTGTTCTTGGGCAGCGGGATGGGCGAGAACCCCATGTTATCTCCTATGCATCTAGGACCTTAGACGATGCTCAGTGCAACTATACCACTACGGAGAAAGAGTTGCTAGCCATTGTTTTTGCGCTGGAAAAATTTAGGTCCTACCTCTTAGGGGTTAAGGTGATTATATACTCTGACCATGCCGCATTGAGGCATCTTTTCAAGAAGAAAGAATCCAAGCCGAGAGTACTTCGTTGGATATTGTTGCTCCAGGAGTTCGACTTGGAGATTAGAGATAAACGAGGATCAGAGAATCTAGTTGCCGATCACCTTAGCCGCCTTCCTATGAGAATTGAGGAGGGTACCCCAATATCGGAGTTTTTCCCTGAGGAATATCTCTATGCCGTGCAAAGCTATACACCATGGTATGCTGATATAGTAAATTACCTGGTGGCTAAAGACCTACCAGAGGATCTTACACGTGCACAGGCTGATCGAATCCGATATGATTCCCGATTTTATATTTGGGATGAGCCTTACCTCTTTCGGATTTGCGCGGATCAAATTATTCGAAGATGTATACCCGATAATGAGGTCAGATCCGTGCTTGAGTTTTGTCACTCTCTGGAGTGTGGAGGACACTTTGGCGCCAAGCGGACAGCTCATAAGGTCCTTGAGTGTGGCTTCTTCTGGCCCACTCTACATAAGGATGCTTACTTCTTCGTGAAGTCATGTGAGCGATGCCAGAGAACGGGAGGAATAACCAAAAGAGACGAGATGCCGATGAAGTATATTCTTGCATGTGAGGTCTTTGAAGTGTGGGGTATCGACTTTATGGGACCTTTTCCTCCCTCATACGGTTTTGAGTATATCCTCCTGGCAGTCGATTATGTCTCCAAGTGGGTTGAGGCCAAGGCCACAAAACGGGCAGATGCAAAAACGGTTGTGGATTTTGTGAAGGACCAGATCTTTAGTAGGTTTGGGGTCCCGAGAGTCATCATCAGTGATAGAGGAACCCATTTCTGCAACCGGAGTTTCGAGGCATTAATGAAGCAATACCATGTGACGCATAAAACCTCGACAGCTTACCACCCTCAAACCAATGGCCAAGCAGAGCTTTCAAATAGGGAGATCAAAGGCGTTTTGGAGAAAGTGGTGAACCCCACCAGGAAAGACTAGAGTCTTCGGTTGAATGACGCACTCTGGGCTTACAGGACTGCGTTCAAGTCCCCTGTCGGCATGTCCCCTTATCGGCTAGTCTATGGAAAGGCTTGCCATCTTCCAGTTGAACTCGAGCACAGAGCCTATTGGGCCATCAAGAAGTGCCATCTAGACTACCCAAACGATGCACTCAACCGGAAGCTACAAATCCAGGAGTTAGAGGAGATTCGAAATGACGCGTATGAGAACTCCCGAATCTTCAAGGAGAAGACCAAGGTGTATCATGACAGGAAGCTTGCCCACAAGGATTTCAAAGTGGGTGATAAGGTGTTGTTGTTTAACTCACGACTCAAATTACACCCGGGCAAGCTAAAAAGTAGGTGGATAGGGCCCTTTCTTGTGACCAAAGTGTTCGATTATGGTGCAGCAGAAATTCAGGGTCTTGATTCAGGGAAGGTCTTCAAGGTCAACGGACACCGACTGAAGCGGTTTCATGAGAGTTTCGACGCGAGTTGGATGGACATTCACGAGCTTGGCGAGCCATCATCTACTGCTTGAGGAGATGGAGACGTCGGGCGAACGACGTTAAAGAGAGGCGCTACTGGGAGGCAACCCTGCGAATAAAGGTTGTGTTTTTCCTTGTTTATTTTCTTTTTCTTGCATTGCATCACTACTTTGTGCTTAGCTTTACTCAGGGACGAGTAAAAGTTTAAGTGTGGGGTGGAGTCTTTATTGCATGTTAGGTAGTAAAAAAAAAGAAAAAAAAAAAAAAAATAATAATAATAAAAACCCATTTTTAAGCCTCAAATAAAAATGCCCAATTAAAAATCAAATGGAATGAGAGAGAACTGTAACTTGTATTGAATAATGTGGTGGAACTTGTTTAGACTCAAAAGGATCATATAGACCAGTTCAAGAAGAATTGAGGTCGTTGGTTTAGGGATCGTTTGTCACTGGTGAACTCGATTTGTTGTTTGAGTGCCAATAATTTAGAGATTTGCGCGAGAAATCATGTGAGGACTTACCATTGGACCGTGACCCGGAACTCAAGTTGTTTATAGTATAATATCCATAATAACCCACTATATCATCTCGTATATATATAAATAATATCCAAGTCTATTAGCTTCTAAAGTCACTTCATTATTATAATCAAGGATAAAGTTACACACAAATTCACTACACAAAACTATGCCTCATTCCACAAAACCACCACATCTCTTAATCTTTACTTTAAGTTTTCTCTTTACTTGTTACTTTCATTTTGTTGCAATCAACCAATCAACAACCCCCCCAATTGTGTGTCTTGTTTTAGGTCTTGTGTTTGGCTTTATTTATGGTCTTGGTTTCTCTTTATTTTAGTTTCTATTTTTATTGAGTCCATTTTCATTAGAGAAGTAATCTTTTCACCTAGTTTAGTCTAAATAGCTCTCTGTGGTTCGACCCCTACTTCCACTGTCTACTTTATTGTAGTTAAGTCTAGGGTTATAAATTTCTTTTGGTAAGTGTAAAACGACTGCAAAAATACCTCTTATCAGTACTCTATCACTTTGGATAGAATAATAGTTTATGTTCTGACATTTCATTTTTGTTGAATAATTTATCAATTCAAATCTTTTTTGCTTAGGGATTACTAGTTTCTTGTAAGATATATTCTTTTTTTAGTACGAATAATTAATTTAAAAAAAGATATGTTTTATGAGGCCTGTTTGGATCTTCTCGTGATCCATAAACCGCTACTTTTGATATTGTTCAAATTTAAGGGCTTCAATTAGAAGATTTCTTATGAATACCAGGAGTAATGAAAGATGTTCTTTTTGGTTTCTAACACCTTTCCTGATTGAAGAAGTTTCCTGAAATTTGTTGTGACTCAAGTGATTCAATGAGAAAAGTTTCTATCAAATATGGAGTTTTGGCTTTTTAGTCAGTGGTTTCTGGTTTGTGAGACAAGCAACATACCAGATGTGCCAAACAGTGACTTGAGATTGCGTTATCTCCCAAAGTTCAATAATAATAATAATAATAATAATAATAATAATAATCTTTTGTTATTCTTCATTTTATGTGATCGTTTGTGTATAATTTGATTTTAGAAAATTAATGTAGTGTAGTTTGAGACTTGTTTGCTTTTACTTTTTTGATTGGAGATGTTGTATGGTGTTTGTGTTCAAATCCATATGAAATATGTTTAGGATGATAGTTTTGTTTTGTGACCTGATATATCACGACGCACTTTGAGCATGCTCAAATCATGACGACAGTATATATAGCTAATAAACGATGTATAAATTTGAAAAAAATAATATATATAATTTATTCTTTGTAACAATTGGTACATAAACAATGAAAACAATAAGTATATTAAAAAGCAAAAAAATAATATATAAAATTTCAAAACTAAAGAATACATAAAAAATAAAAAAAATATGCCTTACACAGGGAAAACAATATATAGAAATAAGTATATTGAAAAATGAAAAAACAATATATATCAATGATTTAAATTGCGATATAGCGGTCCGTAGTGCTTGAGCTTTTTTTGTAGCGGATTGCAGTAGTGAGCGCTATTGCGTCACTATGACCATATAGCGGGATATAGCGGGAAAGCCACGTTTGTATAGTTATAACAAAATTTTCAATATAAAAGTAAAAATTAAAACCACCATAAATAAAGATACTACAATAATCCATAATTAAACATATACACACAAAGTTCATTATCCACAATTAAACATGCGACATAAAATTCCAAAATAAACATATGAAAACTTAATTATCCAATATAAACACACAAATACTTAATTATTCAAAATAAACATAAATACTTAAACTGAATATTTACTCTTCGGATGAAGAGAAAGTAGAAAGTGAAGGGTTTATTTTCTTATGAGTTTGTGTTCATTTCTTTATTGGGTTTGGATCCGGGTATAATAAAATTTCGGGTATAAATTACAAAAATAATATCAAATATCCAATAGCGCTGCTTTGTTCTGCTATTAAGACCGCAATAGCGGCGCTATAGCGCATGCAGCGGCCAAAATGTTACAGCTGTTATATTTTCGTTGCGAGTTGTGTTTCATGGCATATTACCGCTATTACGCGCAATTGCAGCGCAATTGAAAACAATGATATATATATATATATATATATTAGGCGTGCTATAGTGCCATCGTGATATCACATTTCCCTTTAGTTTTAAGATTGGACTGTTAGTTTTACAATAAAAATAGATGGTTTTGAAATTTTTTGGTAAATTTGATAGATTCTGTGTTATGAAATGACAAATACGATATTTCTAGCTTTTGAAGTGGCAAATCTGACATTTTAATTTTTTTTAACGAATTAATGTAGGTTCTATTATGACAACTATGACGGTGATATTCATGGTGACGCATTGATGCGAATGCTAATGACAGAGCAATTGATTTTTTCGAGGTGGCAACCTGACCAAACCCTAAATACTTTAAAAAAGTCATGGAGTCAAACAACCCAAACTTACCCTAACTGGACCGTATAACCTGAACCGGAATGCTCCGACCCCAAAACTGAACTTAACCCGACCTGACTCAAACCCGATATCTGGTTGCTCAAGCATGGATAAAATACTTGATGAAATTTTCCACAACTTTATGATTTGTGGATTATCAACGATGTCCAACACCTTCCCATTAATGGGACTGATGAAAAAAAAAATAGGTCGTCTTTTCATCCTATCTTTTAGTTTTATTACATCAATTGAAGCGTTGGTTGTTTGTTAAACAATTAGTTACAGTCGTGCCTTGCGTTCAAATATGATTTTCTTTTTCATTTTCTTGGTTTTTCATTCCTTAAACTCAAGCTCAATATTTGACCGCATTAAACTCTTGCAGATAGAAAAAATACTATGATAAAAGTGATTGAGTTTCTTCGTAATTCTAGACTAGCAGGAAACCTTCCGGAAGTAACTATTGATCATGTGATTTGGGTATGCGATCTAAACTAAGAGAAGCTCACTCTATTATTTTCCAATCAACATACGGGGATTGTGATTTGGGTTAACATGTCCACTCAACTCTTACTAATTTTTGGAGTTCAGATACATATTATACGAGTTGCAGGTGACAGGATGCCACCCAGTAATACGTAATGTGCTATACGAGCTTGGATATATATTATTGAAGTCATTTTTAATTTTTTACTATAGAAAATAGTGGTAATTAATCAAAACTAAATAGCATATAAGAGTGAATTTTGCAAGATCGTATCAAGGAGTTTGTCGTGAAAATAGACAGAAAATGCAAGATACAACTCCATAAAACAATCTACTTTTTATAATTTTAAATACCCAACAAAAAATATTATATGTTTTATGATTATCTTTCAAATTCCACTAAGTTGTAAACTAATTCCCTTTCGGCAACGCCATTGATAACCACTCAAATTTTTTATCCAGTTCCACCAAGTTCGAATGCAATTAAATATGTTTGTGATAAATATAGAGGTCAAAACATAAGATTCCATTGGCATATGCTAAGTACATCAAGCAAATAGAATAGCATATTCAATCTTGTAAGATAGCTATTTTACTTTTTCATATTATTTTATTTAAATTGACGACGAGAATCATTTCGTTAATGCACAACATTGTTGTTCTAGGGGTATCAAGATATTCTGAGAGATGTAGAGCTGCAACAAGAGTTTGACAAGCATGTGAGATCTTGCAAGTTTATCGATGTAATGAATGGGTTTCACTTTTAATTAGTTTCAACGTCAATTGGGTTGTTCTTTTCCCAACTCAAATATTGTCGCACTTGTTATTGACACGACAACACAACATGAAGGTTAAAGAGCTTCTAGAAGATAAGATGGTAGTGGAGAGTTGATTCAAGGGATTAGAAAAGCCATTTCTCAAAGCGTTCTTGAAGGTACAGTACCAAGTCTTGGTTAAGAGAAATGTTATTTTTTGTGTATCGGGTTGCTCAAATATGGATACTTTTTTCACAATTCTCCGATATGTAGATTGTCACCGATGTCCAACATCTTCCTGTTAACTGGACTGATGATCAAAAGCATGCAGTCTTTTCATCCTATCATTTAGTTCTATTAAATCACAATTTTTCATCCTTGTTCTATTAATTATTGTTTTATAAACATATTTTTTTCACAATATGGAATAGGAAACCAATTAACCATAATTAATTCATCAAAATATTTTGTAGGATTACTCGTCTTGTCATCCCTAGATTAAAAAATGCCTTGAAGAGTTTAAGGTACTTGGTCAAACGTCAAAGCATATTGCATAGGTGTTTGATTTGTTCCATTGGTGCCATTAAGGAAAAATTAAATATTTTCATTAGTAGAAAAGTTTCATGTGTGTTTGATTTGTTCTTTTTTCTATTTATTTAATCAAATTAAATGTTGTGGTGTTAAATGTTAAAATTACCTAAAACATAAGATGATGTGTTGTTAAGGAGAACATAATCCATTATAGAAGAAGGAAGTAGATATAAACATATTTATGTTGCATCTCCTTAAAAATCAATGTGAACAATAATATTGCAATAAATTATATTAATACATAACAACCCAACAAATAAAATATACATAAATACAAAATAATAAAATAAAGAAATAAAATTTTATCACTAATAAATGATGTCAGAACTCAAATAAGTCGTATAAATGATATAAGAACAAAATCTTAGGCATAATTTTAGAGAAATTTACTTCAAAAATGATATCAGATCAAATTGGTATCAGAGTCCTTAAGTAATTTTTTAAATTATTCAATTGTAAAGATTATTTTAAATCAGCTTAATTTAAAATAAAAAATCTAGCACACTATAAATTTATAAAATAATCATATACAAAACAATGAACTTTGGCGTCTTTCGAACCAACTTGGGAGATAGACTGGGCGTCTTTTGAACCAACTTGGGACCTGAACGGGGCTTTTTTGAATCATCTTGTTTTCTGAATTTTTTCGAACTGATTCTCTAAATAAGGTTATCCTGTCAGGACCTGCCTTTATGTTTTTGCTTCAAAGCTCCAACAATCTCAAAGAAGACCGAAAAAACAAACGCTTCGTCATTGCAGATGAATTCTGAGGCATCTCAATGTAAAGCAACCTTATGTAATTTAACTGATCACAAGGCTGGGTTATACCGCATAGGGGCCTCCTTTGCGTTATTAGTGCCCGACAACACATCAACTGAGTCTGTGATTTTCCTCACTATAGTTGTTGAAATGACTAACCGTAACTCTGAAGTTTACTATCTTCTCTAGTGAATCCCAATTACAGTGTCGAGCATCCATAAAATCCCTTTTTTTCTTTTTTGGTTCCCAATTATTTAAAAAAAATAAAACTATATCAGATGCACAACCTATAGATATTTTAATTAAAAATGTGATACAAAATTGAACAAGTGATGCATAAGTGAGTTCGTTAATTTCACAGATTTTTTGGGTACAACGTCGACCTGAACAATAAAATCTCCTTGCTCAATACGTTGCTCTAAGTATACTCGTTCTCATGGAACCAAAACAAAATATCTATTGTTTTCCTGCATAAAAGGATAAGAAAAATTCAAATAATTGTTTTGTAATGCTTTGAGTGGTATACTAAACAACTAATTAGAAAAATCACCATACCTCAAAATTGCTCTCGTGGTGTCCAAAAAAAAAACTATAGGCATCCTTGGTCTTGCTCTGATTGACTTCCACAAGATTCACCTTAAGCTTCGTTTGGTCTGCTTTTACTTTTTCTATTTTCTGGGTGGTCTTCTTCTTCGACATCTTGCTTTTCTCTAGAGAGAAATGATTCTCCGAATTTTCAATGAACCACCCCAAAGTCATTTCGAACTTAGGAAAGATGCCCACAGGTTTTTTTTTTGTGTGATCAGATGTACGTTGTGATGTCCTCGTTGTCCAATTTTTGTAATTTTACTGGACATAAATTTTTAGGAAGCCAACAGATAATTGTATTTGCTTGATCAACCGTGACCTCATAATTTCCTTCCGAGCATCTGGTGTGTCACGGGAGAAGATGCCCACAAGTTTTTTTTTTTGTGTGATCAGATGTACGTTGTGATGTCCTCGTTGTCCACTTTTTGTAATTTTACTGGATATAAATTTTTAGGAAGCCAACAGATAATTGTATTTGCTTGATCAACCGTGACCTCATAGTAACCTTCCGAGCGTCTGGTGTGTCACAGGAGAAGTAGCCTACCTAACTGAATCATTAAACGTCGCAAAACATGCTTCAATGTACTCCCTTTCATATCAAAATCCATCTACTGTGATGACTGGATCGAACATGATGTCCTAAATTCATTTAACAAAAATAAACACAATTAAAATAATAATAAATAATAATTAAGATAACGATGGAGCTGGTGAAGGAAATACAAATGTCATTGTTTGTTTGTTTATTTATTTATTTATCAACTTATTTACATAATTGTTATTTTTTAATAACAGAAGGCTCAATGTACTAAACTTATGAATTTTTTTCTTTTTCTGAGTTGGTCTCATAAAATTGAGTTCTCAAGCTACGTAACAAATGGAATACATTTTATATATTTGATATACCATTTGCTTCAAATTAGCATACCCGCATATTTGTACTTGATCTTGTGAATTAACTAGTTTGATTATCTTACTCTAACCTCCCTGGTGATGGTGCATAGACCTAGTGTCTTACCCACCTTACTTAATCCCTATTACAAAGCAATCAATCATATCTCGTCACATGGCACAACAATTATGTAATTTAGCCCGCAGAATTTTATTATTATAGAAACTCTAAATTCATGACACAGTTATAGCAATTTTGTTCAAATGATGATAAAACAAGGGTAAAAAATTGAGGGCCCTCTGATGTAATTTTGTTTTTATTTTTATAGCAATTAGATTTTGTGATGAATACAATAGATCGGGCACTATATCATAAGGTTTTAAACCGCGCTAAAACAGGCCTAACCTTTCTTACTGAGTTATTACAAAACTAGGAGGTACATTTACATCTTGGCCCTTGTACTTTTGAAATATTTTATAATTATGACAATTTCTTTATATTAATTATATTTCTTTCCTGTTTCAGAAGTCAAAATTTTGTGAGAAATTTCACAATAGGTATTTCCTGTCGTTAGAAAAACTTAAGTTTAAAATTTCAATCTACCCGTTAAAAAAAACGATTTTGAATGTCATCTATGGGTTCTTCGGCATTTGTTCTTTCTGGTAAGTAATTTTTTTTTTTGAAGGAGAGTGTTCGAATCACTCTTCCAAATTTGAAACTTGTACTATTTAATAAAAATACTAAGAAATTTACAATCCTAATTTCTACGAAATCTAAAACGTTCTAAAAAAAGACATTTGCCGGCCTATTTAGTTACGACCCGAAAAATTCTTTGACCGATTCTTTTTCACACAAGTTAATTTCTTTTTTAATTCTTCACTTTATTGAATATTTTGTCCCAAACAATAATATTCATAATCGTGAAGGTTGAAACTAGCCTATACTTTTTGAGTTTATTGATTTGTTGCCTATTTACCTTGACACATTTTTGAAGATTTTATCGCTTACACAATATTCCCTTTTTCATCGTCACCAAAAAAAATTTCTCGGGTCTAGCCATTCGCCAAATCGTGAGCATTGTCAGTTCTCCTAAGCATTCTTCCAACAATTTAAGCCTTTCACACTGATCCGATTTTCTAGCCTTTTCTGTTACATTATTTATTTTCTCCACAAACATATTCCATAAATCGCCCAGTCAAAAATACATTGATATTCATTTTTCCACAAATCATTTTATGCTCCGATGTCGCCTTCCATCGAGAAAATAAATGCTTGTTTGGGAAATTGTTCATCTACAAAGAGTGAAAAACATATCATAGGTTTTTTTTTAAAAATATCATTTATATTTAGCAAAATTTCCTTATCCACACAAGACTTAAGTGTAATTTATAATACATATCCTATCCTACAGATAATTTACATATCCACACAAGACCTAAGTGTAATTTATAAGAGAGAGAGAGAGAGAGAGAGAGAGAGTGTGTGTGTGTCACCATCCAAACTCCTTAATTTCTTGTCACCTTTCATCGGAAAAATAATGATGCGATTGTTTTTCACCGATGTCAGATCGACGGAACTGGAGACCGGCGACATGAAGAACGAGGCAGGGAGAGAAAGGATATTAGAGTTGTCGTTCAGATTGGGTAATTTTATGAGACATAATAACGTGATATTTTCAAATTATATATTTCGAGATATTTTCAAATTATACACTTTGAGTAGTGACATTGGAACCCCTTTAATTCAAAACAGAATTTTAGGAATAATATTAGAGAAATTTATTTTAAAATGTTATCAGATCAAAATGACATCAGAGCTTTCAAGTAATAAATTTTTCCAAATTATTAACTCATAAACTCCATTTTAAATTAGCTTAATTTAAAATAAAAAATTTGACATAGAACAAATTAATATCTTCATAAAATTAGGGTTATAGATGCAAAATGGATGCAAAAGTGCTCAATAAATTAGTTGGGGGTTGAGCTTTGTAAAAGATTGAGGTTGCAAAAGTGAGCTTTTTCGTTATATAAACAATATTCCACATTTATTGGAAAAATACCTCGTTCTGGGGGTTCTTCATGGCCTATCTAATAATATTCCTTCTCGGGTCTAGCCATTCGGCAAATCGTGAGCATTGTCAGTTCTCCTAAGCATTCTTCCAACAATTTAAGCCTTTCACACAGATCCGATTTTCTAGCCTTTTCTGTTACATTATTTATTTTCTCCACAAACATATTCCATAAATCGCCCTGTCAAAAATACATTAATATTCATTCTTCCACAAATCATTTTATGCTCCGAAAACATAAAACCCTAAAATCATAACTCTATCAATTCAAATCATTTACCTCTTCTCGAGAAATGAACACCTTAAATTCCATTAAACTGGTGTCGGAGAAAATAAATGCTTGTTTGGGATGTTGTTCATCTACAATGAGTGAAAAACATATCATAGGTTTTTTTTTAAATATCATTTATATTTAGCAAAATTTCCATATCCACACAAGACCTAAGTGTAATTTATATTACATATCCTATCCTACAGATAATTTACATATCCACACAAGACCTAAGTGTAATTTATAAGAGAGAGAGAGAGAGAGAGAGAGAGAGAGAGAGAGAGTGTGTGTGTGTGTGTGTCACCATCCAAACTCCTTAATTTCTTGTCACCTTTCATCGGAAAAATAATGATGCGATTGTTTTTCACCGATGTCAGATCGACGGAACTGGCGACCGGCGACATGAAGAACGAGGCAGGGAGAGAAAGGTATTCTTTTACATAAACTGGGGCTACTTAGGGTTTAATAGAGCTAAATTTGCTCTATCTAGCTCTTGCTACCATGATACGATCAAAATAGAATGGTTTTATTATTATTATTTTGGATGAGTTGCAAAGGGTCTCTTAATCTCTCTGTTTTAGATTTTAGCAACGATAAATCTTTCTGTAGTATTAATTGAGGTGAATTTAATTTACAGGTGGAAGTAAAAGAAGTAATATAATACCCTTAATGATATACTTAATCTTCAGAGAGAGCTGAAGCCGTGAAGAAATCAAACAATTGAGGTGTTAGTAAATACATTAACATAATTACTCAGTACTAATTGTTATGGTAGATGCTTTGCTTTGAATTTTGATGATAGCAAATTTTAGTTGTAATTTTTTTTTTTTTTCGAAGAAGTTGTAATTTTAGTTGCAATTTTAGATGGTAAATTGTAGCTTTGTTATAGAAAATTGTAGATGTAATTTGTAAATTGTAATTCGACATCTACTTGATGAATGTTTTCGTTGTGAAAGACTAGTGATTTGAGGTGATACCGATTAACGTACAGTATGCAATTGTTGTAAAATACGAGTTTGTGAAATGCAATTTTTGGTAAACATATTTATGGGTTCTGTTTATAACATCATGTCAGTAAGAACCAAATTATGTTTTTTTGGGATTAAATCACAACTTAAGAAGAAACCAGTACATTCTCAAGTCGATTGGATGCAACATTCTCAAAACTGGTAGACGCAATTCAACGAACAAATACATACAAATTCTTGAGATGAAAACAAACATATGTACATTCTTAAGTCGATTGGGAGGCAACATTCTCAAACTGGTAGATGCAGTTCAACGAACAAATACATACAAATTTTTGAGATGAAAACAAACATATGTATACATGCAAATTCTTAAGATGAAAACAAATGGTTCCAATTCATTCAATCATACATATATACATACAAATTCGTTACAATATCCAATACCCATTTGTGTATATTCTCGAAAAAAACGTTACACTTAAAAATGTAATTAACAAAACATAATCACAACATATATGAAGGCCTTTTTCGAGTCGAACATGAGAGCGAGTTACGAGCCGCGATCTAAAATTGCACCTCTCGATACGTGTACCATTGATCACAGAATGAAAATTTTCTTCTATACAGCCCTAAAATAAACCACACAAATCAGCTAATACTTGACATTGAGGTTATAAACCACAAAACAAAATAAAAATAAAAAAATACCAAAGTAAGGTTTACCGAGAGCGACTGGAGGGTCAGCAGAGGCAGGTGGTGGATTATATGGTGGAGCTGTCTCACTTCCTGATGGCTTCTCTTTCTGTTTCAAACAAATAATAATAATAATAATAATAATAATAATAATAATAATAATAATTATTATTATTATTATTATAATAATAATAATAATAATATCTATTATAATTGGTGCTAGTAATCATGATTGCAAGCTTACCGAAGCACCGGCATAACGCATGATGAGATATACTTCACCCACAGCCCTAAAACAAATATAAAAATGAGAAGAATAAAAATTATATAAAGCTATTTTATATTGAAAATTATTACTATAGGGGTAAGAAATTATATACATGCGATCCTGGTTTTGAATTAGCTAGTAACAATCGTGGTAACCTTGAGTCAGGACTTTATGAAGAGGCACACTGAAAAATAAAAATAAAAATTATAATTTCATCCAAAGCATAAAAAAAAATTTAAAAGTTAATTATGAAACATTGAAAGTGTCATCAAATTAACCTTGCAATTCCAATGCAAAAATATGTGATACTATCCCAAACCGAAAGATTAATTTTTCTTATCCCTTCAATTAAAGGAATTTGAAGCTTGTCTTCAAAGATCGGATTACTTCCCCCATCTGTTTTATCACCCCCATCTGTTTTAGAAAAGTTTAAATCAAAACATCACAATTTAAAAAAATACTTAGATGTGAAAAATTGTAAAATATACCAGTGCAGGTACTAGTGCGGAATTCTAAGTTGCCATATTGAAGACGGACGTATGGTTCTAGGTCTGAAGATATTGGCCTGCCTCTCAGCCCCCTACATCCTACAACTGATCGAAATGTATAATATTTGTTAATAAAGTAGAATATTACCCTCTAATAATGTAACATTCAAATGAGATTAAAACAAATTGCAAATGCAATCTATTGGTTTATGTAATTTCGCTTGAAAACTATCGTTTTGATTAATTGCACGGAGGCATCAAACGAAGGTTTTAATCCCCTTTGTCTCTCTTCCTCCATCATATTAATTTTAAGAAAACGGTGAAGATCTATGTCAATCTCCCAGATTTGATTATAAAGTTGTTCCGATGCCAAATTGAAAGGTTATATTAACTAGGAATTGATCTGAAATTGAAAAAATCATATCCGAAATTAGAAAAAAGGGAGACTACCTGTTACATCAAGGACTGGGCCGTCAGAAACAACTGATGTCTCTTTGACTAAAGGGACTCCAATTGAGTTAAACATCTCCTCCTGATTTGAGAAAAAAAATATACATCAGATTTTTTATATTAGTATATGAATGTGTTGAAATTCGTTTGAATTTGGAAGGGGGGAGATGAATTAGACAAGAGCAGATTCAGGACTGAAAAAGGAGTGGAAATTGAAGGCTTGATCTGATAATTTCTGTACTCTTTTATCCTTTTCATTCATAGGCTTCTGATTTGAGAAAAAATATACATCAGATTTTTTATATTAGTATATGAATGTGTTGAAATTCGTTTGAATTTGAAAGGGGGGGAGATGAATTAGACCTGAGAAGATTGAGGACTGAAATCAAAGGGGACTTGATCTGATAATTTCTGTACTGTTTTATCCTATTCATTTGAGAAAAAATATACATCAGATTTTTTATATTAGTATATGAATGTGTTGAAATTCGTTTTGAATTTGAAAGGAAGGGACATGAATTAGACCTGAGAACCGAAAACGGGGTGGAAAAGGAAGGGGCCATCAGCTACTGAGGGAGGTTGATCTGATAATTTCTGTCCTGTTTTATCCTTTTCATTCATAGATCTCACTAGTACTGCGACCTGTCATACACAAATTTAACGTTGATTCATAGATTCAATACATAGTTATTACTTGAAAAAAAACTGATAAAAGAGTATAACCTCGACAGAATCATGAGAATCCAAGTCTTCCTCTTGCTTCATCACACCACTGTTGCATTTAGGAATTGAAGGCGACTGAACCTCTAATAATGTAACATTCAAATGAGATTAAAACAAATTGCAAATGCAATCTATTGGTTTATGTAATTTCCCTTGAAAACTATTGTTTTGATTAATTGCAGGGAGGCATCAAACGAAGGTTTTAATCCCCTTTTTCTCTCTTCCCCATCATATTAATTTTAAGAAAACGGTGAAGATCTATGTCAATCTCCTAGATTTCATTAAAAAGTTCATTATCCACATTTAAACATGCGACATAAAATTCCAAAATAAACATATGAAAACTTAATTATCCAATATAAACACACAAATACATAATTATTCAAAATAAACATAAATACTTAAACTGAATATTTACTCTTCGGATGAAGAGAAAGTAGAAAGTGAGGGGTTTATTTTCTTATGAGTTTGTGTTCATTTATTTACTGGGTTTGGGTCCGGGTATAATAAAATTTCGGGTATAAATTACAAAAATAATATCAAATATCCAATAGCGCTGCTTTGTTCTGCTATTAAGACCGCAATAGCGGCGCTATAGCGCATGCAGCGGTTACAACTGTTATATTTTCGTTGCGAGTTGTGTTTCATGGCATATTACCGCTATTACGCGCAATTGCAGCGCAATTGAAAACAATGTTATATATATATATATATATATATATATATATATATATATATATATATATATTAGGCGTGCTATAGTGCCATCGTGATATCACATTTCCCTTTAGTTTTAAGATTGGACTGTTAGTTTTACAATAAAAATAGATGGTTTTGAAATTTTTTGGTAAATTTGATAGATTCTGTGCTATGAAATGACAAATACGATATTTCTAGCTTTTGTAGTGGCAAATCTGACATTTTAATTTTTTTTAACGAATTAATGTAGGTTCTATTATGACAACTATCGCGGTGATATTCATGGTGACGCATTGATGCGAATGCTAATGACAGAGCAATTAATTTTTTCGAGGTGGCAACCTGACCAAACCCTAAATACTTTAAAAAAGTCATGGAGTCAAACAACCCAAACTTACCCTAACTGGACCGGATAACCTGAACCGGAATGCTCCGACCCCAAAACTGAACTTAACCCGACCTGACTCAAACCCGATATCTGGTTGCTCAAGCATGGATAAAATACTTGATGAAATTTGAATTGAGATTCAAATTTTCCACAACTTTATGATTTGTGGATTATCAACGATGTCCAACACCTTCCCATTAATGAGACTGATGAAAAAAAAAATAGGTCGTCTTTTCATCCTATCTTTTAGTTTTATTACATCAATTGAAGCGTTGGTTGTTTGTTAAACAATTAGTTACTGTCGTGCCTTGCGTTCAAATATGATTTTCTTTTTCATTTTCTTGGTTTTTCATTCCTTAAACTCAAGCTCAATATTTGACCGCATTAAACTCTTGCAGATAGAAAAAAATACTATGATAAAAGTGATTGAGTTTCTTCGTAATTCTAGACTAGCAGGAAACCTTCCGGAAGTAACTATTGATCATGTGATTTGGGTATGCGATCTAAATTAAGAGAAGCTCACTCTATTATTTTCCAATCAACATATGGGGATTGTGATTTGGGTTAACATGTCCACTCAACTCTTACTAATTTTTGGAGTTCAGATACATATTATACGAGTTGCAGGTGTCAGGATGCCACCCAGTAATACGTAATGTGCTATACGAGCTTGGATATATATTATTGAAGTCATTTTTAATTTTTTACTATAGAAAATAGTGTTAATTAATCAAAACTAAATAGCATATAAGAGTGAATTTTGCAAGATCGTATCAAGGAGTTTGTCGTGAAAATAGACAGAAAATGCAAGATACAACTCCATAAAACAATCTACTTTTTATAATTTTAAATACCCAACAAAAAATATTATATGTTTTATGATTATCTTTCAAATTCCACTAAGTTGTAAACTAATTCCCTTTCGGCAACGCCATTGATAACCACTCAAATTTTTTATCCAGTTCCACCAAGTTCGAATGCAATTAAATATGTTTGTGATAAATATAGAGGTCAAAACATAAGATTCCATTGGCATATGCTAAGTACATCAAGCAAATAGAATAGCATATTCAATCTTGTAAGATAGCTATTTTACTTTTTCATATTATTTTATTTAAATTGACGACGAGAATCATTTCGTTAATGCACAACATTGTTGTTCTAGGGGTATCAAGATATTCTGAGAGATGTAGAGCTGCAACAAGAGTTTGACAAGCATGTGAGATCTTGCAAGTTTATCGATGTAATGAATGGGTGATAAGAGGTATTTTTGCAGTCGTTTATACTTACCAAAAGAAATTTATAACCCTAGACTTAACTACAACAAAGTAGATAGTGGAAGTAGGGGTCGAACCACAGAGAGCTATTTAGACTAAAACTAGGTGAAAGGATTACTCCTCTAATGAAAACGGACTCGAACAAAAACTGAAAACTAAAATTAAGAGAAACCAAGACCGTAAATAAAACCAAACACAAGACCTAAAACAAGACACACAATTGGGGGGGTTGTTGATTGGTTGATTGCAACAAAATGAAAGTAACAAATAAAGAGAAAACTTAAAGTAAAGACTAAGAGATGTGGTGGTTTTGTGAAATGAGGCATAGTTTCGTGTAGTGAATTTGTGTGTAACTTTATCCTTGATTATAATAATGAATTTGGAATTAATATCTTAAGTGCAGTAAGATGAGCTCTAACCGATAAATAACTCACACAAAAAGATAGAATTTTAGTTTAGATGAGCTCGTAAATAAAAACACTAACCTACTTGAATATCATAACCAATTCAATAGGAATCATTGGTTATTTAAACAAATCAAAACCTCCTAAACAATGAGGTTGTTCAGAACTGTTTAGTTCGTTATGAGTTATTTGCACATGGCTATTATTCAAATTCTAATGGAAGCTATTGAGCAAAGCAACCAAAGGAATTTTGTGGCCCTTGTTAATTACTATTGAACATAGAATTGACCGAAATAAACTTAAAATAATTCATTGAGCATGAAAGATAATAAGTAAATAAAAACAGAATATAACCGTTCAAATGAAATTCATTATTAATGGTCTCAAAAGTTACAACACAAAAACATAAACACTAACTATGCCTCGAAGGGCTTACTCGAAATACATGGAAAATAAAGAAAATAAAATAATGATAGAACCCATTAATGAAGCGTGGATGGAACGGTGAAGCTTGCTTGACTTGCCCAACTCCAAGAGAGAGAATGATGAAGTTCAAAAGTGATTAGAATAGATGCCTTGCACCTGGTTATATCCCTCTCAAAAGGTGATCATGAGGGATGAATGAAGCCCCATGCAAAGAGTGTGAATGAGCATGGCAAAAACATGAAGAGTGAATGCAAAGTGCATGATAGATCTGTCCAGAAGATGGTCAATTTGGGACACGTATATCTCTGAATTGGGCTCTGGTGATATGGAATGAATTGTGGGCCTTGTTCTCTTCTTTCCAACAGTATATAGTATGCATATAGAGAAGGCCCAGATTGTGAGTTATGGCCGAAATACTGAGGCTGTGTCGGCAGGCCCGAGTCTTAATTATTATTTCCATCTTGTGCTCCAACATATTTATTTTCAAGCTATGCTCCATCCAAATTGCACCTGAATTCACATAAATATGTCATTAGTAGTATCAACATTCAATTTGTGATTATTATCGATATAAATAGAATATTAATGTATATAATGGTGCAATATCACATATGTATAGGGTATAAAATGTGTATAATTAATGACTTATCAATGGGTTTCACTTTTAATTAGTTTCAATGTCAATTGGGCTGTTCTTTTCCCAACTCAAATATTGTCGTACTTGTTATTGACACGACAACACAACATGAAGGTTAAAGAGCTTCTAGAAGATAAGATGGTAGTGGAGAGTTGATTCAAGGGATTAGAAAAGCCATTTCTCAAAGCGTTCTTGAAGGTACAGTACCAAGTCTTGGTTAAGAGAAATGTTGTTTTTTGTGTATCGGGTTGCTCAAATATGGATACTTTTTTCACAATTCTCCGATATGTAGATTGTCACCGATGTCCAACACCTTCCTGTTAACTGGACTGATGATCAAAAGCATGCAGTCTTTTCATCCTATCATTTAGTTCTATTAAATCACAATTTTTCATCCTTGTTCTATTAATTATTGTTTTATAAACATATTTTTTTCACAATATGGAATAGGAAACCAATTAACCATAATTAATTCATCAAAATATTTTGTAGGATTACTCGTCTTGTCATCCCTAGATTTAAAAATGCCTTGAAGAGTTTAAGGTACTTGGTCAAACGTCAAAGCATATTGCATAGGTGTTTGATTTGTTCCATTGGTGCCATTAAGGAAAAATTAAATATTTTCATTAGTAGAAAAGTTTCATGTGTGTTTGATTTGTTCTTTTTTCTATTTATTTAATCAAATTAAATGTTGTGGTGTTAAATGTTAAAATTACCTAAAACATAAGATGATGTGTTGTTAAGGAGAACATAATCCATTATAGAAGAAGGAAGTAGATATTTACATATTTATGTTGCATCTCCTTAAAAATCATTGTGAACCATAATATTGCAATAAATTATATTAATACATAACAACCCAACAAATAAAATATACATAAATAGAAAATAATAAAATAAAGAAATAAAATTTTATCACTAATAAATGATGTCAGAACTCAAATAAGTCGTATAAATGATATAAGAACAAAATCTTAGGCATAATTTTAGAGAAATTTACTTCAAAAATGATATCAGATCAAATTGGTATCAGAGTCCTTAAGTAATTTTTTAAATTATTCAATTGTAAAGATTATTTTAAATCAGCTTAATTTAAAATAAAAAATCTAGCACACTATAAATTTATAAAATAATCATATACAAAACAATGAACTTTGGCGTCTTTTGAACCAACTTGGGAGATAGACTGGGCGTCTTTTGAACCAACTTGGGACCTGAACGGGGCTTTTTTGAATCATCTTGTTCTCTGAATTTTTTCGAACTCATTCTCTAAATAAGGTTATCCTGTCAGGACCTGCCTTTATGTTTTTGCTTCAAAGCTCCAACAATCTCAAAGAAGACCGAAAAAACAAACGCTTCGTCATTACAGATGAATTCTGAGGCATCTCAATGTAAAGCAACCTTATGTAATTTAACTGATCACAAGGCTGGGTTATACCGCACAGGGGCCTCCTTTGCGTTATTAGTGCCCGACAACACATCAACTAAGTCTGTGATTTTCCTCACTATAGTTGTTGAAATGACTAACCGTAACTCTGAAGTTTACTATCCTCTCTAGTGAATCCCAATTACAGTGTCGAGCATCCATAAAATCCCTTTTTTTCTTTTTTGGTTCCCAATTATTTAAAAAAAATAAAACTATATCAGATGCACAACCTATAGATATTTTAATTAAAAATGTGATACCAAATTGAACAAGTGATGCATAAGTGAGTTCGTTAATTTCACAGATTTTTTGGGTACAACGTCGACCTGAACAATAAAATCTACTTGCTCAATACGTTGCTCTAAGTATACTCGTTCTCATGGAACCAAAACAAAATATCTATTGTTTTCCTGCATAAAAGGATAAGAAAAATTCAAATAATTGTTTTGTAATGCTTTGAGTGGTATACTAAACAACTAATTAGAAAAATCACCATACCTCAAAATTGCTCTCGTGGTGTCCAAAAAAAAAAACTATAGGCATCCTTGGTCTTGCTCTTATTGACTTCCACAAGATTCACCTTAAGCTTCGTTTGGTCTGCTTTTACTTTTTCTATTTTCTGGGTGGTCTTCTTCTTCGACATCTTGCTTTTCTCTAGAGAGAAATGATTCTCCGAATTTTCAATGAACCACCCCAAAGTCATTTCGAACTTAGGAAAGATGCCCACAAGTTTTTTTTTTGTGTGATCAGATGTACGTTGTGATGTCCTCGTTGTCCAATTTTTGTAATTTTACTGGATATAAATTTTTAGGAAGCCAACAGATAATTGTATTTGCTTGATCAACCGTGATCTCATAGTAACCTTCCGAGCATCTGGTGTGTCACGGGAGAAGATGCCCACAAGTTTTTTTTTTGTGTGATCAGATGTACGTTGTGATGTCCTCGTTGTCCACTTTTTGTAATTTTACTGGATATAAATTTTTAGTAAGCCAACAGATAATTGTATTTGCTTGATCAACCGTGACCTCATAGTAACCTTCCGAGCGTCTGGTGTGTCACAGGAGAAGTAGCCTACCTAACTGAATCATTAAACGTCGCAAAACATGCTTCAATGTACTCCCTTTCATATCAAAATCCATCTACTGTGATGACTGGATCGAACATGATGTCCTAAATTCATTTAACAAAAATAAACACAATTAAAATAATAATAAATAATAATTAAGATAACGATGGAGCTGGTGAAGGAAATACAAATGTCATTGTTTGTTTGTTTATTTATTTATTTATCGACTTATTTACATAATTGTTATTTTTTAATAACAGAAGGCTCAATGTACTAAACTTATGAATTTTTTTCTTTTTCTGAGTTGGTCTCATAAAATTGAGTTCTCAAGCTACGTAACAAATGGAATACATTTTATATATTTGATATACCATTTGCTTCAAATTAGCATACCCGCATATTTGTACTTGATCTTGTGAATTAACTAGTTTGATTATCTTACTCTAACCTCCCTGGTGATGGTGCATAGACCTAGTGTCTTACCCACCTTACTTAATCCCTATTACAAAGCAATCAATCATATCTCGTCACATGGCACAATAGGTATTTCCTGTCGTTAGAAAAACTTAAGTTTAAAATTTCAATCGACCCGTTAAAAAAAACGATTTTGAATGTCATCTATGGGTTCTTCGGCATTTGTTCTTTCTGGTAAGTAATTTTTTTTTTTGAAGGAGAGTGTTCGAATCACTCTTCCAAATTTGAAACTTGTACTATTTAATAAAAATACTAAGAAATTTACAATCCTAATTTCTACGAAATCTAAAACGTTCTAAAAAAAGACATTTGCCGGCCTATTCAGTTACGACCCGAAAAATTCTTTAACCGATTCTTTTTCACACAAGTTAATTTCTTTTTTAATTCTTCACTTTATTGAATATTTTGTCCCTAACAATAATATTCATAATCGTGAAGGTTGAAACTAGCCTATACTTTTTGAGTTTATTGATTTGTTGCCTATTTACCTTGACACATTTTTGAAGATTTTATCGCTTACACAATATTCCCTTTTTCATCGTCACCAAAAAAAATTTCTCGGGTCTAGCCATTCGCCAAATCGTGAGCATTGTCAGTTCTCCTAAGCATTCTTCCAACAATTTAAGCCTTTCACACTGATCCGATTTTCTAGCCTTTTCTGTTACATTATTTATTTTCTCCACAAACATATTCCATAAATCGCCCTGTCAAAAATACATTGATATTCATTTTTCCACAAATCATTTTATGCTCCGATGTCGCCTTCCATCGAGAAAATAAATGCTTGTTTGGGAAATTGTTCATCTACAAAGAGTGAAAAACATATCATAGGTTTTTTTTTAAATATCATTTATATTTAGCAAAATTTCCATATCCACACAGGACTTATGTGTAATTTATATTACATATCCTATCCTACAGATAATTTACATATCCACACAAGACCTAAGTGTAATTTATAAGAGAGAGAGAGAGAGAGAGAGAGAGAGAGAGAGAGTGTGTGTGTCACCATCCAAACTCCTTAATTTCTTGTCACCTTTCATCGGAAAAATAATGATGCGATTGTTTTTCACCGATGTCAGATCGACGGAACTGGAGACCGGCGACATGAAGAACGAGGCAGGGAGAGAAAAGATATTAGAGTTGTCGTTCAGATTGGGTAATTTTATGAGACATAATAACGTGATATTTTCAAATTATATATTTCGAGATATTTTCAAATTATACACTTTGAGTTGTGACATTGGAACCCCTTTAATTCAAAACAGAATTTTAGGAATAATATTAGAGAAATTTATTTTAAAATAGTATCAGATCAAAATGATATCAGAGCTTTCAAGTAATAAATTTTTCCAAATTATTAACTCATAAAGTCCATTTTAAATTATCTTAATTTAAAATAAAAAATTTGACATAGAACAAATTAATGTCTTCATAAAATTAGGGTTATAGATGCAAAATGGATGCAAAAGTGCTCAAAAAATTAGTTGGGGGTTGAGCTTTGTAAAACATTGAGGTTGCAAAAGTGAGTTTTTTCGTTATATAAACAATATTCCATATTTATTGGAAAAATACCTCGTTCTGGGGGTTCTTCATGGCCTATTGATAAGTCATTAATTATACACATTTTATACCCTATACATATATGATATTGCACCATTATATGTGTTAATATTCTATTTATAAGGATAATAATCACAACTTGAATGTTGATACTGCTAATGATATATATATGTGATTTCAGGTGCAATTTAGATGGAGCATAACTTGGAGAAAAGATGTTGGAGCACAAGATGGAAATAATAATCAAGACTCGGGCCTGCCGACACAGCCTTAGTATTTCGGCCATAACTCACAACCTGGGCCTTCTCTATATGCATACTATATACCGTTGGAAAGAAGAGAACAAAGCCCACAATTCATTCTATATCACCAGAGCCCAATTCAGAAGTCCAAATGGCCCAAATTGACCATCTTCTGGACAGATCTTTCATGCACTTTGCATGCACTCTTCATGCCTTTGCCATGCTTCCTTCACACTCTTTGCATGGATCTTCATTCATCCCTCATGATCACCTTTTGAGAGGGTTATATAACCAGGTGCAAGGCATCCATTCTAATCACTTTTGAACTTCATCATTCTCTCTCTTGGAGTTGGGCAAGTCAAGCAAGCTTCACCCTTCCATCCACGCTTCATTAATGGGTTCTATCATTATTTTATTTTCTTTATTTTCCATGTATTTCGAGTAAGCCCTTCGAGGCATAGTTAGTGTTTATGTTTTTGTGTTGTAACTTTTGAGACCATTAATAATGAATTTCATTTGAACGGTTATATTCTGTTTTTATTTACTTATTATCTTTCATGCTCAATGATGAATTGGTTATGATATTCAAATAGGTTAGTGTTTTTATTTACGAGCTCATCTAAACTAAAACCCTATCTTTTCGTTTGAGTTATTTATCGGTTAGAGCTCATCTTACTGCACTTAAGAGATTAATTCCAAATTCATTATTATAATCAAGGATAAAGTTACACACAAATTCACTACACGAAACTATGCCTCATTCCACAAAACCACCACATCTCTTAATCTTTACTTTAAGTTTTCTCTTTACTTGTTACTTTCATTTTGTTGCAATCAACCAATCAACAACCCCCCAATTGTCTGTCTTGTTTTAGGTCTTGTGTTTGGCTTTATTTATGGTCTTGGTTTCTCTTTATTTTAGTTTCTATTTTTATTGAGTCCATTTTCATTAGAGAAGTAATCTTTTCACCTAGTTTAGTCTAAATAGCTCTCTGTGGTTCGACCCCTACTTCCACTGTCTACTTTATTGTAGTTAAGTCTAGGGTTATAAATTTCTTTTGGTAAGTGTAAAACGACTGCAAAAATACCTCTTATCACCTATCTAACAATATTCCCTTTTTCATCGTCACCAAAAAATATTTCTCGGGTCTAGCCATTCGGCAAATCGTGAGCATTGTCAGTTCTCCTAAGCATTCTTCCAACAATTTAAGCCTTTCACACTGATCCGATTTTCTAGCCTTTTCTGTTACATTATTTATTTTCTCCACAAACATATTCCATAAATCGCCCTGTCAAAAGTACATTGATATTTATTTTTCCACAAATCATTTTATGCTCCGATGTCGCCTTCCATCGAGAAAATAAATGCTTGTTTGGGAAGTTGTTCATCTACAAAGAGTGAAAAACATATCATAGGTTTTTTTTTAAATATCATTTATATTTAGCAAAATTTCCATATCCACACAAGACCTAAGTGTAATTTATATTACATATCCTATCCTACAGATAATTTACATATCCACACAAGACCTAAGTGTAATTTATAGGAGAGAGAGAGAGAGAGAGAGAGAGAGAGAGAGTGTGTGTGTGTCACCATCCAAACTCCTTAATTTCTTGTCATCTTTCATCGGAAAAATAATGATGTGATTGTTTTTCACCGATGTCAGATCGACGGAACTGGCGACCGGCGACATGAAGAACGAGGCAGGGAGAGAAAAGATATTAGAGTTGTCGTTCAGATTGGGTAATTTTATGAGACATAATAACGTGATATTTTCAAATTATATATTTCGAGATATTTTCAAATTATACACTTTGAGTTGTGACATTGGAACCCCTTTAATTCAAAACAGAATTTTAGGAATAATATTAGAGAAATTTATTTTAAAATAGTATCAGATCAAAATGATATCAGAGCTTTCAAGTAATAAATTTTTCCAAATTATTAACTCATAAAGTCCATTTTAAATTATCTTAATTTAAAATAAAAAATTTGACATAGAACAAATTAATGTCTTCATAAAATTAGGGTTATAGATGCAAAATGGATGCAAAAGTGCTCAAAAAATTAGTTGGGGGTTGAGCTTTGTAAAACATTGAGGTTGCAAAAGTGAACTTTTTTGTTATATGCTCCGAAAACATAAAACCCTAAAATCATAACTCTATGAATTCAAATCATTTACCTGTTCTCGAGAAATCAAGCCCTTAAATTCCTCCAAACTGGTGTCGCCTTCCATCGAGAAAATAAATGCTTGTTTGGGAAGTTGTTCATCTACAAAGAGTGAAAAACATATCATAGGTTTTTTTTTTAAATATCATTTATATTTAGCAAAATTTCCATATCCACACAAGACCTAAGTGTAATTTATATTACATATCCTATCTTACAGATAATTTACATATCCACACAAGACCTAAGTGTAATTTATAAGAGAGAGAGAGAGAGAGAGAGAGAGAGAGAGAGTGTCACCATCCAAACTCCTTAATTTCTTGTCACCTTTCATCGGAAAAATAATGATGCGATTGTTTTTCACCGATGTCAGATCGACGGAACTGGCGACCGGCGACATGAAGAACGAGGCAGGGAGAGAAAGGTATTCTTTTAGATAAACTGGGGCTACTTAGGGTTTAATAGAGCTAAATTTGCTCTATCTAGCTCTTGCTACCATGATACGATCAAAATAGAATGGTTTTATTATTATTATTTTGCATGAGTTGCAAAGGGTCTCTTAATCTCTCTGTTTTAGATTTTAGCAACGATAAATCTTTCTGTAGTATTAATTGAAGTGAATTTAATTTACAGGTGGAAGTAAAAGAAGTAATATAATACTCTTAATGATATATTTAATCTTCAGAGAGAGCTGAAGCCGTGAAGAAATCAAACAATTGAGGTGTTAGTAAATACATTAACATAATTACTCAGTACTAATTGTTATGGTAGATGCTTTGCTTTGAATTTTGATGATAGCAAATTTTAGTTCTAATTTTTTTTTTTTTTTTTGAAGAAGTTGTAATTTTAGTTGCAATTTTAGATGGTAAATTGTAGCTTTGTTTAGAAAATTGTAGATGTAATTTGTAAATTGTAATTCGACATCTACTTGATGAATGTTTTCGTTGTGAAAGACTAGTGATTTGAGGTGGTACCGATTAACGTACAGTATGCAATTGTTGTAAAATACGAGTTTGTGAAATGCAATTTTTGGTAAACATATTTATGGGTTCTGTTTATAACATCATGTCAGTAAGAACCAAATTATGTTTTTTTGGGATTAAATCACAACTTAAGAAGAAACCAGTACATTCTCAAGTCGATTGGATGCAACATTCTCAAAACTGGTAGACGCAATTCAACGAACAAATACATACAAATTCTTGAGATGAAAACAAACATATGTACATTCTCAAGTCGATTGGGAGGCAACATTCTCAAACTGGTAGATGCAGTTCAACGAACAAATACATACAAATTTTTGAGATGAAAACAAACATATGTATACATGCAAATTCTTAAGATGAAAACAAATGGTTCCAATTCATTCAATCATACATATATACATACAAATTCGTTTCAATATCCAATACCCATTTGTGTATATTCTCGAAAAAAACGTTACACTTAAAAATGTAATTAACAAAACATAATCACAACATATATGAAGGCCTTTTTCGAGTCGAACATGAGAGCGAGTTACGAGCCGCGATCTAAAATTGCACCTCTCGATACGTGTACCATTGATCACAGAATGAAAATTTTCTTCTATACAGCCCTAAAATAAACCACACAAATCAGCTAATACTTGACATTGAGGTTATAAACCACAAAACAAAATAAAAATAAAAAAATACCAAAGTAAGGTTTACCGAGAGCGACTGGAGGGTCAGCAGAGGCAGGTGGTGGATTATATGGTGGAGCTGTCTCACTTCCTGATGGCTTCTCTTTCTGTTTCAAACAAATAATAATAATAATAATAATAATAATAATAATAATAATAATAATAATATCTATTATAATTGGTGCTAGTAATCATGATTGCAAGCTTACCGAAGCACCGGCATAACGCATGATGAGATATACTTCACCCACAGCCCTAAAACAAATATTAAAATGAGAAGAATAAAAATTATATAAAGCTATTTTATATTGAAAATTATTACTATAGGGGTAAGAAATTATATACATGCGATCCTGGTTTTGAATTAGCAAGTAACAATCGTGGTAACCTTGAGTCAGGACTTTATGAAGAGGCACACTGAAAAATAAAAATAAAAATTATAATTTCATCCAAAGATTTAAAAAAAGTTTAAAAGTTAATTATGAAACATTGAAAGTGTCATCAAATTAACCTTGCAATTTGATAAGAGGTATTTTTGCAGTCGTTTTACACTTACCAAAAGAAATTTATAACCCTAGACTTAACTACAATAAAGTAGACTGTGGAAGTAGGGGTCGAACCACAGAGAGCTATTTAGACTAAACTAGGTGAAAAGATTACTTCTCTAATGAAAATGGACTCAATAAAAATAGAAACTAAAATAAAGAGAAACCAAGACCATAAATAAAGCCAAACACAAGACCTAAAACAAGACAGACAATTGGGGGGGTTGTTGATTGGTTGATTGCAACAAAATGAAAGTAACAAGTAAAGAGAAAACTTAAAGTAAAGATTAAGAGATGTGGTGGTTTTGTGGAATGAGGCATAGTTTCGTGTAGTGAATTTGTGTGTAACTTTATCCTTGATTATAATAATGAATTTGGAATTAATCTCTTAAGTGCAGTAAGATGAGCTCTAACCGATAAATAACTCAAACGAAAAGAAAGGGTTTTAGTTTAGATGAGCTCGTAAATAAAAACACTAACCTATTTGAATATCATAACCAATTCAATAGAAATCATTGGTTATTTAAACAAATCAAAACCTCCTAAACAATGAGCTTGTTTAGAACTGTTCAGATCGTTGTGAGTTATTTGCACTTGGCTATTATTCAAATTCTAATGGATGCTATTGAGCAAAGCAACCAAAGGATTTTGTGGCCCTTGTTAATTACTATTGAACATAGAATTGACCGAAATAAACTTAAAATAATTCATTGAGCATGAAAGATAATAAGTAAATAAAAACAGAATATAACCGTTCAAATGAAATTCATTATTAATGATCTCAAAAGTTACAACACAAAAACATAAACACTAACTATGCCTCGAAGGGCTTACTCGAAATACATGGAAAATAAAGAGAATAAAATAATGATAGAACCCATTAATGAAGCGTGGATGGAAGGGTGAAGCTTGCTTGACTTGCCCAACTCCAAGAGAGAGAATGATGAAGTTCAAAAGTGATTAGAATAGATGCCTTGCACCTGGTTATATCCCTCTCAAAAGGTGATCATGAGGGATGAATGAGGCCCCATGCAAAGAGTGTGAATGAGCATGGCAAAAACATGAAGAGTGAATGCAAAGTGCATGATAGATCTGTCCAGAAGATGGTCAATTTGGGACACGTATATCTCTGAATTGGGCTCTGGTGATAAGGAATGAATTGTGGGCTTTGTTTTCTCTTCTTTCCAACAGTATATAGCATGCATATAGAGAAGGCCCAGATTGTGAGTTATGGCCGAAATACTGAGGCTGTGTCGGCAGGCCCGAGTCTTGATTATTATTTCCATCTTGTGCTCCAACATATTTATTTTCAAGCTATGCTCCATCCAAATTGCACCTGAATTCACATAAATATGTCATTAGTAGTATCAACATTCAATTTGTGATTATTATCGATATAAATAGAATATTAATGTATATAATGGTGCAATATCACATATGTATAGGGTATAAAATGTGTATAATTAATGACTTATCAAATCACCCCACACTTAAACATTTGATCGTCCTCGAGCAAAGATTATAACTTGCATTGGTAAGATGGGTCCCATGTTTTTGACTCGCTCTTCACTTATATACCAGCCAATAATGATCTTTGGTCCCTTGTGTAAGATTCCATGCACTTTGGTGAAACTCGCACTCACTCTCTTTTTTGTATAGTGGAATATGAATATGGAATATGTGGAGTGTCTCTCATAATTACTCTCAATTCAATTGAATCATGATTTCCTACCTTGGTCGTGAGGGGAATTCTCAAGTTATGTTTGGTGGATAATACATATATATATACTACGTAATTGGTTTGCTTGTCTACTTCGCCACTTTCGGTCAAATTGTCACTTGGTTTTCTAAACTCATGCCTCTACTCTCCGAAAAGATATCGCGTATACCTCTATCTTCTTAGAATAATGAACCTCCTAATGTGCGTACCTCCTGGCACCTTCAGTCATCTGGCCCAAAATGTGTCAACCTAACTGCTGGCCTGAGATGTATGACTGGAATCCACTCTTTCTCACAAATCGGGTAAACTAAGGTTTAGGCCATGTACAAGGGGAACCAGTTTGAGTCATGCAATCTTTTTATTATTTTTATTTTATTTTTTATTTTTTATTTTTTTGTTTTTGTTTTTGTTGTGTTTTTTTTTTTTTTTTTTTTTTTTTTTTGGAAGATTGTGACTCAAATCTATGAGGATTATGGGGGCCTAACTTGCCTTTATGTCAAAATTAGAGTTTACTCGAGAGTTTACTCTCATAAATTTGTCTCTAAGATGCATCTACTCAGTGTACAAAGCTCATCTACTACATATAAGCACTCAACTTCTGACACTAACCTCTACTTCCCGTCCCCTATCTTCTTATATAATGCCTAACCCTCCTTCTCCAAAACCAAGCAACAAAGTGACTTTAGAAGCTAATAGACTTGGATATTATTTATATATATACGAGATGATATAGTGGGTTATTATGGATATTATACTATAAACAACTTGAGTTCCGGGTCACGGTCCAATGGTAAGCCCTCACATGATTTCTCGCGCAAATCTCTAAATTATTGGCACTCAAACAACAAATCGAGTTCACCAGTGACAAACGATCCCTAAACCAACGACCTCAATTCTTCTTGAACTGGTCTATATGATCCTTTTGAGTCTAAAGAAGTTCCACCACATTATTCAATACAAGTTACAGTTCTCTCTCATTCCATTTGATTTTTAATTGGGCATTTTTTATTTGAGGCTTAAAAATGGGTTTTTATTATTTTTTTATATTTTTTATTTATTTTATTATTATTATTTTTAATTTTTTTTAATTTTTTTTTTTATACTACCTAACATGCAATAAAGACTCCACCCCACACTAAAACTTTTACTCGTCCCCGAGTAAAGCTAAGCACAAAGTAGTGATGCAATGCAAGAAAAAGAAAATAAACAAAGAAAAACACAACCTTTATTCGCAGGGTTGCCTCCCAGTAGCGCCTCTCTTTAACGTCGTTGGCCCGACGTTTTCATCTCCTCAAGCAGTGGATGCTGGCTCTCCAAGCTCGTGAATGTCAATCCAGCTCGCATCGAAACTCTCATGAAACCGCTTCAGCCGGTGCCCGTTGACCTTGAAGACTTTCCCTGAATCCAGACCCTGAATTTCTGCTGCACCATAATCGAACAATTTGGTCACAAGAAAGGGCCCTATCCACCTACTTTGTAGCTTGCCCGGGTGTAATTTGAGTCTTGAGTTAAACAACAATACTTTATCACCCACTTTGAAATCCTTGTGGGCAAGCTTCTTGTCGTGATACATCTTGGTCTTCTCCTTGAAGATTCGGGAGTTCTCATACGCGTCATTTCGGATCTCCTCTAACTCCTGGATTTGTAGCTTCCGGTTGAGTGCATCATTTGGGTAGTCTAGATGGCACTTCTTGATGGCCCATTAGGCTCTGTGCTCGAGTTCAACTGGGAGATGGCAAGCCTTTCCATAGATGAGCCGATAAGGGGACATGCCTACAGGGGACTTGAACGCAGTCCTGTAAGCCCAGAGTGCGTCATTCAACCGAAGACTCCAGTCTTTCCTGGTGGGGTTCACCACTTTCTCCAAAACGCCTTTGATCTCCCTATTCGAAAGCTCTTCTTGGCCATTGGTTTGAGGGTGGTAAGCTGTCGAGGTTTTATGCGTCACATGGTATTGCTTCATTAATGCCTCGAAACTCCGGTTGCAGAAATGGGTTCCTCTATCACTGATGATGACTCTCGGGACCCCAAACCTACTAAAGATCTGGTCCTTCACAAAATCCACAACTGTTTTTGCATCTGCCCGTTTTGTGGCCTTGGCCTCAACCCACTTGGAGACATAATCGACTGCCAGGAGGATATACTCAAAACCGTATGAGGGAGGAAAAGGTCCCATAAAGTCGATACCCCACACTTCAAAGACCTCACATGCAAGAATATACTTCATCGGCATCTCGTCTCTTTTGGTTATTCCTCCCGTTTTTTGGCATCGCTCACATGACTTCACGAAGAAGTAAGCATCCTTATGTAGAGTGGGCCAGAAGAAGCCACACTCAAGGACCTTATGAGCTGTCCGCTTGGCGCCAAAGTGTCCTCCACACTCCAGAGAGTGACAAAACTCAAGCACGGATCTGACCTCATTATCGGGTATACATCTTCGAATAATTTGATCCGCGCAAATCCGAAAGAGGTAAGGCTCATCCCAAATATAAAATCGGGAATCATATCGGATTCGATCAGCCTGTGCACGTGTAAGATCCTCTGGTAGGTCTTTAGCCACCAGGTAATTCACTATATCAGCATACCATGGTGTATAGCTTTGCACGGCATAGAGATATTCCTCAGGGAAGAACTCCGATATTGGGGTACCCTCCTCAATTCTCGTAGGAAGGCGGCTAAGGTGATCGGCAACTAGATTCTCTGATCCTCGTTTATCTCGAATCTCCAAGTCGAACTCCTGGAGCAACAATATCCAACGAAGTAGTCTCGGCTTGGATTCTTTCTTCTTGAAAAGATGCCTCAATGCGGCATGGTCAGAGTATATAATCACCTTAACCCCTAAGAGGTAGGACCTAAATTTCTCCAGCGCAAAAACAATGGCTAGCAACTCTTTCTCCGTAGTGGTATAGTTGCACTGAGCATCGTCTAAGGTCCTAGATGCATAGGAGATAACATGGGGTTCTCGCCCATCCCGCTGCCCAAGAACAGCTCCAACTGCCCTATCACTCGCATCGTACATGATCTCGAAAGGCAGATTCCAATCTGGAGCTTTAATGATGGGGGCAGAACACAGTTTCTCCTTGAGAAGGTCGAATGCCGCTTGGCACTTCTCATTAAACTCAAAAGAAACCTCTTTTTGGAGAAGAAGACAAAGAGGTTGAGCGATTTTTGAGAAATCTTTGATGAAGCGCCTATAAAAGCCGGCATGACCAAGAAATGATCGAATGTCCTTTACACTGGTCGGGTACGGAAGGGATCTAATGACATCGATCTTTGCTTTATCTACTTCAAGACCCCGAGAGGAAACCACATGGCCTAAGACTATGCCCTGATCCACCATAAAATGACATTTCTCGTAATTCAGCACCAGGTCGGTCTCTACACACCTTTGAAGAATCGTCTTTAGGTTTCCCAGGCAGTCATCGAATGAATCACCATAGACGGTGAAATCATCCATGAAAACCTCAATAATTCGGGTAACATAATCAGAGAAGATGGACATCATACATCTCTGAAATGTACCGGGTGCGTTACACAACCCAAAAGGCATACGTCTGTAGGCAAAGGTGCCAAAAGGGCACGTGAAGGTGGTCTTTTCTTGATCCTCGGGGGCGATGGCTATTTGAAAGTAACCAGAGAAACCATCTAAGAAGCAATAATGGTGGCACCCAGCAAGGCGCTCGAGCATCTGGTCAATGAAGGGAAGGGGGAAATGGTCTTTCCGGGTGGCAGTGTTTAATTTGCGATAATCAATGCATACTCGCCATCCATTTTGTGCTCTCGTAGGAACTTTTTCACCATCCTGATTCTCAATTATAGTAATACCAGTTTTCTTGGGTACCACATGGATTGGTGATACCCATTGTGAATCAGAGATAGGGTATATGATTCCTGCATCAAGGAGTTTGATGATTTCTTTCTTTACCACTTCCATCATTGGAGGATTCAGCCTACGCTGAGGCTCATGGGATGGTTTAGATCCATCCTCCAATAATATACGATGCATACACGTAGAAGGGCTGATTCCCTTAATATCAGCCAGAGTCCATCCAATCGCAGTCTTGTGGTCCCTCAAGACATTAACTAACTTCTCTTCCTGAGTAGCAGTGAGGCTACTAGAGATGATCACTGGAAGAGTGTCTCCTTTACCTAAGTATGCCTACTTGAGATGAGCTGGTAGAGGTTTTAGGTCAAGAGAGGGGGGGTTCACAATGGAAGGTTTGGTGGGCTCAAGAGAGGGTTTCAAGTCTATCAAGGTAGGAGAAGGAGAAGAGGAAGAAGCCTCTCCAATGGCCAAGGCAGATAGACTTTGAAGAAGGTCCTGCTCATCTGGAGAGAGATCAAGAATGGTCTCGAGCAGATCTATGAACTCAAAAGAGGAGAAGTCGTCGACACACTCGTCAATTGAGTCGATGGTGCAAATAGCGAAGACATTCCCATCAGAAGGATGCTTGATAGCATCAAAGATGTTGAAAGAGATTGTCTCTCCGTCAAATTCCATAGAAAGAGTGCCATTGTGCACATCAATCTTGGTTCGGGCAGTTTTAAGGAAGGGTCTTCCCAGAAGAATGGGAGTCGAATTCGGTGAGATATCAGACTCATCCATACGCAGAATATAGAAATCCGCGGGGAAGATAAGGCCATTGACCTTAACCAGGACATCCTCTATAACTCCCTCTGGCACAGCAGTAGAACGATCGGCTAGTTGAATGATCACCCCGGTCTTTGTCAAAGGTCCTAAACTGAGGGAAGAATAGATAGAAAAGGGCATGACATTGATAGATGCCCCAAGATCAAGCATGCACCGGGCAAATTCATGGTGCCCAATGCTGCAAGGAATGGCAAACATGCCAGGGTCTTTTTGCTTCTCTGGAAGCTTCTTGCGAATAACCGCAGAGACATTCTCACTCATTGTTACTCTCTCATGACCATTTAGCTTTCTCTTATTCGTACACAAGTCCTTGAGAAATTTCGCATAGCGAGGGAATCTGCGAATGTAATCGAGTAGTGGAATGTTTACTTCCACTTTCTTGAAAACCTCTAGGATATCTCTCTCTGCCTCATCCTTTTTGGTGTTAACCGCTAGACGGCTAGGAAAAGGGGCTCTAGGTTTATAAGGTGGTATTTCCTTGGGCTTTTCTTTCATCTTCTCGGATTCCGGCTTAATTACTTCAATCTCTCCTTCACCTTTCATGTTTTCCTTACTCCCTTCTATTTCTTTCCAACTTCTTAAGGTGATAGCACATGCATTCTCACGGGGGTTGAGAGTTTGAGAAGGAAGTTGTGAGGACCCCTGAGTTTTTAACTGGTTTAATTCAGAGGATATTTGAGCACTTGGGTGCCCAGATGTGTTAAGGCACTTTTTGTATCCTTCTGAAAAGAAGTAGTTGATGTGGCCAAGGAGGTCACAATGTCAGAAAGACTTTTCAGAGCAGGGTCAATCGGAGGTGAGGAAGAAGAAGAGTTTTGATTATGGTTTTGAGGAGGTTGTTGCTGGTTTCCTGGGTCACGCCATCTAAAGTTTGGGTGGTCACGCCATCCAGGATTGTATGTTTTAGAGTAGGGATCATAGTTTCGGTTGTGGGCCCCATTTGAATTTCCTTGTTGGTTTAGTTTAAAGATGCCACAAGCAGTGGTCGTGACCTTCTCCTTATCATGGAGTGTTGGGCATGCATCAGTCGTGTGTCCCGTCTGAGTGCAGACACCACATGCCTTCACTTCCATCTTGGTTCCCATGAATGACGCCATCATATTAGCCAGGCTATCTAATTTGGCGTCCATACCATTCACTCGCTTCTCCAAATCACAGTCTCTAATCTCATTAACTCCCCTAATTCTAGATCTGGTTCTACTAGATTGGGCATTTTTGGCCATGGTTTCTATCAAGGTACGTGCTTGCCTAACGGTTTTATCTATGAAAGCACCCCCACTAGCAGAATCTACATTATCCCTAGTCTCTTGAAGCATCCCATCATACAAGTGTTGAATCAGGAGATTCTCTGGGACTTGATGGTTAGGACATTTTGCACACAACTTCTGGAAGCGATCATAGTATTCGTAGAGGGTTTCCCCTACTTCCTGTTGAATACTACAAATCTGCTTCCTAATAGAAGCGGTAAGAGAGACAGGAAAATACTTGTCTTGAAACAACTTTTGAAGTTCTACCCAAATTGTTGGAAAAGGTGCCAAATGGTAGTACCAGTCCTTTGCTGGTCCTCGAAGACTGTATGAGAACAGTCGCAGCTTGTAAGGACCTTCATCTTCAATCTCCGCCGGCATCATTGTTGCGGTGATATGGTTGAACTCACGCATGTGAGAGTGCGGATCCTCTCCGGCACTCCCATTGAAGGTTGGTAACAATTGGAGAAGACCCGTATGGATCTTGAAATTCGGGACCGGTGGTAGTACAATACCATACTGGTTGGTAGCAAAGTCAAAGGTAGACAGGTCCCTAAGTGTCCTATCCTCAAAATTAGCCATGGTTGTAGTGTTACCTGTTGTAGCGTGAGGAGAAGCTCGTGGAGTGGGAGGATCGCTTCCGCTGTCCGAGTTCTCCACCTTTTCAGTTTCTTCGGCTGCTTTCGGTGTGACTGGAATTGCTCTTCTTCGCTCCAGGTGTGTTCTCTCAATCTCCGGATCTAGTGGTGCAAGTGGAAGATTAGAACTACGAGTAGCTTTCATGAACTGGAATCAAGTGTAAGAGAGAGAATTAGTGAATGCAAGTAATGCAGACTCAAAGTGAAAATAAATAGTATGACTGACTCTGACAAAAAGTGAAAAAGATAAGATAACGAAAGTGTGACTCTGACAAAAAGTAAAAAATATGTGACCGACAAAAAGTAAAACGAATTTGGTTTACTCTGACACAAATGCAGACTACCGTACTACACAAGAGAAGTGTGAATATTGACCTAGACTAGTCGCGTTGCTAGCTCCCCGGCAACGGCGCCATTTTGATAAGAGGTATTTTTGCAGTCGTTTTACACTTACCAAAAGAAATTTATAACCCTAGACTTAACTACAATAAAGTAGACAGTGGAAGTAGGGGTCGAACCACAGAGAGCTATTTAGACTAAACTAGGTGAAAAGATTACTTCTCTAATGAAAATGGACTCAATAAAAATAGAAACTAAAATAAAGAGAAACCAAGACCATAAATAAAGCCAAACACAAGACCTAAAACAAGACAGACAATTGGGGGGGTTGTTGATTGGTTGATTGCAACAAAATGAAAGTAACAAGTAAAGAGAAAACTTAAAGTAAAGATTAAGAGATGTGGTGGTTTTGTGGAATGAGGCATAGTTTCGTGTAGTGAATTTGTGTGTAACTTTATCCTTGATTATAATAATGAATTTGGAATTAATCTCTTAAGTGCAGTAAGATGAGCTCTAACCGATAAATAACTCAAACGAAAAGATAGGGTTTTAGTTTAGATGAGCTCGTAAATAAAAACACTAACCTATTTGAATATCATAACCAATTCAATAGAAATCATTGGTTATTTAAACAAATCAAAACCTCCTAAACAATGAGCTTGTTTAGAACTGTTCAGATCGTTGTGAGTTATTTGCACTTGGCTATTATTCAAATTCTAATGGATGCTATTGAGCAAAGCAACCAAAGGAATTTTGTGGCCCTTGTTAATTACTATTGAACATAGAATTGACCGAAATAAACTTAAAATAATTCATTGAGCATGAAAGATAATAAGTAAATAAAAACAGAATATAACCGTTCAAATGAAATTCATTATTAATGGTCTCAAAAGTTACAACACAAAAACATAAACACTAACTATGCCTCGAAGGGCTTACTCGAAATACATGGAAAATAAAGAGAATAAAATAATGATAGAACCCATTAATGAAGCGTGGATGGAAGGGTGAAGTTTGCTTGACTTGCCCAACTCCAAGAGAGAGAATGATGAAGTTCAAAAGTGATTAGAATAGATGCCTTGCACCTGGTTATATCCCTCTCAAAAGGTGATCATGAGGGATGAATGAGGCCCCATGCAAAGAGTGTGAATGAGCATGGCAAAAACATGAAGAGTGAATGCAAAGTGCATAATAGATCTGTCCAGAAGATGGTCAATTTGGGACACGTATATCTCTGAATTGGGCTCTGGTGATATGGAATGAATTGTGGGCCTTGTTCTCTTCTTTCCAACAGTATATAGCATGAATATAGAGAAGGCCCAGATTGTGAGTTATGGCCGAAATACTGAGGCTGTGTCGGCAGGCCCGAGTCTTGATTATTATTTCCATCTTGTGCTCCAACATATTTATTTTCAAGCTATGCTCCATCCAAATTGCACCTGAATTCACATAAATATGTCATTAGTAGTATCAACATTCAATTTGTGATTATTATCGATATAAATAGAATATTAATGTATATAATGGTGCAATATCACATATGTATAGGGTATAAAATGTGTATAATTAATGACGTATCACAATTCCAATGCAAAAATATGTGATACTATCCCAAACCGAAAGATTAATTTTTCTTATCCCTTCAATTAAAGGAATTTGAAGCTTGTCTTCAAAGATCGGATTACTTCCCCCATCAGTTTTAGAACCCCCATCTGTTTTAGAAAAGTTTAAATCAAAACATCACAATTAAAAAAATACTGAGATGTGAAAAATTGTAAAATATACTAGTGCAGGTACTAGTGCGGAATTCTAAGTTTCCATATTGAAGACGGACGTATGGTTCTAGGTCTGAAGATATTGGCCTGCCTCTCAGCCCCCTACATCCTACAACTGATCGAAATGTATAATATTTGTTAATAAAGTAGAATATTACCCTCTAATAATGTAACATTCAAATGAGATTAAAACAAATTGCAAATGCAATGTATTGGTTTATGTAATTTCCCTTGAAAACTATCGTTTTGATTAATTGCACGGAGGCATCAAACGAAGGTTTTAATCCCCTTTATCTCTCTTCCTCCATCATATTAATTTTCAGAAAACGGTGAAGATCTATGTCAATCTCCCAGATTTGATTAAAAAGTTGTTCCGATGCCAAATTGAAAGGTTATATTAACTAGGAATTGATCTGAAATTGAAAAAATCATATCCGAAATTAGAAAAAAGGGAGACTACCTGTTACATCAAGGACTGGGCCGTCAGAAACAACTGATGTCTCTTTGACTAAAGGGACTCCAATTGAGTTAAACATCTCCTCCTGATTTGAGAAAAAAAATATACATCAGATTTTTTTATATTAGTATATGAATGTGTTGAGATTCGTTTGAATTTGGAAGGGGGGAGATGAATTAGACCAGAGCAGATTCAGGACTGAAAAAGGAGTGGAAATTGAAGGCTTGATCTGATAATTTCTGTACTCTTTTATCCTTTTCATTCATAGCCTTCTGATTTGAGAAAAAATATACATCAAATTTTTTATATTAGTATATGAATGTGTTGAAATTCGTTTGAATTTGAAAGGGGGGGAATTGAATTAGACCTGAGAAGATTGAGGACTGAAATCAAAGGGGACTTGATCTGATAATTTCTGTACTGTTTTATCCTTTTCATTTGAGAAAAAATATACATCAGATTTTTTATATTAGTATATGAATGTGTTGAAATTCGTTTTGAATTTGAAAGGAAGGGAGATGAATTAGACCTGAGAACCGAAAACGGGGTGGAAAATGAAGGGGCCATCAGCTACTGAGGGAGGTTGATCTGATAATTTCTGTATTGTTTTATCCTTTTCATTCATAGATCTCACTGGTACTGCGACCTGTCATACACAAATTTAACGTTGATTCATAGATTCAATACATAGTTATTACTTGAAAAAAAACTGATAAAAGAGTATAACCTCCACAGAATCATGAGAATCCAAGTCTTCGTCTTGCTTCATCACACCACTGTTGCATTTAGGAATTGTAGGCGACTGAACCTCTAATAATGTAACATTCAAATGAGATTAAAACAAATTGCAAATGCAATCTATTGGTTTATGTAATTTCCCTTGAAAACTATCGTTTTGATTAATTGTAGGGAGGCATCAAACGAAGGTTTTAATCCCCTTTTTCTCTCTTCCCCATCATATTAATTTTAAGAAAACGGTGAAGATCTATGTCAATCTCCTAGATTTCATTAAAAAGTTGTTCTGATGCCAAATTGAAAGGTTAAATTAACTAGGAATTGATCTGAAATTGAAAAAATCATATCCGAAATTAGAAAACAGGGGAGACTACCTGTTACATCAAGGACTGGGCCGTCAGAAACAACTGAAGCCTCTTTGACTAAACGGACTCCAATTGAGTTAAACATCTCCTTCTGATTTGTGAAAAAAATATGCATCAGATTTTTTATATTAGTATATGAATGTGTTGAAATTCGTTTGAATTTGAAAGGGGGGGAGATGAATTAGACCTGAGAAGATTGAGGACTGAAATCAAAGGGCACTTGATCTGATAATTTCTGTACTGTTTTGTCCTTTTCATTTGAGAAAAAATATACATCAGATTTTTTATATTAGTATATGAATGTGTTGAAATTCGTTTTGAATTTGAAAGGAAGGGTGATGAATTAGACCTGAGAACCGAAAACGGGGTGGAAAATGAAGGGGCCATCAGCTACTGAGGGAGGTTGATCTGATAATTTCTGTACTGTTTTATCCTTTTCATTCATAGATCTCACTGGTACTGCGACCTGTCATACACAAATTTAACGTTGATTCATAGATTCAATACATAGTTATTACTTGAAAAAAAAAACTGATAAAAGAAAGAGTATAACCTTGACAGAATCATGAGAATCCAAGTCTTCGTCTTGATTCATCACACCACTGTTGCATTTACGAATTGAAGGCGACCGAACCTCCTCGATCAGATGGGGATTGGGATTGGGAGGTGGCGGGTTCTCCCGGCCGCCGGATCTGCCGACTGGCGGTGGACTGAGCCCTCTCACAAGCTCCATGGAAGAATTGGCGTGTAGCAAGGTTGGTTTCTAAGCTTCTAGATCTGGAAAGGAAAAGCCCAAGGAAGAAGGTACGTACTGTCGATCTGCTTGAGAGTCGAGTTTAGGAGAGGAGGAATGAATCGTCGGCAATCTTTTTTAGGGGTTTGGTTTGGTTTTAGGAATGAGAGACGAGAAATATATATCTATTATCTACGAACGAAACCGACTTCACTTGCTTACCGGACCGGCCTTCCACGTCTCCTCACAAAATAGTTTGTTTTTTCATAAACTATGTTTCTAAAAGTATTCTTTTCTTTTCTTTTCTTACAAAAATATGTTTTTAAATTACAATTATGAAATTCTTTTTTTTAATTCATAAAATATATATTCTTCCGGGAAAAAAATCTGAAAAAACTTATTTACTGAAATATTTTTTCCAAAGTATGCTTTTCTTAAAAATATATTTCTTGCAAATTATTTAAAAAAAAATGTGTTTCTAAAATATTAATATTTTTTGTAAAGTTTTTTTGGAAATATATTATTAAGAAATATATTTTTGAATAAATGAAAGTGAATATGGTTTGTGAGTTAAAGGGGTTAAAAGTGAACTAACGGCACGGAATAGGGGCTTTTTCGCAATTTAGTGATAATATAGGGGTTTTTTTGCAAATTTCCCTTATCATTATCATTATCAGCATCATCGTTATTTATTATTATTATTTATTTATTTATTATTATTATTATTATTATTATTATTATTATATTTACTATTATTTTGCTTGTTTTTTAATTTTATTATTGTTAATGTCATTTTATTATTTATTGTTATATTATTATCATAATAAATATTATTGTTATTATTATTATTTATTTATGTTTATATTTTAATTATTATTATTATTATTATTATTATTATTATTATTATTATTATTATTATTATTATTATTATTATTATAACAATTATTATTGTTATTTTATTATTTTTTATTATTAGTTTTATCTATTATTACTATTATTACTGTTATTATTATTCTGTGAGATATTAATATTTGAAGTTTACTGTTTCTGTAATTTCATGTTTTCTGTTTTGACAAAACTCTTCTGTTTTGCATAAATATTAAAAAATATAAATAATTAAAATACAAACTTCCAAAAAGACTTATCTTGTTGGTTTTGACGTCTAATTTCTGAATCTAAGGCCAAATTTCAGTTTTGATGAATGATTTGTGAGTTATTATGAAATTACTGAACAATGGTCTGAAACCCAAATTTCTGAACAAATAATGGTGTTTTACTGATATCCCTTGATCCGTTAATTGTTAATTGCTCATATTTTGTGTGCATCATATATATGAATTTATTGAATTATTGATAAATTTTCATAATTTTTGAGTGAATCATTTGACCGATACAAACTCTGAAATTTAGAGATAATTTCTGAACCTTAATTTTCTGAATTATTTTCTGATCTAAATTGTCTGATTTATTTCTCCTTAATCCTACGTCTAAAAATATTTTTTTTTATTCTAATGTGTAGTTCTTGAATTCTAGTTTCTTAAAATATTTTTCTTGTCTCATTTGGATTTTCTTTGGTATCTTTTTGAGCTTTATTTGTAAACTATAACATTGCTGAAAATTTCTGAGTTTTGCATTAAGAATTGGGAATTATGCAAAGTTTTATCATAAGATTAATCTTAAGACAAGATATTTTGAGCTTATAATAAAGAACTATATTATGTTTATATATTTAGTTTGAGGCCAAGTCTTGTTGTGCCTGACTTTACAATTGCGAACTATATCTTGAACTTTCTATACTTGTGTAGAAAATTATAAATATTTTGAAATATTGAAAAATTATTAAATTAAGTCAAATTTTCGGTATTTCGTCTATCTCTATATACAAACTTGAATCGCTCAAAACGTAGACCAAATTTTTCCGAAACACAGATCCGAATTACACGAAATAGAAACCCAAATGACCCGTAACCCGAAGGATCCGAGACCTGAATGACCCGAGACCTGAACGACCCGAGACCCGAACGACCTAGAACCCGAAATGACCTGACCCAAACCCGGCCCAACCCGCCCATTTGCCACTTCTATGCACACGCAACAAAATATCCCTTAAGCAATTGATTTCGGTCAAGAGAAGAAAAATAAAGGAGAAAATTTTGCAAGGAGGATCACTTTTCAGTTCAATCCAACACAATGAATCTCAAGTTTTTGATATCATCATTTTGCCATGCTTGATATATAAATACGAACATGGAGAGCATTTATTTGAACAAAATAATTTTTTTCAGATTAAAATAATCTTCTTGTATATAGCTGAATATAAGCTTTATCAACTTTCGATAATCCAAAATTGTAAAAATGAATAAATAAACATACTATCATGCCCCTTCACAGTATATACCTTCATCAATTTATCATGTATATATCTCCAGCTAAAACAGATAAGGAAGAATGATATAGTCTTGGCCCGTAAATATAATTGAAAATAAAACTAACGATTTGACGGCTGAAGTCAACACGCTAGCATATCTCCGGTTACGTAAAAACGAGAGAGGATTGGGCTTGTACTGGAGAGGATTCGATTCATTTATCTCTCTTTCGTCCCCAAAACTCGCCTATTTCAAAACCCTAATCAAACCCAAGTTAGCCCAGCGCGAGGACAAGAGCCAGCAACGAACGGAGAGCGGCGGGAAATCCCGTCAGATATCTCTTGACGGGAAATCGACCCGTTACATTTGGCCTCAACCTATCTATATAAACCCCATCTAATCTCTCGATCTCTCGTATCACATCATAATCTCTCGCTCCCTCTCTCTAAATTCCCCCCTCTGAAACCTGGACCTCTCATAATAAATTCAGCACGCGGGGCCGCCTCGTATGAAAGTGAGCTTTGCGTCATTGAGGATTTTGCGGGTAAAAGAGGGGGTTTCAATGAGTTGAAGGACAAAGGACACGATTCGCAATCGGGTCCGGAATCTGAACCGTGGAATCCGACCGGAGTTCTGCAGGGGATGGCTGGACTTGATTCCCCTCTGTAGTCTGATTGAGCGCCTCTGATCTAAGTTTGGGTTTGTACCGGTTGATGGCCTCTGATTGCGATTATGATTCTGGAATGCATGGAGTGATAGATTATTTATTGTTTTACTTAATTCTTCTGTAGGTGTTGCAGTTAGGGGCCTGTTTCCTTTGATTGAGGAGTTTTGTCATAGTATCTTAGCTTGGGTTCAGTCCTTTATGTATTCATTTTATTATTGGTGATTTATTTTGATTATTCTCCATCACCTGTTCATTTTCAGAAAATTTGTGCCTTTTTCAATTATTTTGTGTTACATTATTATTCCTTCATCTTCGATTCTATATATTTGTATTTTCTAAAGATTTCATTTGTTTAATAAGCAAAGCTGGCCTTCACCCTATAAAGTCAAATTACAAATTTTAACATCTAAATGAACAATTCGACGTGTCCATCAAATTCATATCCCATATAGCCGATTCAAAAGTAATAAAAAAATGAACAGCCAAATTAATAGATAAATACACATTAAAGTACATAAAAAAATATAATATTACAAATATATTAATCTTGTATATCAAATCTCAAAATCCGTTTAGATTAGAGTTAATTATCTTACACATCAAATCTCCAAGTCATAATGACACTACAAAAAATCATCGTCTAACTATTCATTTGAGCCATAAAAAGAGATAAATGTTAGAAAAAAGTAATTCACAGCCCAAAACCAACAATCATTTATATAAAATTTCTTGTAGTTGTTCTGACTTTGGTATCCACGGAAAATGTTTGTCAATATGTTAAGTGATAGATTCACAATCCATGGTGAAACCCAGCCGCAAAATATTTCTCAAACATTAGATTCTTAATACGGGAGTAATTTTAGCCACATCATAATATGCCACTTGGGCATTTCAATTCTTCCATATCATGCCATGTCATCATTAACGGCCACATCATCAATTAACCGACACAATAGGCTCCTTGATCAATATTTGCTTTGTGAAATAACCTTATAATAAAATATTCTATAAAAATAACACACATTTGAGTTTGCGTAAATACTCGAAGGACTGAAAACAAACTTTCCTCTATTTAAATAGCAGCTTATTACAGCAAAGTATATTAATTCCACCAACAACCGCATCTTTTGATGGCGACTTTATCGGGTTTAGGGTTCAGGGTTCAAGGTTCAGGTTTCAGGGTTCAGGGTTTCAGGGTTCAGGGTTCAGGGTTCTAGGGTTCAGGGCTCAGGGCTCTAAATTTAGGGTTTAGGGTTTAGGGTTGTTTAGAGTTTAGGGTTTAGGAGAAACACCTAAATTTAGGGTTGGGGGTTCAGGGTTCAGGTACTTACAAGAAGTACCCCCTCATTTCTTTGTATAGATTCACCTGTTTAAGGTTTAGGGTTTAGGGTTTAGGGTTTAGGGTTTAGGGTTGAGGGTTCGGGGTGCGGGGTTCGGGGTTTAGGGTTTAGGGTTTATTGGTTTTAGGGTTTAGGGGAAACTTTAGGGTTTAGGGTTTAGGGGAAACTTTAGGGTTTAGGGTTTAGGGTCTAGGATTTAGGGTTTAGGGTTTTTTAGGGTTTAGGGTTTAGGGGGTTTAGGGTTTATGGTTTTGGGGTTTGGGGTTTAGGGTTTAGGGTTTAGGGTTTAGGGTTTAGGGTTTAGGGTTTTAGGGTTTAGGGTTTAGGGTTTAGGGTTTAGGGTTTAGGGTTTAGGGTTTAGGGTTTAGGGTTTAGGGTTTAGGGTTTAGGGTTTAGGGTTTAGCACCTAAATTTAGGGTTTAGGCTTTAGGGTTTAGGGTTTAGGGTTTAGGGTTTAGGGTTTAGGGTTTAGGAGAATACCTGTTTAGGGTTTAGGGTTTAGGGTCTAGGGTCTAGGGTCTAGGGTCTAGGGTCTAGGGTCTAGGGTCTAGGGTCTAGGGTCTAGGGTCTAGGGTCTAGGGTCTAGGGTCTAGGGTCTAGGGTTTAGGGTTTAGGGTTTAGGGTTTAGGGTTTAGGGTTTAGGGTTTAGGGTTTAGGGTTTAGGGTTTAGGGTTTAGGGTTTAGGGTTTAGGGTTTAGGGTTTAGGGTTTAGGGTTTAGGGTTTAGGGTTTAGGGTTTAGGGTTTAGGGTTTAGGGTTTAGGGTTTAGGGTTTAGGGTTTAGGGTTTAGGGTTTAGGGTTTAGGGTTTAGGGTTTAGGGTTTAGGGTTTAGGGTTTAGGGTTTAGGGTTTAGGGTTTAGGGTTTAGGGTTTAGGGTTTAGGGTTTAGGGTTTAGGGTTTAGGGTTTAGGGTTTAGGGTTTAGGGTTTAGGGTTTAGGGTTTAGGGTTTAGGGTTTAGGGTTTAGGGTTTAGGGTTTAGGGTTTAGGGTTTAGGGTTTAGGGTTTAGGGTTTAGGGTTTAGGGTTTAGGGTTTAGGGTTTAGGGTTTAGGGTTTAGGGTTTAGGGTTTAGGGTTTAGGGTTTAGGGTTTAGGGTTTAGGGTTTAGGGTTTAGGGTTTAGGGTTTAGGGTTTAGGGTTTAGGGTTTAGGGTTTAGGGTTTAGGGTTTAGGGTTTAGGGTTTAGGGTTTAGGGTTTAGGGTTTAGGGTTTAGGGTTTAGGGTTTAGGGTTTAGGGTTTAGGGTTTAGGGTTTAGGGTTTAGGGTTTAGGGTTTAGGGTTTAGGGTTTAGGGTTTAGGGTTTAGGGTTTAGGGTTTAGGGTTTAGGGTTTAGGGTTTAGGGTTTAGGGTTTAGGGTTTAGGGTTTAGGGTTTAGGGTTTAGGGTTTAGGGTTTAGGGTTTAGGGTTTAGGGTTTAGGGTTTAGGGTTTAGGGTTTAGGGTTTAGGGTTTAGGGTTTAGGGTTTAGGGTTTAGGGTTTAGGGTTTAGGGTTTAGGGTTTAGGGTTTAGGGTTTAGGGTTTAGGGTTTAGGGTTTAGGGTTTAGGGTTTAGGGTTTAGGGTTTAGGGTTTAGGGTTTAGGGTTTAGGGTTTAGGGTTTAGGGTTTAGGGTTTAGGGTTTAGGGTTTAGGGTTTAGGGTTTAGGGTTTAGGGTTTAGGGTTTAGGGTTTAGGGTTTAGGGTTTAGGGTTTAGGGTTTAGGGTTTAGGGTTTAGGGTTTAGGGTTTAGGGTTTAGGGTTTAGGGTTTAGGGTTTAGGGTTTAGGGTTTAGGGTTTAGGGTTTAGGGTTTAGGGTTTAGGGTTTAGGGTTTAGGGTTTAGGGTTTAGGGTTTAGGGTTTAGGGTTTAGGGTTTAGGGTTTAGGGTTTAGGGTTTAGGGTTTAGGGTTTAGGGTTTAGGGTTTAGGGTTTAGGGTTTAGGGTTTAGGGTTTAGGGTTTAGGGTTTAGGGTTTAGGGTTTAGGGTTTAGGGTTTAGGGTTTAGGGTTTAGGGTTTAGGGTTTAGGGTTTAGGGTTTAGGGTTTAGGGTTTAGGGTTTAGGGTTTAGGGTTTAGGGTTTAGGGTTTAGGGTTTAGGGTTTAGGGTTTAGGGTTTAGGGTTTAGGGTTTAGGGTTTAGGGTTTAGGGTTTAGGGTTTAGGGTTTAGGGTTTAGGGTTTAGGGTTTAGGGTTTAGGGTTTAGGGTTTAGGGTTTAGGGTTTAGGGTTTAGGGTTTAGGGTTTAGGGTTTAGGGTTTAGGGTTTAGGGTTTAGGGTTTAGGGTTTAGGGTTTAGGGTTTAGGGTTTAGGGTTTAGGGTTTAGGGTTTAGGGTTTAGGGTTTAGGGTTTAGGGTTTAGGGTTTAGGGTTTAGGGTTTAGGGTTTAGGGTTTAGGGTTTAGGGTTTAGGGTTTAGGGTTTAGGGTTTAGGGTTTAGGGTTTAGGGTTTAGGGTTTAGGGTTTAGGGTTTAGGGTTTAGGGTTTAGGGTTTAGGGTTTAGGGTTTAGGGTTTAGGGTTTAGGGTTTAGGGTTTAGGGTTTAGGGTTTAGGGTTTAGGGTTTAGGGTTTAGGGTTTAGGGTTTAGGGTTTAGGGTTTAGGGTTTAGGGTTTAGGGTTTAGGGTTTAGGGTTTAGGGTTTAGGGTTTAGGGTTTAGGGTTTAGGGTTTAGGGTTTAGGGTTTAGGGTTTAGGGTTTAGGGTTTAGGGTTTAGGGTTTAGGGTTTAGGGTTTAGGGTTTAGGGTTTAGGGTTTAGGGTTTAGGGTTTAGGGTTTAGGGTTTAGGGTTTAGGGTTTAGGGTTTAGGGTTTAGGGTTTAGGGTTTAGGGTTTAGGGTTTAGGGTTTAGGGTTTAGGGTTTAGGGTTTAGGGTTTAGGGTTTAGGGTTTAGGGTTTAGGGTTTAGGGTTTAGGGTTTAGGGTTTAGGGTTTAGGGTTTAGGGTTTAGGGTTTAGGGTTTAGGGTTTAGGGTTTAGGGTTTAGGGTTTAGGGTTTAGGGTTTAGGGTTTAGGGTTTAGGGTTTAGGGTTTAGGGTTTAGGGTTTAGGGTTTAGGGTTTAGGGTTTAGGGTTTAGGGTTTAGGGTTTAGGGTTTAGGGTTTAGGGTTTAGGGTTTAGGGTTTAGGGTTTAGGGTTTAGGGTTTAGGGTTTAGGGTTTAGGGTTTAGGGTTTAGGGTTTAGGGTTTAGGGTTTAGGGTTTAGGGTTTAGGGTTTAGGGTTTAGGGTTTAGGGTTTAGGGTTTAGGGTTTAGGGTTTAGGGTTTAGGGTTTAGGGTTTAGGGTTTAGGGTTTAGGGTTTAGGGTTTAGGGTTTAGGGTTTAGGGTTTAGGGTTTAGGGTTTAGGGTTTAGGGTTTAGGGTTTAGGGTTTAGGGTTTAGGGTTTAGGGTTTAGGGTTTAGGGTTTAGGGTTTAGGGTTTAGGGTTTAGGGTTTAGGGTTTAGGGTTTAGGGTTTAGGGTTTAGGGTTTAGGGTTTAGGGTTTAGGGTTTAGGGTTTAGGGTTTAGGGTTTAGGGTTTAGGGTTTAGGGTTTAGGGTTTAGGGTTTAGGGTTTAGGGTTTAGGGTTTAGGGTTTAGGGTTTAGGGTTTAGGGTTTAGGGTTTAGGGTTTAGGGTTTAGGGTTTAGGGTTTAGGGTTTAGGGTTTAGGGTTTAGGGTTTAGGGTTTAGGGTTTAGGGTTTAGGGTTTAGGGTTTAGGGTTTAGGGTTTAGGGTTTAGGGTTTAGGGTTTAGGGTTTAGGGTTTAGGGTTTAGGGTTTAGGGTTTAGGGTTTAGGGTTTAGGGTTTAGGGTTTAGGGTTTAGGGTTTAGGGTTTAGGGTTTAGGGTTTAGGGTTTAGGGTTTAGGGTTTAGGGTTTAGGGTTTAGGGTTTAGGGTTTAGGGTTTAGGGTTTAGGGTTTAGGGTTTAGGGTTTAGGGTTTAGGGTTTAGGGTTTAGGGTTTAGGGTTTAGGGTTTAGGGTTTAGGGTTTAGGGTTTAGGGTTTAGGGTTTAGGGTTTAGGGTTTAGGGTTTAGGGTTTAGGGTTTAGGGTTTAGGGTTTAGGGTTTAGGGTTTAGGGTTTAGGGTTTAGGGTTTAGGGTTTAGGGTTTAGGGTTTAGGGTTTAGGGTTTAGGGTTTAGGGTTTAGGGTTTAGGGTTTAGGGTTTAGGGTTTAGGGTTTAGGGTTTAGGGTTTAGGGTTTAGGGTTTAGGGTTTAGGGTTTAGGGTTTAGGGTTTAGGGTTTAGGGTTTAGGGTTTAGGGTTTAGGGTTTAGGGTTTAGGGTTTAGGGTTTAGGGTTTAGGGTTTAGGGTTTAGGGTTTAGGGTTTAGGGTTTAGGGTTTAGGGTTTAGGGTTTAGGGTTTAGGGTTTAGGGTTTAGGGTTTAGGGTTTAGGGTTTAGGGTTTAGGGTTTAGGGTTTAGGGTTTAGGGTTTAGGGTTTAGGGTTTAGGGTTTAGGGTTTAGGGTTTAGGGTTTAGGGTTTAGGGTTTAGGGTTTAGGGTTTAGGGTTTAGGGTTTAGGGTTTAGGGTTTAGGGTTTAGGGTTTAGGGTTTAGGGTTTAGGGTTTAGGGTTTAGGGTTTAGGGTTTAGGGTTTAGGGTTTAGGGTTTAGGGTTTAGGGTTTAGGGTTTAGGGTTTAGGGTTTAGGGTTTAGGGTTTAGGGTTTAGGGTTTAGGGTTTAGGGTTTAGGGTTTAGGGTTTAGGGTTTAGGGTTTAGGGTTTAGGGTTTAGGGTTTAGGGTTTAGGGTTTAGGGTTTAGGGTTTAGGGTTTAGGGTTTAGGGTTTAGGGTTTAGGGTTTAGGGTTTAGGGTTTAGGGTTTAGGGTTTAGGGTTTAGGGTTTAGGGTTTAGGGTTTAGGGTTTAGGGTTTAGGGTTTAGGGTTTAGGGTTTAGGGTTTAGGGTTTAGGGTTTAGGGTTTAGGGTTTAGGGTTTAGGGTTTAGGGTTTAGGGTTTAGGGTTTAGGGTTTAGGGTTTAGGGTTTAGGGTTTAGGGTTTAGGGTTTAGGGTTTAGGGTTTAGGGTTTAGGGTTTAGGGTTTAGGGTTTAGGGTTTAGGGTTTAGGGTTTAGGGTTTAGGGTTTAGGGTTTAGGGTTTAGGGTTTAGGGTTTAGGGTTTAGGGTTTAGGGTTTAGGGTTTAGGGTTTAGGGTTTAGGGTTTAGGGTTTAGGGTTTAGGGTTTAGGGTTTAGGGTTTAGGGTTTAGGGTTTAGGGTTTAGGGTTTAGGGTTTAGGGTTTAGGGTTTAGGGTTTAGGGTTTAGGGTTTAGGGTTTAGGGTTTAGGGTTTAGGGTTTAGGGTTTAGGGTTTAGGGTTTAGGGTTTAGGGTTTAGGGTTTAGGGTTTAGGGTTTAGGGTTTAGGGTTTAGGGTTTAGGGTTTAGGGTTTAGGGTTTAGGGTTTAGGGTTTAGGGTTTAGGGTTTAGGGTTTAGGGTTTAGGGTTTAGGGTTTAGGGTTTAGGGTTTAGGGTTTAGGGTTTAGGGTTTAGGGTTTAGGGTTTAGGGTTTAGGGTTTAGGGTTTAGGGTTTAGGGTTTAGGGTTTAGGGTTTAGGGTTTAGGGTTTAGGGTTTAGGGTTTAGGGTTTAGGGTTTAGGGTTTAGGGTTTAGGGTTTAGGGTTTAGGGTTTAGGGTTTAGGGTTTAGGGTTTAGGGTTTAGGGTTTAGGGTTTAGGGTTTAGGGTTTAGGGTTTAGGGTTTAGGGTTTAGGGTTTAGGGTTTAGGGTTTAGGGTTTAGGGTTTAGGGTTTAGGGTTTAGGGTTTAGGGTTTAGGGTTTAGGGTTTAGGGTTTAGGGTTTAGGGTTTAGGGTTTAGGGTTTAGGGTTTAGGGTTTAGGGTTTAGGGTTTAGGGTTTAGGGTTTAGGGTTTAGGGTTTAGGGTTTAGGGTTTAGGGTTTAGGGTTTAGGGTTTAGGGTTTAGGGTTTAGGGTTTAGGGTTTAGGGTTTAGGGTTTAGGGTTTAGGGTTTAGGGTTTAGGGTTTAGGGTTTAGGGTTTAGGGTTTAGGGTTTAGGGTTTAGGGTTTAGGGTTTAGGGTTTAGGGTTTAGGGTTTAGGGTTTAGGGTTTAGGGTTTAGGGTTTAGGGTTTAGGGTTTAGGGTTTAGGGTTTAGGGTTTAGGGTTTAGGGTTTAGGGTTTAGGGTTTAGGGTTTAGGGTTTAGGGTTTAGGGTTTAGGGTTTAGGGTTTAGGGTTTAGGGTTTAGGGTTTAGGGTTTAGGGTTTAGGGTTTAGGGTTTAGGGTTTAGGGTTTAGGGTTTAGGGTTTAGGGTTTAGGGTTTAGGGTTTAGGGTTTAGGGTTTAGGGTTTAGGGTTTAGGGTTTAGGGTTTAGGGTTTAGGGTTTAGGGTTTAGGGTTTAGGGTTTAGGGTTTAGGGTTTAGGGTTTAGGGTTTAGGGTTTAGGGTTTAGGGTTTAGGGTTTAGGGTTTAGGGTTTAGGGTTTAGGGTTTAGGGTTTAGGGTTTAGGGTTTAGGGTTTAGGGTTTAGGGTTTAGGGTTTAGGGTTTAGGGTTTAGGGTTTAGGGTTTAGGGTTTAGGGTTTAGGGTTTAGGGTTTAGGGTTTAGGGTTTAGGGTTTAGGGTTTAGGGTTTAGGGTTTAGGGTTTAGGGTTTAGGGTTTAGGGTTTAGGGTTTAGGGTTTAGGGTTTAGGGTTTAGGGTTTAGGGTTTAGGGTTTAGGGTTTAGGGTTTAGGGTTTAGGGTTTAGGGTTTAGGGTTTAGGGTTTAGGGTTTAGGGTTTAGGGTTTAGGGTTTAGGGTTTAGGGTTTAGGGTTTAGGGTTTAGGGTTTAGGGTTTAGGGTTTAGGGTTTAGGGTTTAGGGTTTAGGGTTTAGGGTTTAGGGTTTAGGGTTTAGGGTTTAGGGTTTAGGGTTTAGGGTTTAGGGTTTAGGGTTTAGGGTTTAGGGTTTAGGGTTTAGGGTTTAGGGTTTAGGGTTTAGGGTTTAGGGTTTAGGGTTTAGGGTTTAGGGTTTAGAGGTTTAGGGTTTAGGGTTTAGGGTTTAGGGTTTAGGGTTTAGGGTTTAGGGTTTAGGGTTTAGGGTTTAGGGTTTAGGGTTTAGGGTTTAGGGTTTAGGGTTTAGGGTTTAGGGTTTAGGGTTTAGGGTTTAGGGTTTAGGGTTTAGGGTTTAGGGTTTAGGGTTTAGGGTTTAGGGTTTAGGGTTTAGGGTTTAGGGTTTAGGGTTTAGGGTTTAGGGTTTAGGGTTTAGGGTTTAGGGTTTAGGGTTTAGGGTTTAGGGTTTAGGGTTTAGGGTTTAGGGTTTAGGGTTTAGGGTTTAGGGTTTAGGGTTTAGGGTTTAGGGTTTAGGGTTTAGGGTTTAGGGTTTAGGGTTTAGGGTTTAGGGTTTAGGGTTTAGGGTTTAGGGTTTAGGGTTTAGGGTTTAGGGTTTAGGGTTTAGGGTTTAGGGTTTAGGGTTTAGGGTTTAGGGTTTAGGGTTTAGGGTTTAGGGTTTAGGGTTTAGGGTTTAGGGTTTAGGGTTTAGGGTTTAGGGTTTAGGGTTTAGGGTTTAGGGTTTAGGGTTTAGGGTTTAGGGTTTAGGGTTTAGGGTTTAGGGTTTAGGGTTTAGGGTTTAGGGTTTAGGGTTTAGGGTTTAGGGTTTAGGGTTTAGGGTTTAGGGTTTAGGGTTTAGGGTTTAGGGTTTAGGGTTTAGGGTTTAGGGTTTAGGGTTTAGGGTTTAGGGTTTAGGGTTTAGGGTTTAGGGTTTAGGGTTTAGGGTTTAGGGTTTAGGGTTTAGGGTTTAGGGTTTAGGGTTTAGGGTTTAGGGTTTAGGGTTTAGGGTTTAGGGTTTAGGGTTTAGGGTTTAGGGTTTAGGGTTTAGGGTTTAGGGTTTAGGGTTTAGGGTTTAGGGTTTAGGGTTTAGGGTTTAGGGTTTAGGGTTTAGGGTTTAGGGTTTAGGGTTTAGGGTTTAGGGTTTAGGGTTTAGGGTTTAGGGTTTAGGGTTTAGGGTTTAGGGTTTAGGGTTTAGGGTTTAGGGTTTAGGGTTTAGGGTTTAGGGTTTAGGGTTTAGGGTTTAGGGTTTAGGGTTTAGGGTTTAGGGTTTAGGGTTTAGGGTTTAGGGTTTAGGGTTTAGGGTTTAGGGTTTAGGGTTTAGGGTTTAGGGTTTAGGGTTTAGGGTTTAGGGTTTAGGGTTTAGGGTTTAGGGTTTAGGGTTTAGGGTTTAGGGTTTAGGGTTTAGGGTTTAGGGTTTAGGGTTTAGGGTTTAGGGTTTAGGGTTTAGGGTTTAGGGTTTAGGGTTTAGGGTTTAGGGTTTAGGGTTTAGGGTTTAGGGTTTAGGGTTTAGGGTTTAGGGTTTAGGGTTTAGGGTTTAGGGTTTAGGGTTTAGGGTTTAGGGTTTAGGGTTTAGGGTTTAGGGTTTAGGGTTTAGGGTTTAGGGTTTAGGGTTTAGGGTTTAGGGTTTAGGGTTTAGGGTTTAGGGTTTAGGGTTTAGGGTTTAGGGTTTAGGGTTTAGGGTTTAGGGTTTAGGGTTTAGGGTTTAGGGTTTAGGGTTTAGGGTTTAGGGTTTAGGGTTTAGGGTTTAGGGTTTAGGGTTTAGGGTTTAGGGTTTAGGGTTTAGGGTTTAGGGTTTAGGGTTTAGGGTTTAGGGTTTAGGGTTTAGGGTTTAGGGTTTAGGGTTTAGGGTTTAGGGTTTAGGGTTTAGGGTTTAGGGTTTAGGGTTTAGGGTTTAGGGTTTAGGGTTTAGGGTTTAGGGTTTAGGGTTTAGGGTTTAGGGTTTAGGGTTTAGGGTTTAGGGTTTAGGGTTTAGGGTTTAGGGTTTAGGGTTTAGGGTTTAGGGTTTAGGGTTTAGGGTTTAGGGTTTAGGGTTTAGGGTTTAGGGTTTAGGGTTTAGGGTTTAGGGTTTAGGGTTTAGGGTTTAGGGTTTAGGGTTTAGGGTTTAGGGTTTAGGGTTTAGGGTTTAGGGTTTAGGGTTTAGGGTTTAGGGTTTAGGGTTTAGGGTTTAGGGTTTAGGGTTTAGGGTTTAGGGTTTAGGGTTTAGGGTTTAGGGTTTAGGGTTTAGGGTTTAGGGTTTAGGGTTTAGGGTTTAGGGTTTAGGGTTTAGGGTTTAGGGTTTAGGGTTTAGGGTTTAGGGTTTAGGGTTTAGGGTTTAGGGTTTAGGGTTTAGGGTTTAGGGTTTAGGGTTTAGGGTTTAGGGTTTAGGGTTTAGGGTTTAGGGTTTAGGGTTTAGGGTTTAGGGTTTAGGGTTTAGGGTTTAGGGTTTAGGGTTTAGGGTTTAGGGTTTAGGGTTTAGGGTTTAGGGTTTAGGGTTTAGGGTTTAGGGTTTAGGGTTTAGGGTTTAGGGTTTAGGGTTTAGGGTTTAGGGTTTAGGGTTTAGGGTTTAGGGTTTAGGGTTTAGGGTTTAGGGTTTAGGGTTTAGGGTTTAGGGTTTAGGGTTTAGGGTTTAGGGTTTAGGGTTTAGGGTTTAGGGTTTAGGGTTTAGGGTTTAGGGTTTAGGGTTTAGGGTTTAGGGTTTAGGGTTTAGGGTTTAGGGTTTAGGGTTTAGGGTTTAGGGTTTAGGGTTTAGGGTTTAGGGTTTAGGGTTTAGGGTTTAGGGTTTAGGGTTTAGGGTTTAGGGTTTAGGGTTTAGGGTTTAGGGTTTAGGGTTTAGGGTTTAGGGTTTAGGGTTTAGGGTTTAGGGTTTAGGGTTTAGGGTTTAGGGTTTAGGGTTTAGGGTTTAGGGTTTAGGGTTTAGGGTTTAGGGTTTAGGGTTTAGGGTTTAGGGTTTAGGGTTTAGGGTTTAGGGTTTAGGGTTTAGGGTTTAGGGTTTAGGGTTTAGGGTTTAGGGTTTAGGGTTTAGGGTTTAGGGTTTAGGGTTTAGGGTTTAGGGTTTAGGGTTTAGGGTTTAGGGTTTAGGGTTTAGGGTTTAGGGTTTAGGGTTTAGGGTTTAGGGTTTAGGGTTTAGGGTTTAGGGTTTAGGGTTTAGGGTTTAGGGTTTAGGGTTTAGGGTTTAGGGTTTAGGGTTTAGGGTTTAGGGTTTAGGGTTTAGGGTTTAGGGTTTAGGGTTTAGGGTTTAGGGTTTAGGGTTTAGGGTTTAGGGTTTAGGGTTTAGGGTTTAGGGTTTAGGGTTTAGGGTTTAGGGTTTAGGGTTTAGGGTTTAGGGTTTAGGGTTTAGGGTTTAGGGTTTAGGGTTTAGGGTTTAGGGTTTAGGGTTTAGGGTTTAGGGTTTAGGGTTTAGGGTTTAGGGTTTAGGGTTTAGGGTTTAGGGTTTAGGGTTTAGGGTTTAGGGTTTAGGGTTTAGGGTTTAGGGTTTAGGGTTTAGGGTTTAGGGTTTAGGGTTTAGGGTTTAGGGTTTAGGGTTTAGGGTTTAGGGTTTAGGGTTTAGGGTTTAGGGTTTAGGGTTTAGGGTTTAGGGTTTAGGGTTTAGGGTTTAGGGTTTAGGGTTTAGGGTTTAGGGTTTAGGGTTTAGGGTTTAGGGTTTAGGGTTTAGGGTTTAGGGTTTAGGGTTTAGGGTTTAGGGTTTAGGGTTTAGGGTTTAGGGTTTAGGGTTTAGGGTTTAGGGTTTAGGGTTTAGGGTTTAGGGTTTAGGGTTTAGGGTTTAGGGTTTAGGGTTTA